>JAMXBD010001534.1:0-347378 GCA_024138025.1 Combretum micranthum
ATAATAATATAATAATAATAATAATAATAATATTAGGAAATAAAAAAGAAAAAAAAAAATAATTATGTATATTATATTTCAAAATCTATTATGAATATATGTTTTTTTTAAAAAAAATAATAATATATATAAAAAAATATGTGAAATTAGTATTAGTTTGAATATGATAGTATAGTCATTATAATATGTATATATATATATATATATTTTGTCAATGAATATTTGCTTTTTGCCATGATGATATGTTTTAAGGAAAAGTTTTGTTATTAACATGAAAATTTTGATTAGACTAAGATTTAGGCTTATAATGAATTATCCAATAGTGTACGAGATGGTATTTCAATGTTCATGAAATTGTTTTATAATATTGTCTAAATATTACCTGTGATCTTGGTATTGATATAACCATTTTGAAAAGCATGATATTGGATATATGTTATTCTTTATTCAATTAAAGTTTTTGGAATTGTAATGGTGCATCGTATTGTGTTGAATCTTGTGAATAGTTATTCATGATATTACAAGTTGAGATATTTTTATGATTAAGAGGATATATGAAATTTGACAATGTCAATGAATGTTTGTTCTAAAAATATTAATTTGAAATTTAGGGTTTAAATTGTCATGATATAG
Organism: Combretum micranthum; assembly: GCA_024138025.1. NCBI lineage: Eukaryota > Viridiplantae > Streptophyta > Magnoliopsida > Myrtales > Combretaceae > Combretum > Combretum micranthum. The sequence continues at coordinate 634 of JAMXBD010001534.1, forward strand.
TTTTTGATTGTTTTATCTTTTTGCATTAATATAGTAATGATTTTGTTTCTTGTGATAAAATTGAATTTTTTTATATATATCATGTTAGTATGTGTTCATAGAATTACATTAAGATCTTGTTATTGATAATATATCTATAATCATGCCCTAATCATAAGGAATATATGAAATTTTTTTAGTTTTAGGTTTACAATATTTGAAATTGTGTGATCATGTATGATGATAGTCATTAATATTCCTTTTATGCCATGATGTAGTGATGACCTTGATTGTAATAATATTGAATTTTATGATTTCACCATATATGAAACCACATTGAAATCTTGCCCTTCATAATGTAATTTCAATGATATATAAATCTTGATTATGCCATGATATTGCTTTGTTGAAATTAGCTTGTTAAATATTGATATTCCTTATAATATTTTTATTCTTGATGATATGTATGATCAATTGATATGCATGATATGTGGTTATGATTTCTTGTTCAAAATTTTTGTCACCTAGAAAAATCCGATTTTCCATAAAATTGCTAAAACCTAACTTGATAGATTTAGGGTTCATGTTAAAAGATATGTATATATTTTTCATAAAATTAACAAACTTAATGAACTTAAAGCGAAAAGATTTCGAAAAATTTTAAAATTAACCAACAAACTAAATTTTTCTAAAAGAACTACGTGTGGTCTGATCCCGATTAGCGGGTACGTAGGCACCTAAATGGGCGACTTAAAATATGTAAAAAATTATTTTTGTGAATTTGTTTGATTTGTTAGTTTAGTTTAGAATATATGAATATTGATAGAATTTGATAAGATTTGATTAATTTGAATATTTCGAGTTTTTAGATTATATATGATTATCGATGGAATTTGATTAGTATTTTTGTGCATATTAGACATATGTTTAGTTAATTAGATTTGATAAATAGTTTAGATTTTGAAATTAGGGTTTAAAAGAAAGCAATTTAAATATGGAAAGTTAAAGTGGTAACCGTTTAGGTTTTAATAGGTTAGCCCCCGAACTCAAGTTAATTTCTGGTTCTCGTTTTCAAAAAACGTTTTTTTCGCAGATCAGTAGCAAAACCAAAATCAACCTACCCATTGGTTTTGGTTTATTTTTTCTCGACTTTAGTCGAGTGGCGACTCCAAAATTTTTAAAAATTCAAAATTTCCTTTAATTCTTAGTCGAGGATTCGTATTGAATGGGTTAGGGGTTTAGTACGAATCGGATTAAAGGAAATCGAAAAAAACCAGGCTCGACAGCTTGGCGACTCCACTGGGGACCATTTTTAGAGGGCTAGCCACTTTATGCTTTTCATATATAAATTGCTTTCTTTTTTAATATCTTGTATATTTGTAGATATTTGTGCTAACCGTGTGCTTATGTGCAGATATTATCTATATAGAGTTATTGGAGGGGATATTTACTTTTGAGAAAAAAAAATGTGTGCTAGATGTGGTCAAACCCGGGCCACCTTAGGTAAACTTAGGACGGGAGGCACCAGTAGGTCTCGGGTGTTGTGGTTACCCACCATTCGAGACACGAATTAGCCTCCCACTCCGGTTAATGTGGCCCATGGCCCATTAATTGGGGGACCTTTAGAACCCACCCTTCTTGCATCCACTACATGAAGGAGATGATGATCAAGCTTTGTGGCTAATCAAAATGTTTTTCAAAATTGCTTTACAAAACAAAAGCTGAATTTATAGGAGTTAACTTGTAATCCGTTATGTAAATGTGTCTTGTAAAATCCTTGTAACCCGTTTTTGTATTTGTATTCAGTTTAGTGTACCATGTAAATGTATATACCGTGTTGTAACACATCTCTTTGTAATAGGTAGAATAAAGAAATGGCAGATAGTATGTGGGCCCGTCTTACTCCCGAGATCCATGTTCATGAGCCTACTAGTCCGATGCCCATTTTGAGCAAGTGGTTACAAACTTTCAAGCCAGAACAAAGAAGATTTATTGAAGACCGTTTGGGACCTATTCTTTCTCTACCAAAGGTCCAGGTCCCCATTCATCTTTTTAGGGCCTTGGTTTACTTATGGAATGTTGATGAAGCCGCCTTTTGCCTTGGTGAGCACACTTTGAGTCCCACTATTGAGGAATACACGAGGCTTCTTCAAGCTCCACAACTGATGCGGGAATATATGCTCCTCAACTTAGTAAAGGGCCGATCAACTTGTTCAACTCCTTTTTAGGAATTAAGAAGACCGATGTGTCTAAAGCCCTCAAGAATTGCAATTTGTTCTCCATTCGGCTTTCCGATTTATTCAAGTGGTTTGGATCTCCAAATAGTTACAAGGACAATAAGCCTATCTTCTGTGGAGGTGTAGTAGCATGGGAGCAAAATCGCATCAACGCCTTTATAGCCGCCGTATTCGGTACTATCCTCTTCCCGAATGGGGATCTTTTCATCCACTATCGGTATTAGAATTAGTGGACCAGTTCTTAGCAGGAAAGTCTTATATCCCGGCCTTGCTCGCTGAACAAAATAGATCTCTCAACCATTTGAAAAAAGAGGCCATGGGAAGTTCAAGTCTAGTATGGCACTCTTGATAATATGGTTTGCAAGCCACACTAGAGATTATGGGAGCAATTTGAGTCCAGCTTGCCACATTAGAGATAGTTATGATCTTATTTTAAGCTTTAGTGAAAGAGTTCGCATTCAAGATCTTCCAAGGACCGATGAATGGGTGCACTTACTCCAAGATCTAGAAGCTCACAATTTCCTTTGGGTTGCTAAATGGTTCCATTCTCCTACGGCAATAACCGAATGTAGGGAATATGCGGCAATTCCTTGATTGGTTTGACCGGGTCCACGGGATATTATCCGGCTGTGTGATAAGACAATATGGAGCACTTCAAGATATAACTAGCAAGCCATCATTAAAGGAGTTTACTATGGAGTATGATGACCCGAGTGTTCCTTTGGCACAAAGAGAGAGAAGGCTAGGATCGATACAAGCCAAATGGGAGACAAGAGAAATCAAGACGATCTACATGATAGACCCCATTAATACTGAGACGAAGAAATACCGAGCCACTAAAGAATACATCCTCAGCCAAAGGGCAAAAGTGAACGAGTTGGAATTTCAAGCTCCCGAGATGAAGAAGAAGGATCGAGAGATGGAAAGGAAGTTCAAGTTCTCAAGGCAAGGTTCAAGCACTTATGGCGAAGAGGACTATGAGGAGCTGAAGGACCGTTCAGAGTGTCCTAGCAAGATTAGGCGTTTGGTTTAGGATGATTTTCTTTGTTTAGCTTTTCGGTTTTGTCATGTTTAGGTCATGTATTTGACTCCTTGAGTAAATTCAGCTTTAATGAAATAAAATGGTTTTTTGCTACAAAGTTTCATCATCATCTCAATTTACATGCGCATGCGTTTTTCTTTTCCATATATATATTCTTGTCTCTATGTTCTTGTATATTCTTTGCTACCCGTTTATTTGTTTTTGTGTATATATTAACCGCTAACCGTTTGCTCATTTTGTTGAGAATCATATAATAAATAATAATATATACATTTTCTTCACTAAACTATGGAATTTTGTTTTTGAACATACAGTTTCTAAAAGATAGCTCCTAAACGGTAGACCCGGTTCGAAGTCCGATCATCACTAGGTCTAAATCCAGAATGGCTAGCAACAACGACAATAATTCCAATGCGATGTCCGAGCAAAGGCTTACTACTTTGGAACAAATGGTATTCCGAATGGCCGAGCAAATGAATCTTCTCACGCAAAACCTTAAGGCCCCTCAAGATACTACCGCAGGACATTCTGGGGTAAAGAAAGGAACGATAGTCAAACTATTGAGGAACAAGTAATTAATCATGAACCACTAGCCATTGTCGAAACCGATTCTTCTGAGTTTAAGAAGGAAATTGAGGCTCAAAACAAAGAAATGGAGAAAAGGCTTCTTTCTCAATTCAATGAGAAACTCAAAGTTTTTGAGAAAATGGAAGGATTTGATCAAACTGGAATCACAAGCTTTCCTACAATCGAAGCGGGAGCTTTCCCGAGAAGTTCAAGATTCCCGACTTTGAAAAGTATGATGGTACTGGTTGTCCAAAGTTGCATACTAGGCTCTATGTGAGGAAGATGAGCCGGTACACTCAATATGAGCAATTCATGATCCAAACTTTTCAGGATAGCCTTACCGGTCCAGCTTTAGCATGGTATGCTCATTTGGATCTTGATGAGATTAATACTTGGGACAAATTGGCTAGGGCTTTCTACAATCAATATAAGTTCAATATTGAAGTGGCCCCTTCTATGTGGGATTTAAGTAATATGAGGAAGAAGAAAGATGAGTCCTTTAAGGAATATGCTCAAAGATGGAGATCAATGGCATCTATGGTATCTACCCCTATCCCGGAGAAAGATTTGACATTCACTTTCATCAATACTTTAGAAGAACCCTTCTTTACTCATCTCATTGGACACACTACTGCTAATTTCTCTGAGATAGTATTGGCCGGGTGTAGAATTGAAAGTGCCATTATTACCGGGAGGATCCACGTGGAGAAAAAGGCTACAAATTTCAAGTACTCCAACAATAACAAAGGGAAGGATACCACTGTTAGTGTAGTCAGCTCAACCCCATACACTAAACCTACTCAATCCTACACCTACCAACAAACCCCAAACACTAATCAACCCTTCACCCGTCACAACAACCACAATCCCAAAACCAACCATTCAATAGACCAGAAGACAGTTCACCAAAATTCCCGTACCCCTTAGCCAAGTTCTAGCCCGGCTTAGAGCTGACAATCTGATCACCTTTGAAACACCTAGAGAAGACTACAAACCCAGATATTATAACCCCGAGCAAAAATGCGATTATCATTTGGGGCAAATAGGTCATTCTACTGACTATTGTTGGAGGCTTCGGAACAAGATTCAAGACCTCATTGATGCTAAATTGGTCCAACTAGATTTCGTTGAAACCCCGACCCCTAATGTCAACACCAATCCTCTCCCAAACCATGGGCCCACGATCAACATGATCACGATTGAAGAACCCGAGCCTTTTATCGGAATGATCCAGTCCAATCCAAAGAAGATAGTTATCCAATGTCAAGGAGAGCAGAAAGAAGCCCCATATGAGGTGAAATCGATGAGGTATCAATTCCATGTGCCATTGCACCGAAAGACTATAAAGCCGCCCCGTTCAACTATCAAGCTGTTAATCAAGTTCCTAGGCCCATGGTCGGAAAACTTGGGAAATCTTCAGAGCCCGAAAGAGAGAAAACATTAGCAGAGGAATTCTTCCCACTAAGAAAAGATAAGAAAAAGGAGGAGGAATCTGATGAGAAAACAGCTTGACCAAGATTATGAAGATAAGTGACTATAAGATTGCTGATCAACTCGCTAAAGTCCCGGCTCAAATATCCTTAATGGGTTTGTTAATGACTTCTGAAAAACACCGGGAGGCTCTCTTTAAGATACTCCAACAAATCAAGGTTCCCGAAGGTGTTGCTACTGAAACAATGGAACATGTAGTAAATTCGGTATTTGCTTTGGATCAAATCTCTTTCTCACCTGATGAGTTGGGAGCAGAAGGCACTCAACACACGAAGCCCCTATTCATAATGGCCAAATGTAATGGAATGATTGTAGCCCGAGTCCTCATCGATAATGGGTCGTCTTTGAATGTTTGTCCATTGGCTACTTTGAACTTACTTGGTATCGATGCATCTAACCTCCGGTCCAGTTCTACTATTGTTAGAGCTTTTGATGGATCAAGAGAGGCATATCAGGAGAAATAGACTTGGAAGTTACTATTGGCCCACAAGACTTTACTATTCCGTTCCAAGTTCTGACATACCAAGATCATTCAATTTGTTACTTGGAAGGCCTTGGATTCACTCAGCTGGGGCAATACCGTCTAGTCTGCATCAGATGGTCAAGTTTATAACAAATGGACAAATCGTTACGGTATTAGGAGAACAAGACCATGCTATCTTCAAAGACACTGCTATACCCTATATTGGCGAAGAAGGATCCGAAGACTTTGGTTTACAAATCTTTGAAGAAGCCAATATGATTCAAAAAGAGGGACATTTAGGGACATTTGGACTGGGATATGTTCCTACTCCGGTTGAGATAGAAGAGATGAAAAAGAAAGCCCGAAAGAAGAAAGGAGAAGAATGGTATAATACCCCTATCGAGTCTCCAGATATCAAAGTCACATTCCCACAACCGGCTCATGTCCAGAAACCAGATACTGCATCGGTTCTGGAGCCTTCTTGCAGCTCCCGTCCAGTTCGGGAGTTGAATAATTGGTTCACTATCCCCTTAATAACTCTAGGGTTACCTTTGAGTAAGGGTTGAATTCATGAAGGGTTTTATGTTTTGTTTCTTTTATCAATTGCTCAAATGTACTCCATGAATCATAGTCATTAATAAAGATTCTTTGTTTCTTTCATCTCTTCTTTTTCTCTCACATTTCTTCGTTTTTCTCTTTCTTTACCTTGTTTTTTTCAGATCTGATGATAATGGTGAAAGTAAGAGATATCTTGCCGATAGATAACGAAAATACTGATATCATTTCTAACCCTAATGAGTTAGTCGTTGAACATGACATTAGTGATCACACTGGGATAGAGAAAAGTTGGCAAAAATATGAACAAGGCAGAATTGAGATCAGTGAACCTACAGAAGTAGTGAATATTGGAACTGAAGATGAGCCTAAAAATTTGAAAATAGGCACCACCTTATCCGCTGAGCAACGAGAAAGATTGATAAGATTATTGACTGATTACTTAGACGTGTTTGCATGGTCCTACGAAGATATGCCTGGTTTGGATACCTCTATAGTGGTTCATAAATTACCAACTAAAGCAGATATCAAACCAAAGAAGCAAAAATTAAGACGATTTAGACCAGATATCTTGCTCAAGATTAAAGAAGAAGTAAAGAAATTGTTGGAAGTCGGTTTTATAGAGGTATCCGATTATCCTGAATGGGTGGCTAATGTGGTCCGGTACTTAAAAAGAATGGAAAGGTTAGAGTTTGTGTAGACTTTCGCGATTTAAACCAAGCCACGCCCAAAGATAATTTCCCTTACCTCACATAGATGTCTTGGTGGATAATACGGCTAGAAACCATCTATTTTCATTCATGGATGGCTTTTCGGGATATAATCAGATTAAAATGGCAGAAGAGGATAAAACAAGACAACCTTCATTACTACTTGGGGAACATTCTGCTACAAAGTCATGCCTTTCGGCCTTAAAAACGCCGGGGCAACATATCAAAGGGCGATGGTCACCTTGTTTCATGACATGATGCATCAAGAAGTCGAAGTATATGTAGATGATATGATTGCTAAGTCTAAGGAAGATGAGGATCATGTGGAAATATTGAGGAAATTATTTGATAGATTACGGAAATTCCATCTTAAGTTGAATCCCGAAAAGTGTACATTTGGGGTGACCTCAGGGAAGTTGTTGGGATTCGTAGTCAGTCAACAAGGAATAGAAGTTGACCCGGATAAAGTTAAAGCCATACTTGAATTACCTCCCCCGAAGACGATCAAAGAGGTCAGGGGCATATTGGGACGCTTGAATTATATTGCTCGGTTTATATCTCAATTAACCGACAAATGTCGCCCTCTATTCAATTGTTGAGGAAAAATGCAGCTATTGATTGGGATAAAGATTGTCAAGAAGCATTTGATGAAATCAAGCAATATCTGATGAATCCACCAGTGTTAGTAGCACCAACACCTGGTCGCCCTCTTTTCCTATATTTGACGGTACTTCCTGAATCAATGGGAGGTATGCTTGGACAGAAAGATGAAGATGGGAAAGAACGGGCTATTTACTATTTGAGTAAGAAATTCACTGAAGGAGAACAGAAGTATACTGAAGTGGAAAGAACTGTTGTGCCGTGGTGTGGATCATGCACAGACTGAGACAATATACATTGTATTATTCTATCGAGCTTTATACGAAACATGATCCGTTGAAGTATTTGGCTCAGAAACCAGGGTTGATTGGGAGAATTTCCAAATGGCAGATGTTGTTATCAGAATTTGATATCACTTATGTGAATCAAACTCAGTTAAAGGTCAAGCACTGTAGATCAACTAGCCGAAAACCCGGTTGAAGATAGTGTGATTGATGGAGAAGCTCAATTCCCGGATGAAGGCATATTGCTGCAGATTCAGATAAAGAATCAGAACAGTCTACTCCTAAATGGAAGTTATACTTTGATGGAGCAGCTAATGTATGCGGATGTGGAATTGGGGCAGTTTAATATCACCAGATGGTAAACAATACCCGCTTCAGCAAGATTGACTTTCCCTTATACTAATAATGTGGCAGAATACGAGGCTTGCATCATGGGCCTCAAGATGGCACTTGACATGGAAATAGATGATCTTGAAGTATATGGAGACTCCTCTCTCATCATTTTCAAACACGAGGAGAATACAAGACGAAGGATGCAAAATTGGTGCCTTATCATCAATACTTACTAGAATTGGCACGAAATTCAAAGAAATATCATTCACTTATATGCCAAGAAACCAGAACCAGTTCGCGGATGCATTAGCCACATTAGCATCTATGATTCAAATCACTGATGGAGTTGAGATCCAGCCCTTAAAGGTTCGCATTGAGGAAGAACCGGCATTTTGCTTGAATACCGAGGAAGTCCCAAGGAAAGATCCCTGGTATGCTAATATCAAAGAATTCCTCCAAGATGGCAAATACCCTGAAAATGCTTCAACTAAGGAGCGAAGAACACTAAGACGCTTAGCAGTTCATTTCATGCTCAGTGGTAATACATTATACAAAAAATCATTTGATACTACTCTTTGAGATGCGTAGATGAGGCGGAAGCAGATATGTTGATGAGGAAGTCCATGAAGGGATATGTGGACCTCACATGAATGGATATATGCTAGCTAAAAAGATTATGAGGATGGGTTACTTCTGGATAACTATGGAATCAGATTGTATTAAACACGTGAGACATTGCCACTTGTGCCAGATATACTCCAACAAGATGAATGCTCCTCCTAAAGAATTGCAGTCATTATCTTCACCTTGGCCCTTCTCAATGTGGGGTATGGACATGATAGGACCAATTTCGCCAAAAGCCTCAAATGGTCACCGATTTATATTAGTGGCGATCGACTATTTTACTAAATGGGTTGAAGCATTCTCATACGCTAATGTTACCAAAGGAGTAGTTGTCAAGTTCATCAAGAGAGATATCATAGCCAGATATGGAGTCCCTGATACAATCATTACAGACAATGGTACCAATTTGAACAACAAATTAATGTCTGAATTGTGCCAAAACTTTGGAATCAAACATCGGAACTCTACCCCATATCGACCTCAGATGAATGGGGCAGTTGAAGCAGCCAACAAGAACATCAGGAAAATAATAGAAAAATGGCTATCACTTACAAAGATTGGCACGAGATGCTACCCTTTGCACTCATGGCCTATCGAACATCCATTAGGGTATCAACAGGGGCAACCCCTATTCATTATTAGTATATGGTGTGGAAGCAGTTTTGCCAGTTGAAGTTGAAATTCCATCACTCAGAATATTGGCAGAAACGAATTGAATGAAGCTGAATGGGTAAGAAATAGGATTGATCAGTTAAATCTCATTGATGAAAGGAGGATGACCGCCTTATATCATGGTCAGCTTTACCAGCAAAGAATCGCTCGAGCATTCAATAAGAAAGTTCGCCCGAGAAATTTCAAGGAAGGAGACTTAGTCTTGAGAAAAGTACTCCGAATGTTCAAGATCCTAGAGGAAAGTTTACTCCTAATTACGAAGGACCATATGTAGTAAAGAGGGTGTTGCCTGGTGGTGCACTAATTTTGACTAGAGTGGATGGTCCAGATTTGAAAGACCCTGTAAATTCTGATGCGGTCAAGTTGTACTACTCTTGAGAAATTAATGAAAATTCTATCAAGTTCAGAAATGTGTTGACTACTTTGTCTATGTGTGATCTAATTTTGTTATCTATCGACAAAAAGATATCTCTAGCAGTCCCAATCATCAGATCATCATTGACCATTCACTTCAATTGATAAGCTTTCTTTCATCCTTATATCTCTCAAAATTTTTAAAACATGAGTGTACCGTGAGAGAGAGATTTGAGCAATTGATAAAGTTATAAAAACATTCTAATACTTTGAGATTTGATCTTTTCTTAAAGAAATACCTATTTCAGACCAATACATAAGAAGTCGATAAGTTCAAGCTGCAAAGTAAGGGAGATACAAAGAACATCTCCGTATGTTCCGACATCAAGACCATCAAAAGAATCCAATTACCATCAAAAGACAAACATAGATACTCAATTCAAAGGATAGCCACTGTGAAGAGCTCTAGCCTGACGGAATAAACCTAGTGATGAGCGGACTTCACCAAGTGGTCTGACAAGTTTAGAAGCTTCTATAAGAATCTGGTAAGTTTTGAAAAAAAAAAAAAATGAATGAAAAATGAAAATGAATATATTGCTAGAATTAAGTTTTTCAGGAAATTAGCTCTAGAAGCCATGCGAAACATGAGGAAATCAAGATCTCAGGACATGAGATTTGGGGATCAGAACATGAGACCCAGTTCAAAGAATGCATAACCAAATCAAATGCCAGCTCAAGGAGCGCGTTTGAACCAAATCAGAGGCCAGCTCAAGGGCGCCTATCCACATCAAGTGCCAGCTCAAGGAGCGTGCTTGAATCAAATCTAAGACAAATGCTAGCTCAAGGAGCGCTTATCCAAATCAGGTGCCAGCTCAAGGAGCGTGCCTAAACCAAATCAAATGCTAGCTCAAGGAGCGCCTATCCACATCAAGTGCCAGCTCAAGGAGCGTGCTTGAATCAAATATAAGACAAATGCTAGCTCAAGGAGCGCTATCCAAATCAGGTGCCAGCTCAAGGAGCGCGCTAAACCAAATCAAATGCTAGCTCAAGGAGCGCTTATCCAAATCAAGTGCCAGCTCAAGAAGCGCCTTGTATCAAATCTAATCATAGGCTAGCTCAAGAGCGTCTATCCAAATCAAATGCCAGCTCAAGGAGCGCGCTTGAACCAAATCAAATGCTAGCTCAAGGAGCGCTTATCAAATTAGTGCCAGCTCAAAGAGCGCGCTTGTATCAAATATGAGACAAATGTTAGCACAAGAAGCAATCCAATTCAAAAGGCAGTTCAGAACATGAAGCATCCGCAGAACATGTGAAACGTTTCAAGAGTCTTTTCAAGCTTAAGGATCGCAGCTCAGTGGAGCGCCTTCCTTTGTTTTCAAGCTTAAGGATCGCTAGCTCAGAGGAGCGCCTTCTTTGTTTTCAAGCTTAAGGATTGCTAGCTCAGAGGAGTGTCATCCTTCTTTTCAGTACATGAAGCATCCCGCTCAAGAAGTGGGAATTCCAAACGAGGTAAAGTCAAAATGAGGTCTACTTTATCTTTGTGATAAGGTTTTGACAAACCTCATCACAAAGAGGGGCAGCTGTAGACATCTCATTTTGACATTTTTTTTCAAAATAAATACTTAGTTTAGTATATGTATATTAATTAAAATAATTGAATTTTGCAAATTACAAATATTAAAGTTAGGAATGAAAATTAGAAAAAAAAAATAAATCAGTTTATAGAAATAAATATAATGGATGTAATATGGATAATTAATATAGTATATATAATGTAATTTCGGAAATTGTAAAAAAAAAAAAAATTATGTTCATCGTCTCCTACCTCCGGCCGCCCGATGGGGCGTTTTCAAGTCCATTTTTGACCCGTTTTCAAACCCGTTTTTTACAAAATAAATACATATTTTGAAACTAGACGGGAGTACTTCATTTTGATATATAATTTGCATGTTTTCATAAACTATAACTATTTCAAATCGGACTTGAAGTTGGAAAAAAGTTCGTTTTTACGTTTCCGAAAAAAGCTCAATCTCCGATTTTTTCGCTCAAAAAACGTGTTTCAACGTTACATTATAACGTTAATTGACAGCTAATGCAATTGGCAACCGTTTTAGTCCGTTTTTTTTTCGGATAAAAATCAAAATGGAACATAAAACCCTAGATCTATAAATAGAAGAAGAAGAAGAAAAAAAAAATATAGATATATAATATCTGAATACTTAAGACCACCAGGCCGTTGTCATCGGAGAATTCCCGACTTCCCCAGCCGAATCCAAAACCACCGGAGTTCGTGGCCGTCGGATCCGAATTCAATCCGCCTGACCCATTCAACTCGCTCCAGAACTTGCCGCGATCTCCATCCCTTGTCGCGTCTCTTGAAAGTTCGAATAGATCTTCGGAACGTGGATGGTCGGCCAAAAGTCTTTGCCGGAGCGTCATTGTCGAAGTTTCAAACGCGCGCGCCATTGATCTGCTCCCAAAATCATTTGCCATTTGCTGGCGCGTGACATTCAATTTCTCCAGCGCATCCACTGCAGGTATATTTTCTATTCTCAATTCGTATTCGTATAATAATAATAATAATAATATAATAATAATATTAATATAATAATAATAATAATAATAATAATGGAATTAAAAACAGAAAAAAAAAATAAAAAGATAGTGTATGATTATATGTTCAAAATCTATTATGAATATATTGTGTTTTTTAAAAAAATATATATATATATAAACGTAAAAAATATGTAAAATTAGTATTAGTTTGAATCAAGATAGTATAGTCATTATAATATGTATATATATATATATATTTTGTCATTGAATATTTGCTTTTTGCCATGATGAATATGTTTTAAGGAAAAGTTTTGTTATTAACATGAAAGTTTTGATTAGACTAATGTTTTTGGCTTATAATGAATTATCCAATAGTGTACGAGATGGTATTTCAATGTTCATGAAATTGTTTTATAATATTGTCTAAATATTACCTGTGATCTTGGTATTGATATAACCATTTGAACAAAGCATGATCTTGGATATATGTTATTCTTTATTCAATTAAAGTTTTTAGGAATTGTAATGGTGCATCGTATTGTGTTGAATTTGTGAATAGTTATTCATGATATTACAAGTTGAGATATTTTTATGATTAAGAGGATATATGAAATTTGACAATGTCAATGAATGTTTGTTCTAAAATATAATTGAAATTTAGGGTTTAAATTGTCATGATATAGTTTTTGATTGTTTTATCTTTTTGCATTAATATAGTAATGATTTGCTTTCTTGTGATAAAATGAATTTTTTTATATATATCGTGTTAAGCATGTGTTCATAGAAATACCTTAAGATCTTGTTATTGATAATATATCTATAATCGTGCCATAATCATAAGGAATATATGAATTTTTTTAGTTTTAGGTTTAAATATTTGAATTGTGTGATCATGTATGATGATTAGTTATCAATATCCTTTTATGCATAATGTAGTGATGACCTTGATTGTAATGATATTGAATTTTATGATTTCACCATATATGAAACCATATTGAAATCTTGCCTTTCGTAAATGTAATTTTTTGATTATAAATTTTGATTATGCCATGATATTGCTTTGTTGAAATAGTTTGTTAAATATTGATATTCCTTATAATATTTTTTATTCTTGATGATATGTATGATCAATTGATTATGCATGATATGTAGTTATGATTTCTTGTTCAAATTTTTGTCACCTAGAAAAATCCGATTTTCCATAAATTGCTAAAAACTAACTTGATAGATTTAGGGTTCATGTTAAAAGATATGTATATATTTTTCATAAAATTAACAAACTTAATGAACTTAAAGCGAAAAGATTTCGAAAATTCTAAAATTAACCAAACAAACTAAATTTTTCTAAAAGAACTACGTGTAGTCTGATCCGATTAGCGGGTACGTAGGCACTAACGGGCGACTTAAAATATGTAAAAAATTTATTTTTGTGATTGTTTGATTTGTTAGTTTAGTTTAGAATATATGAATATTGATAGAATTTGATAAAATTTGATTATTTGAATTATTTCGAGTTTTTAGATTATATATGATTATCGATTGGAATTTGATTAGTATTTTTGTGCATATTAGACATATGTTTAGTTAATTAGATTTGATATATAGTTTAGATTTTGAAATTAGGGTTTAAAAGAAAGCAATTTAAATATGGAAAGTTAAAGTGGTAACCGTTTAGGTTTTAATAGGATAGCCCCCGAACTCAAGTTAATTTCTGGTTCTCGTTTTCAAAAAACGATTTTTTTTGCAGATCAGTAGCAAAACCAAAATCAACCTACCCATTGGTTTTGGTTTATTTCTTTCTCGACTTTAGTCGAGTGGCGACTCCAAAATATTTTTTAAAATTAAAAATTTCCTTTAATTCTTAGTCGAGGATTCGTATTGAATGGGTTAGGGTTTAGTACGAATCGGATTAAAGGAAATCGAAGAAAAAACCAGGCTCGACAAATACTAATAACTTAATAATGCGAATACCAAGGTAATATATATAATAATAAAGAATCAAATATTTATAAAGTAAAAATTAAGGGAACAAAAACATAGATATATGAAAAAAAAATAATAGTAATAAAAATATTTTTTAAAAAGAGAGAGAGAAAGAGAAGGAAACTCGTTGGGCAATAAGGGAAAATTACAATGTTCAAAAGAGAGAAATTGTTTTTCTCTTCCTCCACGTTTTCTCTCTCTCCCACTCTTTGATATATTGGAAAAACAAAAAGAAAGGGGAAAAGAAGAAGAAGAAAGAGGAAGTAACAACAAAATCTAATTCTTGGAAAAGCATTATCGAGATTGAAGATTTGGAAATCAATTCGAGATAGGTTTACCCATTCCCTATTAGATGATTGTAAAGTATTACTTGAATTAATTTTGATTGATTTCAAAGGATTTAAGCATTTTCTTTTAACTGACACAAAGGATTAGATGAGTTTTAGGATAACAACACATAAGGGATTGCTTAATTTCAACATTTGAGTGTGTTAAGATGATAATGATAACTAAATTCACTGTGAATTCGTCACATGCATAAATTTTAAAATGTGAAATTTGTGGCTAGGGAGTATGCATGAATGTGTTTTCAATATGTGGAGTTTTGAATTCTGTGTGTAGAGTGCTTTTCCACATGGGCTTGCATATCGTGGGTTTTTTTCTTTTCAAGATAGGTTAATATATCTGTACACATTTGTGATATACTATATCCCTATTAAATGCAGAAGAAATTGGTAGAAACTTCAACTAGTATAAAGGTTGGATGGAAGCCTTTTATGAATCAAGTATGTAATGTGATATTTGGGTGTAACATGTTTAGATGAAATAAAAGCTTTTAATAGCCTAAAATAGTGGTCTAATGTTTAAAAATGGATAGAAAGAATTGAAACTAGACATGTAGAGCTTCACAATGACTATTCGTTTACATAAGTTCGATTTGAATTAACTAAGATATAGCTAATTTAAATAGGAATGTAACCAAGATAGGTTTTACAAAACTCGATACCCTTTAGGCTTCCTGAAACGGGTCACAAACAGTATAAGGTTTTTGTCCATAAATCAAAAACTCACCTGATAGACTTTATAAGGTATTCAAACCTAATAAGCATATAAATATTTCAACCTTAATTATTTTATTTTTAAAGCAATTTTTAAAAATTTATTCCTCATAACATATATACCATAATTTTCTTATTGTATACTCATGGAAAAATTTATTTCCATTAATATTTGAGTACAAACTAAATATTCTAAATTTTTTTTGTTAGCTTAACGTTTTAATGAGTCACCATGATTAATTAAAATGAAATATTATAAATATATGTATATGTTTTGTAACACCCCTCAAATATAGATGGTGGAACTCTAATTATAGAGGCGCCTTTTTTGTGCAATGGCTTGAAGTTCGTTAGAACTCCAAAGTTAAATGTGCTCTGGGTAGAGCAATCCCAGGATGGATGACCTCATGGGAAGCGTTGGGACCAAAAGGATAAAACCGTGCGACATATGACCAAAGCGGCAATACCTCAATTAGTAGATTTCCAAGTCGTTACACAGTGCCTTTGGTGTCTTGGTTGTGTCTGAGGGTGCATTGGGATGGCTAGTATACCTGGCATCACGATCCCTGCCCAGGATGGCCTGAAGGCCTAGGGGCGCCCCTCCATTGTGGTGGAGCCTGAGGTGGCAGGTCATGACAAATGGTATCAGAGCAGTGGTTCTAGACCTATATAACGAAACTAACAAGGACGTTAGTTTTATAAGTGGGAGAGTGTGTAACACCCCTTAAATATAGATGGTGGAACTCTAATCACAGAGGCGCCTTTTCGGTGCAATGACTTGGAGTTCGTTAGAACTCCAAAGTTAAGCGTGCCCTGAGAATAGCAATCCCATGATGGGTGATCCCCTGGGAAGCGCTGGCACTAAAAAGACAAAACCGTGTGGCGTGTGGTCAAAGTGAACAATATCTCAGTTGGTAGATCTCCAAGTCGTTACATAGTGCATCTGGTGTCCTGATTGTGCCTGAGGGTGCACTGGGATGGCCAGTGTACCTGGCATCACGATCCTTGCCCAAAGTAGCCTGAAGGCTTAAGGGCGCCCCCTCTGCTGCGGTGGAACCTGGGGTGGCAGGTCGTGGCATTTTTATAATTAAAAAAATGCATATATCCATTTACTAAATTGAACTACAAATTAAGTAATGCATATATAATTCATTAAATTAAACTAATATATAAAATAATTAAAATACATAAATTAAAAACTAATTTGATTTTAAATTTTATTAATTGAAATAAATTTAATATATTTTTTCTTAACTAGTTCGGACGCCTAACGAGTTTTATATTCATCTCAAAACTCGACTGAAAACCCTATAGGGTATTTATTGAGTTGGGCGGGTCAGATATCCTATAAGAACTCGCCCAGTTACATCTCTAATGTCAACAACAAATTTTAGCAATAAGTTTCACTTATCAACCTGAATTTAAAAAATTGTTACAACTAACACAAAGCTTGAAATGGAGAGCTTCCACTTATGGATTTCTAATAACATGTCATAGTTTATCCCCACAAATTTTCACTTAAAAGTATAACTAAGAAGACCTCGAATTAGCCTCTATATTTTGACTCTCTTATTATGATCACCTTACATATCAATGCTTATCAACGAAATTTGTAAAATTTATTGAGAAAAATATAGATCTTGAAATGAAAAGTTTCCACTTCTAGATTTCTAATAACATATCATAGTTTAACTGCATAAATTTTCACTTAAAAATACGAGTAAAAGACCTCGAAGCAACCCTGAAATTTTTAGTATTATGTTCTAATCACCACAGATATTACGTTTTGTTGATGGAATTTGTAAAAATTATAGCAACCAATGTAGAGCATGGATTGTTGAGATTCTTCCTCTTAATTTTTACTATGATCATATAGTTTTATTCATAAAAAAAATAGATTAAAAATGTGGTCATATAGGTTTTGAAATATCCACTCAAATCGACATGTGCAGATATGAATTCATGACTTCTTCTTCATCAATTTTGCTTAGTAACTACCTTCTCATAAGACAATTAAATTAGATAAAAGTCCAATTCTCAAGATTCCTAACATATTATAGTCTAATATAAAATTTGTAAAAGACCCCAATAGAGTGATCATTAACTCCTCATATTGCCTTACCACAAGGGAACGTGGATGATAGTACATGCTAATTGTGGGAAATAACTATACTTGCATTATAGATTAGCAAGTGATTGTTGTTCTTGTAACATTCAGTCTTTATTCTTATTATAAGAACAATGAAATTCTATGATAATTGTCTTTTTCACTTACACATTGATAAGACTAAAGCAAGAAGGCAATAATATAAACCTAACCAAAATATAAAATGAGCTAAAGTTTTATTTATGCCTAAGTTTTGAGTAAACATATGAAAAAAGAGCTTAATATGAATATATGTCGACATGAAGAATTATTTTGTTTTGATTATTAATAAAAGTAAGATATTAATAAGAAAAAGGCCAAGTAATATAGGATCATAAGCTTAGAGGATCTTGTCAAACTGTTGACGTAATTAAAGAGATGATATTAAGAGAATTGCCTATGAAAACTTTAATTGAACTTAAAGATAGCCAAGTTTTTTGGTTGATTTACATGGATTATGGTGTGAAATAGTAATACAATTACTATATTATTCCAAGCAAGATATGATCCTAAATTCTTTCTTAAACAGATGAAAAATAAGGATGAATAAGCTAAAGATATACAATACTAGAAACATTTCATCAACCATCCTTAGTGAGTACACTTACTTTGTAATTCAATTTTATTTAAGCTATGTATGTTTGACATGAATCATTTTGGCATATATGAATTCAAAAGGAGGGGATAATATGGCTTCTTTAAAGGAAATCGTAAGGAAATTACCAAAATGGTCAGGCTGAGATTAAGAGATGATGTGTAACTAAGAGAGAGTTAAACCCGATTCATTGTCTAGTAAGTTGGTCGTCCTACTCTTAGTTAATCGGTAAGTTTGTGGCTATGTAGCTCGGTAAGTTTGTGATAACTTGAAAGGTTATCCAAATGGTTGGGATTGAGACCAACTATGTGGCTATTTAAGGGTCTGTTTGGATTGTCTGTTTTTCATCTGTATCTGTATCTTTTTTAAAATGATATGCGCAAAATATATCTGATTTACATCTAAATTTTTATCTATATTTATTCTATTTGATCTTTTGATGAGAACTGTCAATTTTTTTTTATTTATATCTATTTTTTGATAAATAATTTGTTAGAAAAAAGTTTGAAAAAGTGTCTGTATCTGCCGAAAAAAAGCTAAAACAAACAGACCCTAAGATGGGATTTGGTCCCCTAAAGCATGAATCTAGTTTGCAGCAACGAGGGTATTAGAATCTTAGCACTCCTATAGGTTGTATTTTCAAACAAACCTCTGGTTATTCAATGCTTTTTAGAAGCAAAACGAGACTAATTATTCTAGTAACTGCCCTTAGATTAGTAGAGTGAACTAATGTTTCTTCTCAATTCTCTCTCCTAAAACTTGCAATGCTAACTTAAGACCACTATTAGATTATGTGGTTACTTGCTACGTTTATTTACCTTTTTTTTTTCCAAATGACCATATGAATTAATATAATGTGCTATCACTATTATTATGCACTCACTAGCTTTGAAAGCTAAACTTTTGATTTCTCTTATGAACCTAGTTATAAGTAATGGCGGGGACAACTAGCTAAATAGGATGGCTTTATCTTACTAACATGCTCTTGTGATAGCCATTGCCATGAATTGTGTTCTAATTTTGTTGGTTGTTTCTTTTGATCTTTTTTTTCTTAATGATAATAAGGGAAGTTTTGGTCATCTATGAGTTTTGTAATGATATATATATGTTTCTTTTAGGATATAAATTTCTAAATTTTAGTACATTTAGCAAACAATTCCCTATGTCAGGAAGATATTATTTTTATGTACAGGACTTTTTGAGATACATACTGCTTTATTATTCTTAGGAGCTCTATGGTGACTTGTGTTTTGACCTTGGAAGACAGTCAAGGCTTACATCATTTTAAGCTATAATCTACGGAATATGACTATAAATCTATAGCAGGTTTGAGGTGACACATACAGAGCCTAAGCTCAATTTGAGGTTAGCATAATGTCCCTTTTTATTAGTATTTTAGACTACAAGTATATTGTGCAACTAGGATCCCTCAAGGAGGGATGTTACTAATAGACCTACTTATTGTAACCTAACCCATACAAACCAAATTAAAAACATAGTTCACCAGAAAAGAACCTTGAATTACTTCAAAAACAACAAAGGTATAAGAGAATGTTCCAATACCTATTAGTCTCACATATAATGTTCTCTCAAAAATGTGCTATCTCCAACCTTACTAAGTAATACAAATTGAAACCCTAAATCCTCTACTACTCCATCTTAAATGATCCATCAGGCATAAGGTACACAAACAAGTATGATGTATTTTTCTCTCTAATCGTATAGATCATGTCTTGAGCTCAATCTCTACAAAATAAATATAGATCTAATTAAGGTTAAGATTGTTTATGTTTGTGTTTATCTAATCAACAAGCTAATATAATCTAAGGTGTAAATGTTGTCGTTTTGTGAGGATGATGGACTTACTAGTCTACGAGTGCCAGCTACTCCCAAAACTCAAGATTGAGTTCAAGAATAAAAGCAAGAGAATGTCTATACCATCATTTTTTGACAATTTGGTATCTCATATTTGATTTTAGGTAAAAAAATATATCCATGCTTTCAAAGTGATGATATTTTAATGTCTAACGTATGATTCTTTACCCAATACTAGGAGTATAACAACACTAAAATGACATCAATTTTAAAGTACAAATTCCCCCCACCCACCATAAATAAACATTGAACACCAAATTGCTGAAATATAATATACAAGCACTCTCAATACATTTTATCCCTCGAGTTCAAGAGCCAATGTACCCCCTTTCTACTTCTTCTCAGTTTAATATTGTGTTTTTATTAGTTATTGTTATACAACTGATATTCAATTATATTATTACAACAACTACTGTTAATATCTGTTGCCATTCTAATGCTTAGCACGCAGTCCTTCAAGTGCTTTGGTTTCTTACTCATTCGCTTGAATATATCAGTTACATTTCTAACAAGTGATTAAGCCACTCGAAGGAGAAAAGAGGTCTAATTCCTACTATTTGAATGCTTTTAATATCAATAACCTTATAGTCTAATGGTATTACCATGCACTCCCATTATAATGAAAAAATGGTTTTAGTTTACTATTGGTCAATATGAATAATATTCTTATCCAATGATGTATATAGAACTATGTAAGGATAAACGTAAAATATAAAGTTATTTCTAATTTAACATGCTAAGGAAACATTATACAATACCCTATGCTACAACTTAAAAAGTAACAAAAATCTTAGTATATCCTCATGGAACCGTTATCTCTTTAAATTTTTGTTCTAGCTATAAAAAGGCAGGAAAGAAAGCAAACGAAAGGACTAAGTAACTAAGATAAAGGAATGCATGGGGACTTTTGCGCGCTTCAAAATTATATACTGAACTATCCAATAATATATATGAACAGTTTCTCCAGCATTACGGTAGCTAGTTGCTCCACTCTCCTCTAAAACAGGCCTGAAAAATGGGCTGGAAGTTGACAAAATAACATAGAAGACACCCCCTCGATACGAAGTTGTCTGCCTAACCATCCAGTTGATGAATCGTACAAGCACAAGGCATCTGAAAGTGTCTTTTAGTTACACTCGTTTCTCAAACATAACGGTATCTAGAGCCTATGGATTCAAAATGTACTCTCTAACGGATCTGGGGAGGGAAACCTTGCTTCACCAGTAAAGTCCTGCATGTTCCCAGAAGCCGACTCATGAAAGTGATTGTAACAAGAAATGAACTCTCATGATGTCATGAATTTGTCATGCAATTTTGGACCTCAACCATGGGTCATCCATGGTTAATCAGACCTGCTTTAATAAGCAATCCAAAGAATCACTTATCTCAAATTAAGTAGATTCAGTAAGTCAACACATGCAAACAAGCAAACATTTCACAAAGAAATTAATCAGCCCCATATAATATCTTTCCTACTATGGTACATCAAGAGGAACAACAAGAGGATTGGAGGAAAATCTTCGAAGAAATTAAATAGGACCCAATCCTGTTAGCAGTTGCAGAACATGAAATCCCAAATTAGAATCTAGGAAGCTGCACTTGAAGCAAAAATTAGTGCTTGAGCTATCAAAACTATACGTGAACATTCCCAAATTTATTTTTCACAATATGCAGCCTTAAAATGTTCACCAAGTTCAGTCAAAGTAAATGCTCAATACAGATGGCAGAGAATTATATAGATCCATACCAAGTATAACAATAAAAAATGTCCAAGTTGCAAGTAAACACAAATTTGACTCCAGGTTGATGTAAACCAACCAAGGTACCAACCTTATTAAATCATCAGCAACAGAGTAGCACAAGTACCATATCATACTCTGTAGGACATGAAAGAAGATGTCCGCATCATTTGAGAATTTTCCAGTACATCCTTTAAAGAAATAACTCCTTTGTGTCAAAACTTCTTGCAGCTCCCTCCAACAAGATATCACATCTAAGAACATATATTTGACAATTAACTCAAGTTATTGCACATTAAATACAAGAACATTCCCCACCGTATAAAAACATGAAGTCCAAGACAAATACCCAAAGATCACATCAGAGTGAGAGAAAGAGAGTGAAAATTACATTCAAGGGCATTGTTGACTAAAGCATAAACTATATTTAATTTCTCAAACTTCTTTTTGGCCCTAATTTCTCAAACTTGAGTTTGAAGGTTCAGACAATGTGAATTGCATCAAGACCATGGATATTTAAAGCGAAGGGCCTGGTCTTAAATAAAATATTCTGTCCTACCAGCATCATCACACAAATTTGCCATCTATCTAGTAAAAGGTCCTTGACTTTGCACTGCAGTGTGTTTATTTCACAGAAACATTTTACAAATTATTTTCATTTGTTGATTTTTTTTTTTTTTAACGAGGGTATTTAAAAAAAAAAAAAATTCAATCCTAGCATTGATTTGCTAATTCAAGGTTTGAGTAAGCAATGGCTATTCAACATTTTTTGTAACGGGAATTCCTTATAGAATTATTATTACAAGTAACTATATGGTGCAATATCTCTTTATAAGGAATAAAACTTAAATTGCCATTATAGTAAAGTGAAATCACCACAAACAAAAAATAAATCATGGAAAATAAGAAGCTCTAGAATGCAGACCGTTGCCCTGAGAAGTTGAGGTTAGAATTTAGAATTGGAGCTTCCAAATCCAAATTTGCCATAACACCTAGTAGAAGGACCTTGCATTTGCACCTCAATGTGTTTGTTTCACAGAAACATTATACAAATTATTTTCATTTGTTGATTTTTTTTATTTTAATGAGGGTATTTAATTAAAAATCAAAATCAATCATAGCATTGATTTGCTAATTCATAGGTTCGAGTAAGTAATGGTATTCAACATTTTTTGTAACAGAAATTCCTTATAAAATTATTATTACAAGTAACTATATGGCACAATATTCTCATAAGGAATAAGACTGTAATAAAGTTGCTATTATAGTAAGATGGTTTAAGCAATTTACCCCAAAAAAAATGATGATTTAAGCAATAATTAACCCAAAAAAAAAATGATGGTTTAAGAAATAAGCAATGTGGAAGATAGAATCAACAGCAATGGTTGTTGATGATGGTTAACATTATAAAATATATATATATATATATCAGGAAAATAAGTTCCGATTTTAAAGAAGAGGATTTGTTATTTTTAGTTATTTGCACGTTCACAAACCATTTCTAACCCTTTGAGATTACAACAAAACATTTAGAAACTATAAACCTCTACTTATAGCAAATGCTCAAAAAAGACTCCCGGAACTTCACATGAAAGATTATGAAACAATGACACAGCACAAGTGTTTTCTTCAAAATGATCCAGCCACAACAAAAGCACCCCAATTCAAAAAAGATCAAAAACATATCCAAAGCATCCTTATGATCCAACGAAATTTTATGTTCATTCGTTGACTCCACTCTTTCTTACTAGTTATTGGAAACTATTGGTGTATCGAAACACTCCAATAAGACCATCTTTATTGTTGGGTTACCTGAAGAGTTGCTTAAAAGTGCCGCATGAAGGACTTAAGCAACTCACACTATCAAGCACACTATTTATTCAAGGATTACGGAGTTGCTTGCATTTTTTAATAATATATTTAACAAGTTTTCACTTTTAAGTGAGTTAAGGAACTCACTTTTATGAGTTGCTCTCGTATTAGTACTTGTGTCATGAATCTAACTTTACTGTTTATATAGAGTTGCATTGGCTATGGTCTATGTGCTTGTGCCAAACAACTCAAATAAAGATGGGCTGTTAAAATTTCAAATTCAGCTAAGTTCTGCTTCTCTTCAATATCCCGATTTTGTCTCTGAAGTAATAATTACTAACGGATAATTTTAACTATACAATGAAAGACATTCCCAGATTATCCAATTTTTATCCGTTTCTACGGAATTTAATCAAACACATCATATACAATTCACCAAGACAAAATGGAACAAATCACATGGTTCTCCAAATTAAAAGTACGCGCGTGTGTATATATACATATATACATACCATCAAGAATTCTCCTTTACAGTCTTCACCTTCTTCTTCCTTAACACGAAAACCGCGGCTTCCTCATAAGCATACTCAGGATGCAAATCCTCATGCTTAATCTTCTCCTTCTCGAAAACCTCTCCACACATCTCCCAAAAGGTACTATCAGCATCAGGATCCCTAAGCTGATATCCTAACAGCACAATTCCATCGCTTTTCACCAGCTCTGACATCGCCGCCACCAAATCTCCTACCGACTCTTTAATATACACCACGTCAGTGGCTACCACAACATCGAACGGCGGATTCAATGCTTTGATCTGGTCCTTGTTGTTCCAGTACAGGACCGAGGTTTTCAGGGTTTTGTTCAGAGCCTTCTTGTTGCGCTTGAGGTTGTGCTTGAGCGCCGGCATCACAGGAGCTATATCGGTGAGAACTATGTCGGTGAGGCCAAGGAGGTAGAGGCCCATACCGGCGACGCCACAGCCTGTACCGAGCTCGACGGCGCGTTTGCCATGGAAGTCAAGGAGGTGCGAGTAGGGGCTAGGTTTAGCGTTGAGAGATTGGGATGAAACCCAGCGGTCGAGGAACTTCACAAGGACAAGCGAACAGGGCCACACCGATGTACCTACATGGATCGAACCGTTGTCTTGTTGTATAGAGAGGTGCGTGCCCCTTGCTGTCAGCTCGATCACAGGTGAGTCGGTGAACTTCATTTTGTTGCACTCTCCCTTGTCCAGCACAGGGCCAAGCACAGTATCATCGCCCTAACATGTGAAAGAAGGTTTACCTTCTTTTATTTCATTTTTATTTTTTATTCTTTTATTTTTTGGTTTAGAAAAAAAAAAATTGGGTAAAGGATATATTATTAAGGGAAAAGGAAAATAAATATTATTAATTTTTAATAAATTATAAAAATATCATTGAAATGAAAATAGTCTCAAATTTAGATAAGTTGAGCTAGTCTCTTAAGCAAACAAGGTTATAAGTGACTGACCTCGTCTGTTAAAGAGACGAGGTTAAAATTTTTTTGTGAACAAAAGACGAGTTTCAGGATTTCATTCGCATCGGCAACAAGACCTTTTGAGAGAAGGAAATGGACTTCCATCTTTTATCTACTTCAAACAATGTCCGATGTTGGTAACTGAAGATAAAACCGCTATATCTATCTTCCTAAAGGTTATAGCTGAACTTCTAGTCTATCGGTTGGCAACTTTTCTCCTTGTTCCCTTGATGGGCTCAAAAGATCAAGAGAGTCGTCTTCTTCTGAGTTACCCAACACCTAATTGCTCCTTTCATATATTCTCTCCCTTTTTCACTTATGCTGATGATATTCCAAATACATGGCTATTAATGAAACAATTAAGAACCACACTACTAATGCCAAGTCTAGTCCATAAACATCTTCATCCCTATAGTCGTTACCTAAATGCTTCATTCTAGTTATAAGGGATACAACCCCGGCAACAATTGCATACCTTCCCAATATTATGTAAACATATTCCCATACAATCCTTTTTGAGGAAGCCACTTCACCTGTAGCGGGTTTTTCCTTTTTCTTTTTTTTTTTTTTTTGGTCTATAGTATGCATTTATAGGCTTTACACATGCCAAAATTATAGCAGTCATACAAAACTTAACATGTACTGATCCAAAGCGAAAACCACGAAGCTCAACAATAGTGAAAAGAAGGCATAGAAACTCGTTTGTCAACAGACGAGGTTCACAAAAAAAAAATAATAACACCATCTCTTGAATAGACGAATTCAACCACTTATGACTTCGTCTGTTCAAGAGATGAGCTTAACTTGCTTAAAATTGAGATAATTTTCGTCACAGTGATATTTTTGTAATTTTTTTAAAATTAATAATATTAATTTCCTTTTTCCTATTATTAATACTTGGAAACAAAATGCAAAAAGCTAATCAGGGTCAGTGATAAGTCACCTTAGAGCATTACAAGCCAAACAGCTCATTGATAGCTTAACTACATACCCTATAATACAATAAGATAGATTATTTACATCATTGTACAAAATGTTCTTCAAACATAATAGAGGTTTGAACCAAAGAACATCTTCCTCCTGCATATGTTGTGCATATCGGGCAATAGCATTGGCGGTTTGACTTGTTTCATGTGGCCAGTAGCTAAGCTGATAGTGTTACAGCTCCTTCCCTGCATAATGAAACAACATGTATATATTTTATATGAACAATCCTGGAAGTGGTTAACAGAAGCATGACAATGAATCTGTAACAATATCCAAAAAGCACGGCAATGAATCCGTAACAATATCCAAAAAGAACAATCCCTGGTCGGTACATAATTTTAAACTATAAGCTACTGCCCATAACTCTGCTGGTAAGATGTCCATGTTCCCATTTTCCTAGCATATCCAAATTGCTAAGATCCAGTTTCATCTCGAACCACAAATCCTATAGATGCTTGTTGTGTAGCCGAAATGAAGGATCCATCAATATTAAGTTTATGATATCTAGGCTTTGGAGGAGACCAGGGTAAACAAATGGAAGTTGTATCATAAAATGTATGTTCACAATGGTAAGTCCACAATTCATACGCCGTAGCTCTCGTAATGGAGTAGAAATCATCTGTTGTACTTGTTGCTTGGAAAATCAATTTGTTTCAAGATAACCATATTATCCATAATAATTTAACAAGTTGAAAGCCATTTGGTGGGTTGATTTGATGTTGTTCGATTCTTGTAAATGCTGCTTTGTTGCTGGATCCACAAGATAAAAGTTGACCAAAAGGGAAAGGATTTAGGCCAAGATATTGTGAAGTTTGAATGGACGGACTAAGTGGATGCATGAGCAAGTAGCTACTGCATGATTGAGTAATTCCTCTAATATACCACACTGTGGGCATTTGGCATCTAGTTGAATATACCTTCGCCTAAGAGTATAGCTATAAAAAGGTTATCATGGTGCACACGCCATACGAACAGCTGTATTTTGGGAGGATAGATAGATTGCCATAACCATTTTGTGTTTTCATTATGGGATTTATATTGGTCTATAGTGATCTTTTCGTAAATAGTTTGTAACCTAGAATAAGGTGCTAAGCCTTTGCCATCTGTTTGATTAACTCTTAGGACAATAGTCCTAGTGAGGAAAGTAAGAAGGTGAGACAATGGAAAACCAATAATAGCTTCATTCTAGGTAGTCTCAAATTCCTAGAAATTAGCCATGCTAAATTGTTCTGCCCCTAGAGGACTAGCAATAAGGACTCGCAATGGTGCTTCGCTCGCCCACCAATCATACTAAAAGGAAGTTTCTTTAATGTCTCCTAAAATGCTAAAACCATAAGTCTTGTGCCAATCATGTAGTTGCGCTATTTCCTTTCTTAGAGAAAATGTTACTGAAGAAACTGGCTGAGAGGGTTGTGATGTTAGCCCCTTATATTCAGTAGTAACCAAAAGTGACCATTTGTGTCATTGATCTTTCCTATGATAGCACCACTAGAAACTACAAGCTTTTGTTATGAGCATGTAGATTGGCTAAGACAAGGCTTCCTTTATTCTTTAGACATGTTATGTGATCCCAGGCTACCCAATGCATTCTCTCCTCATCCTAAGCACCATGCTAGAGAAAAAAATAACATGAGATTTGCTCCAAGTGTGATAGAGTCTTGGTTGTGAAAATGCACTAGAAAATCCTTAAGAGTATTTGATCTAAATTGCTCGAATAATAATTTTTTTGTGCAATAGATCACTTTAAACTTTAATAGCAGTGGATATAACAATAATAGAGTACAAAAAAAACAATATTAAAGAGATAAGGAAAGAAAAAATAAGCTCAGGTTTAACATGGAGTTCGGCCCGCTTTCTGCTCTCCATGATCTCCAAATCGCCAATCAGAGGACTTCACACACTTTATCGATCTCAAACTTAAAGACTCAAATAAAGCAGTACACAAGTTACAACACTTAGGAAATAAAATATTTCCTTCTCTTTTTGTCATGCTCTCTTATAAAGTTACAAAATAAGAACAAAGCACTAAAATTATTTTCTCTCTTTTTCTCATAATTTGCAAAGTAATGAACAAGAGTACAAATAATAATAGGATTCTTGATTTATTTGTTTGCAAATGAAAGCTCTTTTCAAAAGTTGTTTGAATCTCTAGAGGAATATATATTTATAGTCTTCATAAGTAAAAAAGTCCATTGGCGATAACATTTGACTGACGATAACATTAAATGCATGCAACGGTCGATTTAAAAGCCCATTGGTTCACCAATGCAAGCTCCTATTGGCTCGCCGATTCAAGCTTCACGCATTTGAAAAAGTTCGTTCAATCAAGACTGTGATGCTACAAACTTTATCGACTCGCCAGTCCTTATCTTACATCACATGCACAAACACATACGCACTAACAACAATTTTTATTCTCATCACATAATCTAAAACCAAGAGAAGACCTTTTTAAAGTAAGATTTTCATAACTTTAATTCTCATCAAAATCATGTGTAAAAATAATTAGTTCAACAATCTCCCCCATTCTAATGAGGACAACAGTTATGCAAAACTCTATTTGCTCCCCTACAACTTAGTTTTCAACAAATTTTAGCAAGATTATAGCAGGTACTTCTTAAGTATGAAGCAAGTGTGTTTTGAAAAAATTTTACCATATTTTCTCCCATTTGGCCTCATCAAAAATTCACAGAAGTTGGTAAGTTATAGATAGGCATTTCATAGTAAGTAGTTAGTGGTGCAATATAACCAAGAAAATCAATTATACAAAATGGCCATGTAGGACATTCAACAAACATATTAGTTCAAGTTACAAAGGTATCCAAACATAGAGTTCCAAGCATAAAACAAACATAAATGTGTAAACAAGAAAACCAGAACAGGTAAGTGGATCATCACATGGAGGTGAACAAAGATGAATGTTGTAAAAATTATCCATGAATCCTTGAATGTCAAAATTGAAAGACTATAAATCAGAGCGAAGATAAAAAATTTGGTTTTCTATGGTATCAAATTTAGAGTGCATATCATCCCGAAGCTCCTGAAGCGAGGATATAGAAGAGCTAGGAGATAAAGAACCAAAAGGTGGAGCAAGATAAGATAGAGATTGAGAAGAAGATAGAGTGATTAAGAGAAGGTGTTAAGAGATTTTTAAAAAGAGAGGCGAGAGAGAGCTTAGAAGAGAGAGAAGAGAAAGAAAGAAAAGAGAAAAATGAGGGAAGAGAGAAGAAGAACATATATATATGCAAGTGAAAAACATGTACTAATGAGTCGGTGCATGGTGTACTGACGAGCCAGTACGAAGAGATTTTTATGAAAACAAATGGCAAGAGATGGTCGAGGCCCAAATCAAGCCCATGAAGGATAGACCAGCGAGTCAATCTTAGATCCATCGGCGAGCCAGTGAAAGCTTTAGGCAAAACAGAGGCTAGCGAGCCTCATGCCAAGCCCTTGTCACACATAGAGGCGAGCCAATGATTGAGAGATCGGCAAGCTGGTTACTTTAGCAAACATGCAACAAATAAAAAATAGATATTCTCAAAAAAATAAATCTTGTTTATGCATGTATGGTATTTAACAACTTGTTCAGCCTAAAAACAAGTTTTAAATCAATTTTGCTCCATGATATTTAGCACTTATCATTTTTTATCATGCCCAAATCTCTACGTAAAGTGCAAAAATGATCATTACTCAAGAGTTTTGTAGAAATACTAGTAATTTGATTGTTTGTATTAATAAATTCCAAGCTAATATCTCTATTTAAAATATGATTAATGAAATGGTGTATAATTTTGATATGCTTGGTCCTTAAGTGTAGGATCAGATTTTTTGTTAAATTTATACAACTTGTGTTAACACAGCAAATTGAAACATTTTCATACTTTAGTCCATAATCTAGCAAAGTATGTTTCATCCATAAAACTTATGCATAACAGCTACCAATAGCTATATACTTAGCTTCGGCAGTTGAAAGTGCAACCGAATTTTGCTTCTTTAAGTGTCAAGATATCATGAAGTTTCCAAGAAAGTGGCATGTGCCACTTGTTTTTTTCAGATCAACTTTGCACTCAGCAAAGTTAGCATCGGATTATCCAATTAGATCAAAAGAAGTAAATTTTAGATACCACAAGCCAATTTCAGTAGTGTCTACAAGATACTTGAGTATGTGCTTTACTACACTCAAATGTGATCCTTTTGGGCAATATTGAAATCGTGCACAAACACATACTGAGAACATGATATTAGGTGTTGAAACTATTAGATATAACGAACTACATATCATGCCTCTATAAAACCTTTTGAAAACATTTTTGCCATTTTTATCTTTGTCAAGTTTTACACTTGTGCTCATAGGTATAGGTCTTGTTTTCTAATTATCCATTTTGAATCTTTTCAAGAGTTTCTTGATATTTAGATTGATTTATAAAGGTTCCATTTTCAAATTGCTTTATTTGAAGACCTAGAAAATAATTGAGTTATTCCATCATGCTCGTTCAAATTCATTCTTCATGCACTTAACAAATTTGTTTATAAGACTCATGCTACTAGCTCTAAAAACAATGTCATCCATAGATTTGTACAATCAATGTGTTTGACTGATGATTTTTGATAAAAAGAGTTGTGTCAATTTTTCCTCTAGAAAATTATTTGTTTAATAGGAAGCTAATAAGTCTTTCGTGCCAAGCTCTAGGAGCTTGCTTTAGACTATGAAGAGCTTTGTTGAATTTGAAGACATAATCAGGGAATTCATTATTCTCAAAACTCGGTGATTGCTCTACATGGATTTCTTCTTTTATAAAACCATTTAAGAAAGCACTTTTGACATCTATTTGAAAAAGAGTAAAATTTTTTAATGCAGTAAATGCCAAAAGCATTCTAATGGCTTCTAGTATAGCAATCGGGACAAGGTCTCATCAAAATCTATGCCTTCTTCTTAATTATATCCTTTAGTTACTAATGGAGCTTTATTTCTAATTATTATTCCAACTTCATCTAGTTTGTTTCTATAAACCCAGTTAATTCTAATTACTGGTCTACTATCAGGTCTAGTAACTAATTTCCAACCTTCATTCTTGTGAATTAGTTTAATTCTTCTTGCATAGCTTCTATCCAAAATTCATCTTTTAAAGTTTTTTTCATATTTTTAGGCTCGATTGGGATAAGAAAACTAGATTACTCATATTACTTAGGGAAGATCTAGCCTGTACCTCATTAGAAGGTTCACCTGTTATTAGATCCTTTGGGTGTAATCTTGCATATTTCCATTCTTTAGGAATATCATTGTTAATAGATTCATTCTCAACATCCTTTTTATGTTCATCTATTTCTTTATTATTATTTTCAAGAGAAAACTTATCCAAATCAGCACAAATATTATCCATATCATCACTTGAACATATATGAGGCAAAGAATCATCAAAAGTAACATGAATAGATTCTTCTACAACTAAGATTCTCTTATTAAATACTCTATATGCTTTGTTAGTTAAAGAATACCCTAGAAAAATGCCTTCATCACTTGTAGGATCAAACTTAGCTAGTTGTTCTTTTCAATTGTTCAAGATGTAACATTTTGTACAAAATGGATGAAAATAAGAGATTTTAGCATTTTTCCTTTCCAAAGCTCATAAGGGGTTTTCTTAAGTATTTGTCTTATGAAAACTCTATTAGATATATTGCATAGAGTGTTAACAACTCTAGCTCAAAAGTATTTAAGTAAATTATTTTCACACAATATGGTTCTAGCTATTTCAATTAAAGTTTTATTTTTCCTTTCAACTACACCATTTCATTGTGGAGTTTTAGGTGCTGAAAAAATATGTTTAATTTCATATTTACTACAAAAATCATCAATTTCGTAATTTTCAAATTCTCCCTCGTGATCACTTTAGATAGTTACAATATTAAAACCTTTTTTATTTTGGACTTTCTTGTAATATCTAAAAAAGACATTGATTGTTTCATCCTCCTTAAATGCTAGGAAGAAAGTCTATGTGTATCTAATGAAGTCATCAACAATAACCAAGATATATTTTTTGCCTCCTAAACTTAGAGTTTGAGTAGGACCATATAAGTGCATATGCAATAGTTTTAATAGCCTAGAAGTGAAATAACATCCTTAGACTTAAAAGAATTCTTAGTTTGCTTTCCTTATTAACGTGCTTGACAAATTTATTTTTGGTAAACTTTTGATAAGATTCTTTTTAACAAGTTTTGAAATCACGTCCATGCTAGCATGTCCCAATTTTCTATGTCATAGCCAACTATTGACACTTTGAGAGTAGAAACAAGTTTCATTTAATGATTTGAAATCATCTAGATAGATTTTGTAAATATTTCTTTGTCTATATGATGAGAACCATAGGTATAGGAACCTAAGACCCTTCAACATTCACTAGATTCAAACTCTCAAGGATCCCTTGAATAAGTAATCAAGAATGCAACCCTAATCAAACCCATTGAATAGAACCTATGTTATCACGATTTGGAACCTAAACCCCATCTAAACTCATCAATTGGAACCTAAGTTATCTATGAGATCTTCTCAAGCAATTATGAAGAAATCACATGCAAGTTCTTTATCAAGAACTAAGTGAAAGAAAACTCTCAAATTGTAATATCAATGTTCTATCCTCCATCAATACATCATAGGGTTCATATAGGCTTTCAAAATTGCCTTGAAACAAACAAAACGAAAAAAAAATTAAAAGAAATCCGAAACGTCTCGTCGTTAGCACATACGCCGGCTAAACACTAGCGATGTATGTACACTATGTCGGCAGCCTTGACAATATATGCTAGTAGTGTAGTCGACGGCCTTAAAGAAAAGCATTCTGGTCATTTTTTGATGCAATGTAAGTCGGCAGTACATCGGTAGTACATCAACAGACTTCATGCTCTACACCGATGGCGTACTCATGCAAACTGGCGGTGTTGAAGGTGGATTATAGGTCTGCAATGATGACCGGCTATTCTCCAATGTAAGCTGACAGCATTGGTCCTCATAATTTATTTCCAGCAAAGTGATGAACTTATCACTTGTGTTACAGTCTTGTTAGTAAGCCTCCTTCGCTTGGATCTCAATAATTAGCCCATGTAAGGCTTCATTCACTTATTTGGCTCGTGCTCTTATCATTGGGCCTCCAATGTTTTGTAGTGGATCTCGAGACTTAGTTGAATCTTTAGGAGTAGCTACCTGATCTCCATCACTATACCTTCAAAATAAACTTGATTATTGTTAATTCTTTCAATAGAACATTTATTGGCAAGAAATGTTACACTAAACCATTATCACATAACTGACTTACACTAAGTAAATAACACTTTAAACCATCAACCAAAAGCACATTCTTTATAGTTGAATCCTTGTTTACTAGAATGTTATCTTCACTAAAAACAGTTGACTTGCGATTGTCTCTAGGTGATACTCCCTTAATCTTTCAAGTCTAAAGTTGTGAACTTGGATACATCTCCAATCATGTGTCTAGAGAAGCTATTGTCTAAGTACCATTTATTGTTTCCACTTGAAGATTCCTACAAAATAGATGATTATTTCTTTAGTACCCATATGAGTTTGGGTCTTTTCTGGTTAGATATAACAAGGATTTCTCTTTTAGGAAACCAAACTATCTTACTTTTATGATTCAAATACATGGTTTTTCTTATTGTACAACCGTAAGCAATATGACTTTTATGTCACAATAGTTGCATGTCCCATGAGTGGCTTTTACAAATCAAGTTTTATGATACTTGCAACTACTTTCTTTATTAGAGCTAATTCCATATTTATTTAAATCATACCATTGATTTCCAAGGAGTGTGTTCAAGTTCTTTTTCCCTTTGGTGAATTTGACTATGGTTGCTTTTGAATCATTTAAACTAGCTTTTAATAGAATATTTTCATTTCTTAGTTTTTCCAGCTTTTTTAAAAATTCATTATTGTTACTACTAGCATATGCAATATTATTATCACTATTTAAGGTTTTTACTTCAATATCAAGCAAATCATTTTCAATTGTTAATTTTTCATTAATCTTGTTCAATTCATCATTTTTGCATTTTAGCTTCTTACATTTATCATTCATCTTTCCATTTTCCAATTTTAAAATACAAATTTCTTCATGCAACTTTTCATTTTCTATTTTAACCTCCTCATACTCACTTCTAAATTCATCTAGCTTTTCTCCTACTTTCTTCATTAGGGTTTTAAGCATGCTATTCATTTTCTCTACTTTTATCAATCTACTGCATACTTTTTCATACCTATCATGAATTTCATCAAAAGAATGAGAAGATGGAGAACTTACTTCATCATCCAACGCCATGAAGCACACGATCTCATCTACGTCACTTGAGTCATCATCACTTCAAGTGGCAATAAGAGCCTCTTTTCTAGATCCCTTGGATGCTTTCTTGAGCATTGGACAGTATTGTTGAATGTATCCTGGTTAATGATATTTGTAGCAGGTTTTCAAATCCTTCTTTTCCTTTTTTTGTATTTTGATGATCTATTATCATTATCCTTTCTTTTTGTTTTGTTGTTGAACTTTAGAAACTTCTTAAATTTTTGGTTATTAAGGCAACCTCCTCATCAATATCATCATCATCACTGGATAATGATTTGTAGCTTTTAAGGCAATAGCCTTCTTGCTTGGTTCTTCTTCTTGCTTCTAAATTAGCTCGTATGTTTTGAGTGCTCCAAGGAGTTCCTCTTTACTCATGGCACTTAAATCTCTTGCTTCTTTAATAGTAGTTCTCTTTGCTTCACAATACTTCGGTAAGGATCTAAGTAGTTTAGAATTGATTTTCGCATTAGTGAAATTCTTTCCAAGCACACTCAAAGGATTTATGATGTTGATGAATCTATTATGTATCTCATCTTTAGATTCATCTGGAAACATTTTGAAATTTTCAAATTATCCAAAAAACTTATTTTTGTATCTCTTACTCTTGAAGTTTCTTCATAAGTCCTTTCTAATTCATCTCATATATCTTTAGCTAATTTACATGTACAAATTCTATTGAAATCATTTTTATTTAGCCTACAATGCAATATGTTCGTAGCTATTTCATTTATATCTAATATTTTCTAATCTTCTTCATCATAATCTTTTTCTTCAATAATCAAATGCCTATTTTCTATTACATTCCATATTAATCTATTTTGAGCTTTTGAAAAGTTTTTTATTCTACACTTCCAATATGGATAGTTACTTCCAATTAGAAGAGGTGATCTATTAATAGCTTGATCTTGTAAAAACTCTAGTGCATTTGATGTCATGATCTTTACTCTATATGCAATTAGGCACAAGAAAATAGAGACGAAGCTCTGATATCAAATGAAAACGCACTAGAAAATACTCATGAGAGGGGATTGATTATTTGACTAAAACTCTCACACAAAACATTTTTTGTGCGATAGCTCAATTTAAAATTTAATAGCAGTAGATATGACAATAATAGAATACAGAAAACAATATTAAATAGATAGGGAAGAAGAAATAAGCTTAGATTTAACAGGGAGTTTGGTCCGCTTTCTACTCTCCACGATCCCACAATCGCCTCCAATTAGAGAACTTTACACACTTTATTGAGCTCAAACTCAAAAGCTAAAATAGAGCAGTACACAAGTTACAGCACTTAGGGAATAAAATATTCCTTCTCTTTTTGTAGTGTTCTCTTATAAAGTTAAAGGTAAGAACAAAGCATTAAAATTGATTTTCTCTCTTTTTCTCAGAATTCGCAAAGTAATAAACAAGAGTAAAATAATAAGAGGATTCTTGATTTGTTTGTTAGCAAATGAAAGCTTTTTTCAAAACTTCTCTAAATCTCCAAAGAAATATGTATTTATAGTCTTCAAAAGTAAAAAAATTTGTCGGTGATAACGTCTGACAGGCGACAAATTAAATGCGCACAATAATCGATTTAAAAGCCTATCGGCTCGTTAGTTCAAGCTTCATGCCTTGTCGCTCCTTTGTCACGCCTTTGAAAAAGTTAACTCGATCAAAACTATAATGCTACAAACTTATACCAGCTCACCAGTCCTTATCTTGCATCTACACACACTAACGCATACATACTAACAAATACTTTTATTCTCATCAAATAATTTAAAACCAAGAGAAGTCCTTTTTAAAGTGCAATTTTCATAACTTTTATTCTCATCAAATCCATGTGTAGAGATAATTAGTCCAACGGGTTGGTGATGGGGCTACTTGCATGCAATAAGTAGGAATTGCTTCCTATACTAGCTGGCCCGCCATGCTTAGATGGCGAGCTTCCTAGCCTAATAATTTTTTCTTCATGGTAGTAAATAAGAATTGAAATTGTGAATGTTTTGGTTTTGCTCCAATTGTAAGTGGGTAACCAAATATTTTCCAAAGGAGATGATCTCCTTAAATTGCAACCTTGCTTTAATGGAGGCTCTTATTTCAATGGGCAACGCTCGAGAGAACAAGAGAGAAGATTTGTGAAGGTTTGGTTGGAGACCTGAAACCTTACCAAAATCCCAACAAGGTGGCAATAGTCTTGGCATTTTGAGAATCTGCCATGCGATAAGTACAATATCATTAGCAAACATTGAATGCGAGAGGAAGAAATCAAAGCCTCGTATTTTGAAAGGATTCCAATTCCCCATTTGAACCTCATTCTCTATTGCTCGACTTAAAAATTGCAAGCTCGAGATAAAGAGACAAGGAGAATGTGGATAGGCTAGAAAGTCGGAAACGTGCCCATTGATAAGCACCTCAATAGTGTTTGTTGAAAGATAACTATCAACAATAGTGATCTATCATGAGGGAAACTTGAGGCTTTGAAGGGCCTAATGAATAAAATCCCATTCTATAAAGTCATAGACTTTGGCTAAATCAAGTTTAATCATCATCTATTGTCCAACAAGTCGCTTTTTGTTAAAGGAATGGAGGTCCTTATTTAATAATATAATATGATCAGTTACATGTTGACCTTTGATGAAGCTTATTTGAGATGGATGGATTAAGGTATCCAAATGAGGACATAATCAACTAAGATTTTAGTGACTATTTATACAAAATTTGGCAAAGGCTAACTGGGCGAAATTGATCAACTTGAGTTGCACTTGGAAACTTTGGAAGAATAATCAATTATATGTGATTTATAACAAGTGGAATCCGGTGCAACTGGAAAATTTCATGGATTTGTTGTTGAACTGAATGGCCAACAATTGACCAAAAATTCATGTGAAAAAAAGAATGTAGCCATCTTTTCCCAAGGCCTTCTAAGATCCTATAGATTGGAGTGCAGCCAATATTTGACTATTGGCAAGTGTTGGCCAAGTGAGTTTAATTATTCCATTGTCAACCCGCCTTGCTAGGTTGTTAAGGAGGGGCTATTAATTAATAAAGAGGGTTTTGAAGACGTAAAGAGTGTGTCAAAGTAATAGGAGAAAGCCTGGGATATTTGGTTTTGATCATATATCCAATCCCTACTGGACTTCTTATTGCTAGTATTCTATTCCTTGATCTCGTGCAATCGTGCAACATGATAATACCTAGTATTCTTATCCCCATCCAAAAGCCATTTTACCATAGAATTCATTTACCATAAACATTCTTCTCAATATAGGAGTAGCTACAATTTAGATTGATAGGATTGTTCTTGCATGAGCAATTCCTGAGAAGGTTGTTGTGAAAGGGCAATTGTAATTCTATTAAGTTCCATCAAGATTTTGTGCTTTTCAACATGGATATAACCGAAGACATCTCTATTCCATTTCCTAAATTTTTTAGGTAGTGTTGGATGGCTTGAAGGAAATTGTTGTTACTTTCATTCCAGACTTGCTTCATTAAGTCATGACACTGTGGATGTTCTATCCACATTGGTTGGAAAAAAAAAAGAGCAATTAATCATAGAATGTTGATGGTACAAACGAGTTTTCAACAAGATTGGGCAATGATCAAAGGCCATTTAGGTACATGAAAGACTTTTGATTCTAGAAACAGATCATGCCATGGTAAGTTAGCCCATGCACAGTCTAGACGCAATTGGATAAGTCTTGGAAATTTTTGTTTGTTGGTCCATGTATATTTAGAACCAACATAACCAATATCGACCAAACCATAGTTGTTCGTGCAATCAAAGTAATCAGATGCTCGAGTTGCATTAGAAAGACACCTTCCCCATTTCTCATTTAGTGAGACAATATCATTAAAATCCCCCATAAGTAACCAATGTTTATTAAACATTTATTCTGCATGTTAAGATAAATGATACCAAAAGGTCGTTTTGTCAGCCACCCGAGGTAGGGCATAGGAAAAAAAAAAACAATGCAAAGGAAGAGGTAAATGTCTAACCTATATCTGTTGAAAAAATAATTTGCAATATTAATATTAGAGGCGGTGGAATTTTGGACAGCTAGAATCTTCAAATTATAAACAGTGAAAGACCACGCAGTTTTGGCCGAGATTGATGTGGCAATATCATGTTGAGGCGGTAGAAATTTACTTACATGTCACGTAAGTAAAGCTGGAAACATGCAACTTTGAGCTGGAGTTTCATTGTCCAATTAGTTTATTAGTTGTCATGATTACCCTTCTTTGACTTTTCAAACTTACTTTATCTCCTTGAGAATTCCTACACCGTCTGGCGAATGTAACCGCCTATTTTTTTAGACCGCCATTTGCACTGTATAAAAGGACCATGCATCCTTCATTTGCTGTATGAACTAATACACATATATTCAATATTAATGAGATAATTTCCATTTGTCTATTATTTCTCCCATCTCCATTTTTATTTATTGATGTAATTGTTCTTCAATATCAAATATAATTTTGCACCCAACATATTTTTGGTATCAGAGCCAGACCCCTTTTTCCATATACAAATCCAAACACTTAAACACTATACACTCAAACCATTACAATGGCATCAACAAGTAGTAATGCCACATTCAATTTTTCCCAACAAAGTATTCCTTTATTTGTTGGTGAAAAATATGATATATGGAGCATAATGATGAAGAAATTATTTATCTCACAAGATTTATGGGATATTGTTGAGAAAGGTTATGATACCACCATTGCTAGTCCAGAGGTAAAAGCAACCTGGACAGTACCTCAACGTAAAAAACATAAGGAAAAATGCTATGAAAGACGCCAAAGCATTGTCTTTCATACAATAAGGGGTTAATCAGTCACTACTACCACGAATTATTGGTGCAACTACGTCACATGATGCCTAAGATATTTTAAGGAAACAATATGGAGGTCATGATAAAGTTATATCAATCAAACTCCAAAATTTATGGAGAGAGTTTGACAATTTATTTATGAAAGATAATGAGGAGGTGCAAGAATTCTTCTCAAGAGTTACAATTATCATCAATCAAATTAAAGGCTATGGAGATACAATTCTAGATAAGAGAATTATAGAAAAAGTCTTGAGAAGTTTGCCAGCAAAATTTGAGCATATTGTTGCTGTCATTCAAGAATCCAAAGATTTATCAAAATTGTCTTTGGATGAACTTATGGGATCATTAGAAGCCCATGAAAAGCGTTTGAGTAGATTTTCTACTCAAAATCTCGAGCAGGCCTTCCATTCGAAGGTTAATATCAACAAGCAACAAAAAAGCTGGCAAGATAGATATGAAAATAGTTATGGAAGTTCATCAAACTCTACATGTGGACGTGGTAGATATCAAAATTCCCGAGGTCGTGGTAGAGGAAGAGAATCCAACATGAGGAACAATGCATCTCAATGCAGAATATGCAAGAAATATGGACATGATTCTAAGGATTGTCGGTTCAAATGCAAAAGATGCAGAAATCCCAATCATTCTGAAAGGGATTGTTATTACAAAGATCGAGAAGATGACAAAAATGCAAATTTTTCTAAGGAAAATCAAGATAAACAGGTATTTTATTCTTGTATGAATGCTGAACAATCATTTGAGAATACATGGTATGTTGATAGTGGATGTAGTAATCACATGACTGGGAATAAAGACTTGTTTGTCGAGTTTGATGATAAATTTAAATCTGAAGTAAAGCTTGGAGATGGCAAAACACATGAAATAGCTGGAAAGGGAGCTATTGCTGTTAATACAAAGCAAGGTAACTTCAAATTGATTTATGATGTTCATTATGTCCCAAAATTGACTCAAAATTTATTAAGTGTTGGCCAATTATTACAAAGAGGTTATATGGTGAATTTTGATAATGGCGAATGCATTATTTCTGATAAGAAAAAGAATTGTATTGTGGAAAAGGTTACAATGAGCATGAATAAAGTTTTTCCTTTATCTATTCCTCTTAGTGAAGATATGCTTTGCAAAGTGTTGAAAAAGATGAATCACACTTATGCCATTTGAGATATGGACATTTGAATTTTAAGGGACTTCATTTATTGAAAAAAAAATATGGTGATTGGCTTGCCAAATATTTCATCTCCTAAGAAAGTATGTGAAGGATGTATTTATGGTAAAATGCATGTTGCCTTTTCCAAAAACATCATATAGAGCTAAAGCTCCATTGGAGTTGGTTCATTTAAATCTATTTGGACCAACAAGAACACCATCCCTGAATGGTAACGGGTATTTTATTTTATTTGTTGATGATTATACAAGGATGATGTGGATATATTTCCTGAAGCAAAAGTCAGAAGCATTTGCCACTTTTCTTAAATTTAAAGCTATGGTAGAAAGGCAAAATGGACACAAGTTGAAAATTTTGAGAACTGATCGTGGAGGTAAATATACATCACATGAATTTCAAAATTATTGCAAAGATGTTGGAATCAAAAGACAACTGACTGTGCAACATACTCCACAACAAAATGGAGTTGCTTTGGAGTTGCTGAAAGGAAGAATTGAACCATAGTAGAGATGGCTAGAAGTATGCTAACTCAAAAAGGTCTTCCAAATAGCTATTGGGCTGAAGCAGTCAATACTGCAATATATATATTGAACAGATCACCAACAAAAGCAGTGCTTAATAAGACTCCTTATCAGCTTAGTATAAAAGGAAACCTCTAGTTAATCAATTGAAGATTTTTGGATGTATTGCATATTCTCTCATTCCATCACAGAAGAGAGAAAAATTTGATGAGAAAGGAGAAAAATATATTTTCACTGGTTATAGTGATGAATCGAAAGGATATCGTCTTTTTAATCCAAAGAAAAATGAGTTGGTCTTTTCAAGAGATGTTATATTTGATGAAGATGCTACATGGGATTGGAAAGAAAAGTCTCCTATTATGGAAGAATTTTTTTCTCCAGGATCTAATGTTGTGCAGCCAGATCCTCAATCAAATCCAGAACCAAGTACTCTCGATACTCCTAGCACATCAGCACCACAAGGCACATAAGAATTTTATCCAGAGTTAGAAAGTCCAATAAGGAAGGTACGTTCTTTATGTGATATTTATAAATCATGTGAATTTCATTCTTCTCTTGTGAACCATAAAAATATGAGGAAGCAGCAAAAGAAGAAATTTGGATTAAAGCCATGGATGATGAGATGGCAACTATTGAAAAGAATAATACTTGGGAGCTCGTTGATCCTCCAAAAGATAAGGAACTTATTGGATTAAAATGGGTTTACAAGACCAAATATAGAGAAGATGGTTCAATCCAAAAGCACAAAGCTCGTCTTGTTGCAAAAGGATATTCTCAACAACCAGGAGTTGATTTCAATGAAACTTTTGCACCAATTGCTCGCATGGAGACTATTAGAATTATTCTTGCTTTAGCAGCTCAATTAGAATTACCAATATATTAGTTGGACATCAAATCAGCATTCTTAAATGGAGAATTGCAAGAGGAAGTATATGTAGAACAGCCTGAAGGATATATTATCAAAGGTAAAGAAGATAAGGTGTATCGCCTACATAAGACGTTATATGGATTGAAGCAAGGACCACGAGCATGGAATAGCAAAATTGATAGCTATTTCTAGAAAAATGGATTTCTAAGGAGTCAAAATGAACCTTCACTTTACATTAAAAAAGAAGGTACAAATGATTTTCTTATTGTGTGTTTA
The DNA here is from genome assembly GCA_024138025.1 of Combretum micranthum. Taxonomy (NCBI): domain Eukaryota; kingdom Viridiplantae; phylum Streptophyta; class Magnoliopsida; order Myrtales; family Combretaceae; genus Combretum; species Combretum micranthum. The sequence continues at coordinate 42,809 of JAMXBD010001534.1, forward strand.
TATGTGGATGACTTGATCTATACGGGTACAAGTCAATCCATGATGGATGAATTCAAGGTGACAATGATGAAAGAATATGAGATGACTGATCTGGGTCTTATGAAATATTTTCTCGGAATTCAAGTTCATCAATCCAAAGGAGAAATATTTATTTCTCAAGAAAAATATTTAGATGATTTATTGAAGAGATATCAAATGAGCAATTGCAAGCCAATTGCCACACCACTTGCAACAAATGAGAAATTGCAGTTAGATGATGGATCACCAAAAGTTGATGCAAAAATGTATAGAAGTTTAGTCGGGTCATTGATTTACCTGATAAACACAAGGCCGGATATTGTTTACCCAGTTAGCTTGATTTCCAGATTTATGCAAAATCCAAGCAAGCTACATTATGCAGCAGCAAGAGAATATTGCAATATTTACAAGGCACAAAAAATTATGGTATTCATTATGTGAAAGAAAAAGATTTCAAGCTTGTTGGATATACAGATAGTGACTGGGCTGGATCAATTAATGATCGAAAGAGCACATCTGGATATGTATTTTCTTTAGGATCAAATATTATATCTTGGTCATCAAAGAAACAAAAAACAGTATCATTATCATCATCTGAAGCAGAATATATAGCAGCCACAGATGCAGCATGTGAAGCAATATGGCTAAGAAGAATTTTGGCAGATTTAAATCAAAGTCAAGAAGCCCCCACAATTGTCTATTGTGATGATATGTCAACTATTGCTATGACAAAGAATCTAGTATTTCATGGAAGGACAAAGCATATTGAGTTGCGGCATCACTATATCAGAAATTTGGTACAAGAAGGTGGAATTCAACTTGAATTTATCAACACAAAGGAACAGTCAGAGATATATTTACAAAAGCCATATCAGCAGAAAAATTTGAACAATTTAGAAGAAATTATAAAATTGCAAATTAAGAGAGGGTGTTGAAAAAATAATTTGCAATATTAATATTAGTGGCGGTGGAATTTTGGACAACTAGAATCTTCAAATTATAAAGGGTGAAAGACCACGCAGTTTTGGCCGAGATTGATGCGGCAATATCATGTTGAGGCGGTAGAAATTTACTTACATGTCACGTAAGTAAAGCTGGAAACATGCAACTTTGAGCTAGAGTTTCATTGTCTAATTAGTTTATTAGTTGTCATGATTACCCTTCTTTGACTTTTCAAACTTACTTTATCTCCTTGAGAATTCCTATACCGCCTGGAGAATGTAACCGCCTATTTTTTTAAACCGCCATTTGCAATGTATAAAAGGACCATGCATCCTTCATTTGCCGTATGAACTGATACACATATATTCGATATTAATGAGATAATTTCCATTTGTCTATTATTTCCTCCGTCTCCATTTTTATTTATTGATGTAATTGTTCTTCAATATCAAATATAATTTTGCACCCAACAGTATCATGGCATGTATGTCATAGGAAGAAGATCTGAGTATTGTGACATCTATAGCATCCCTCATCCATAGCAAAATCATTCCCCTACGCTACCCTAATGACTCAAAACAGTGGAAAGCATCAAATGGTGAGTGTCTCTGAAAAAACTTCTTAGAAACATGGTCCAGCTTCGTCTCCAATAGGATTAGCATGTCTGGCTTATACTCAGATAAGGTTGCAATAACAGCATCTCGCTTTCTTGGTGAATTGAGGCCACAAGTATTCCAAGCTAGTACCTTTGTTGGTCGAATTGAATGTGGGATGATAGAATCTGTCATTTGTTGTGTAAGGAAATGATAATACTGTATCTCAGTCCCATAACATTGAGTGCTTTTCAAAGTAGAAATTAATTGATGAACATCGATTATCCAGCATGAGTAGTGCTTCCTCTCTATTCTGGAAGGTAGAGGAGAACATTAGACCTTGAGTCATCCATAGAGACATCGGGATTTGATATGGTGGCAATGACAAATTCCTTGTCTTCACTATTTACTGCGATGAAGGAGAGAATTTTCTCCCAGTGGCTCATCAAAATGAATGAATGCAATTTATTCGAGGGTTAGAGCCATAAGGATCATAACTATCAATTCCTTGAGTGAAGTAACACGCTGATTGGCCCTGGTTAAAAACGTTGTGCCCATTGATTCTGATACCGCTACATAAATCTGAGAGACTTGTTCAATTGACATCAGGCCATCCCTGATGAATCGAATTTCCTCCAAGCCTACTAATATCTGATAGCAGACTGACTCGGTTTCCAGTTAAAAGATTTGATAATGTGGATCTAACCAAGGTAGGTCGAAGGTCAATGAAAGAATTTGAATGTTAAACGTGATAACACTCTTTTGCTCCATCTACTTGTTTTGCTCGTGCTAAAGGTTTTAATTTAATTGATTTACTGATGTTTGAAGTGTTAGGTAGAGGAGATTTGGTAGTAGTGAAATTGAACGAGGAAGTAGTTGGAGCATTCAAAAAGGAGAACAAAGTAGAAGAAGGTTCTGTTGTTGTTTGATTTAAAACCAGAGTTTTATTACATAGCTTTGGATTCGTTTCCATCTGGGAAGCTCCGTTTTTTTATGGGTGGTATTGGTATATGAAGAAAGAGTAGCACACGCGAGTTTTAAATCTTTTGGTAAGTTATTCGTTTTTGTGTTATCCTCGATTTTTGGATTTTAGGCCTTTATAGTAGGCCTACGACATGTTTTAACTAACATCCATTCACCATAAATATGATCAAATTGAGATGAATTGGATTGTCCAACTGCTGATGACAACTTACCTGTTTATCCATCATGCAGAGGTGTTGTTGTTGAGTTGTCCACCAATAGGCTTTGCTTTTTGAAAGGCAATGACTAAGTACGTGGGTTAGGGGGCACCATTGGGTGTTGGGGTGGATCCTGAGAATAAAAATTTTAGGCCGACATTTGATTCAAAGCTTCTGTTATGTTTTGTTGATCTTAGACATAGTTTTGAGGACAGAACAATAACGTATGACCCATAATGCGCAAATAGCACATAGACTCTTAATGCCTCATATTGAAGTTGATAAGATTGATGTTCTATGACAATTGTATGAACCAATGGTTTGTTCATATTTTTTTTAATACAAAATCTTACATATCGACTCGTTTTATATAAGAGGTGTATGTATCTACACGTAACACTAAAGCAATTGATTATGCAATTTTTCAATTGCATCGGGATGAAAATATTCCATTGGTAATTCATTTACGAGGACTCAAAGTTCAATCGTATTGATGGAAGCGATAGAGACATGAAAATTCAATTCACATCGATGTAAGGCCAAAAAATGGCCATTAATTAACTACATGCCATCTTGTATAATATGTTGATAATCATCCTCATTTCTGAATTACCACATAATAATTATGACCCAATCCCGCTAACTTAAAATCGATGAGAAACACCAAATGGACTTGAGTTTTTGTTGTAGAGTTTGGTAACCCAATGATTGTCTATGTAATTTAATAATTAAGGCAAGTTTTCAAGATTGATCGATATAGCATTTTTCCTCTAAGGTAAGCGTGATATGATGTTTGCCTAGCTTAAATTTGTAGGATTCTGGTAGATTAGACTTAGTGGTGGGGTCATCCTCCATCTATGCTGAAAAATATGGTATAGATATCTCCATCCCAAAACACTATGCATAAGCAGCATTTTGTGATTAAATCACTTTGTCACGGTAGGATGGATGGTTAACTAAGGCTGGAGTGTTGGGAACATGTGGAATCGGAGGTTGAGGAATGGCATATACCGTTGGCTAAGAAAAACATTTTTTCTTACAGTGGATTAAAGAAGTAGATAGGGAAGGAAAAGAAGAGAGCAAGACAGCATCAGTGCAAGACATTTTTTCTTGGTTTAGAATGTTAAACGCCATTGTTCACACTCTTTTATAATAAAACTAACTCATACAAATTTAATTATTTTTCGAATGTGTAATTTATTAAAAATATATAAAACTTGCATGTAGCACATATGATATATATACACACACACACAAAAGCTTAAAAGATTATAAAATCGAATCTCAACATGAGATTTCTTTAAAAATATTTCTAAACAAAATTCAAAGTCGAACAAGCAATTTTTTAGTGAACTTAATTAAATTATCAACATATGATATTGTTGTGGTATTATGATACTTAATTTTTGTGTAAATGTTATTATGGTAATTAATTTCTTGAAAGGTTGTAAAAGGATAGAGTTAAGTGGGTAATCCTATCATACAAAGGACCTATTCAATCAAGTAAGCTCCCTGTGAGTATTAAAGATCATAGAGTAGGATATGGTAATGATTTTATAGAACTTACCTTTACAAGATAGGATACAAGTACGAGTTCTTCATATCTTATACCTATCCTAGAGCCTATACTCTAATATATAAAGAATATAGGTTTCAAGATATCATGTATTTTCCTTATTAAATATTAATATTACTCTATTTTTTTATTTTGCAATCACTTTTATTTAAAATTATTATTTATAGATTACCTTCCAAATTTTCAGTATCGAATAAATTGTATTATTTTATTTTGGAAAAACTTATTATTTCTATTTTAGAAAAAATACTATTGTATGCATTTACTTGAACTCCCAAATTATATAGAAAAGTTGTTTATCTTTTAATATTGATTAATACAAAAGTAGTTCTAAAATTCTTAATCTAAACTTTGCTACAAATTCCACAATTTTGTTTGTATCATGTAAATAGGCTTCACAAATATCCATTACAAATTTTCAAATTTTACATGGAAATAGATTCCATATGTTAAAAGAACTAATAATATTAACAAATTACTTTCAAAATTCATTTTCATGTATTATTTATAGTGATTATATGAAAATAAGATAATTTTACATATTACATGAAGTCATAATAATTACTATCCCCTTGAAGTTCAACAAAGAATGAACAAATATATGGATTCTATTGAAAAATCTATGGATTTTATAAGGTAAGCTAGTACCCTACAATTTTTGTGGGGTAGAGGGTATGATGGGACTGCAATGTGCCACGGGGTAGATTTCAAGTAAAATCTTTAGTACCATATACCTTATAGGGTGTGGTACGGGTAGTGCTTCATATGCTATACACGTTATGCCCGCTCACCTCTATAAAGAGAGAAAAAGATTTTTATTACTTGTGCTTATTTAGTGTAGAATGAATCCTTTTTTTTTTTTTTCTTTTTATAACATGTGGAATTTTTTTTCCTCTTCAACTATTATATGATGCAACTATTAAGACATGTGAAATCCAACTTAGTCCATTTCATTAGGAAATCGGTGATCATATTGCAACTTTCTTAGCAATGTTATGTCATAATCATGGTTATCCAATATGCCTATTTGAGAAAACAATCAAAATAAAAAAGTAGATAAAAAGGAAATTTTTAAAGAGTTCTAGGGTCTCAACTATTTTTTAACAGAATTAACCTCGTAAAATATTGACCAGTAAACAATACCTATGACAAAATAGATTAATTTACTTCTTGTTTTTCATAAGTTGTTAACATCTTAATGGGAAATTTGGCATGATTTTTGTTGTAGGTGGTAATCTGCCGATAAAGTAGTGACGCAAGAGCATCATGAACCTGCATACACAGAACATAATTAGTGTTGTGTTGAGGGGTTATCAGCATGGCTACTACTCCAATACTTAAGTTAGTGATGGGTCTGAGAGAAGTAACCAAACTTAGGCAACGTGAAATTAAGTTGCGCCAAATGGATCATACCTTTGGCGTATGAGTCTATTTATAAGAGATGATCATACTAGAATAGGGGGCTCATAGAATATTTGATGCTCACATAGCATATCCTTAAGTCTAAAAGCTAACCTGAACCTAGGATGATTGATATGATCATTCATGGAGAGAGGACAGGCAAGTGTTTGTTTTCCTTAAAGAGATGCGAACATGGAATAGGTCACCATGAACCTTCATACGTAGAGTTGTGACCTAGGTCATATGGGACCTTGGTTTTCACAAGGAACAAGGCTTTCACAGAACTCAAGTGCTAAGTTGGGCCCCTCACCTGGTCAAGGTCCTTGTGGAGCTTGATATGAATCCAAGGGGTCAAAAATTCTTTGCTTCAATAATTAGGGTTTCTTCAATCGTCTATCAAGAAAGAACGAATCTTGCACAGTAAAGGAAGGATCATTTTAGGGTTTTCCTTTATAGGTAAATAAAACTAAGAAAAAGATAAAGGATATGGTGAAATATAATTCAAAATACGAATCACAAAGACAAACTGGTTTGCAATAAGAATCGTAATTCGATATGACTCACAAATTACAAAACCAATTACTAGTTAAAAGAATCAATGATTCAATCAATAAGAACAAATAAAGAAAAATTCAACTTTCAATATTCATAAAAGATTTGCAATAACATGCAATTCAAGTTATTATATCAAGAACTTATAAAAACTCTCACAAAGGAGGAGTCTTTCTCAAAGAAAATAATATAAAAACTTATGTCTTATAAAACTAAACAAAAGACCTATATACAATAATAACAAAGAAATATGAAAAGACTCTAAGAAGCATTAGTTCGTAACTTTGAATGCTAGTGGCCTATAATATTTAACGCTTGCAATGTAAGCTTTGGCGTTTAAAATTTGTGTTTTGTGCACGTCAAACGTCGTTTGAAGGCCGCGGTGTAAGACTGGCATAAACGCTCCTGCAACTTTTGACAGCTTCTTCTCTTTCATGTTTTAGCCACTTGATTCGATTCATCTTCCTATTTAAGCTTCAATGAATACAACTTCTTCTCTTCCATGTTCTATGTACGACGAACACCGTCTGAAGGCCAGCGGTGCATCATGTGTACACCAAGGACATAGGGTTTTAAGGCCTATGGCGTAAGGCCGGTGTAAATGCTCCTACAACATTTGACAGCTTCATTCTTCCTTATAGAATCCACAAGCTTTCATACTTCATTATTAAATCGAGTTTGTCCAAGATCTTTTAAAGCTTGATCCTTCCTTGAAGTTAAATTGGATTGCACTTGATGCGTTCGCATAAGAGCTCATGGTCTTTGATGGGCTAAAAGACTTGTGAAGCTTCTAGACCGAAGTGCCTAAAGGGGTTTCTCATGGGTCCAAGAGCCCATTAAGTAGATGTGGGGGGCAATAGACTATGACCAGATATTCTCTATCAATAGTATATGCAAATCCCTAAAAATTGACTAGATGTTATATTCAAAATTGAATCGATAAGGCCTAAATTTTGAAGGTCTTTCGTAGCAACCTAGAGTACCTTGTGAGAACCCTAAAATTCCAGTTTGAGTAACCTCTCGATTTAAGTCTAGAATTTGGTAACTTTAGTAGAGAAGTGGGTAACTCTAATAATATGCAAAACTTAGACAATAAATATTATTCAATCGCTTTCTTAACAAATATCTCAACGAATAATTAATGTCTATAAATATGAAAGCTAATAACTAAATACATATGCACAATAATCATACAAACGCACATAAACCAAACATAAATTTTAGCAAATAGCAATTCAAGTATAAATGAAAAATCTATACATCAATCTAATCAAAAGAAAATCGAACCAAAATCGAGGCTAAATCTAGCTAGATCTTCAAAGTATAATTTAATATCAATTGAGTATCAAACCAAATCAAAATAAAACTATAAGCTAAGTGTTATACTAGCGTCAACCATGAACTTCTCCTTCCTTATCTTCTTCCCCTCTATTAACAAAAGTCATCAAAATAAAATGGCTAGAGGGTAGAGAGAGTAAATATATCTTACTTGAATTTGGTTAAAAGTAGCTATAGTGACATGCTTTTTCATTCATTGGGAAAGGAAATCAATTCCAATAAGGAAAATACCTCTCATGTTTATTTAGGAAAGTATACACTGGAGCTTTAGGCAAGTGCACCTTTGTAAATGATGAAACCTTTTGGAAGTCCATTTACTAATTTGAGGATACCCAGGTGGATGATCTTGCTTAAAATATATAGGTAGTCAAAATAATTGTCGATTTGATAAGGGGGTTATTGAGATGCCCATGAGACAACTTGTCATAGCCTTGTAGACTCTTCCCTGAGTTGTTTTAATAATGCAGGTTGGTTAATCCAAATTTGAATAGGTCAACTCATATTGTAGGACAATTGGATTGGGCTTGGGTAGCCCATAAACCAAATTACCTTTCAACAATAATCATATGATTTTTATTATTCTTTTAAAATTATGTTATAATAGTTTTGATATTAATCTTAGATCAAACTCCAATGTTTGGATATATTACTTGTAAGAGGTATATGTTAATGCATACAATGCCTAAATTATATATTATATTTGAACCTTTATCGTGATATATTAATATAGCATGTTAATTTATAGCTATTAGAACATCCATCACCCAATGTACTCATTATACGTACCCACATATATTGGCTAGCATATCGACATAATTTTAAAATATGATAATAGCATGTTTCGTATATAATACTAGTAGAAGCATATCTATAATTATGAATATATAAAAACAAAAAAAAAAAAAAAAGGAAAGTTGTTCTCATCGTCACATCCCTCAAAAATAATCAACTTTCTTCCAATAAATTAAAGGAATGCCCCTCAAGCCGAAAACTTAAAAGTCAATTATACCGAACCAACATTTTGGCAGCTTTTCAACATGTAGGTAACGGCTTTTGCCAAGGGGATGAAGGTCTTATACTTGTGTGATATGTCAGATTAGGGGCAAATGCTGTTAAGCGTGACCATACAAGTAATTAATAAGAGGAAATTGCAGTTGTACGATTAGTAAGCTCGAATGAAGTTATAACATGGCCAATTGGTGGAGAAACTCTTCTTCAATTTGATTTTGAAAAGTCTAGTCCACACTAATTGAATACGTCATAAATTCCTAAGACGTCGATTAGAATGTTATAAATGGAATGTGCCTTAATATCTTACCCCTAGTGGTGAGCTGCAAACGAGAATATTAGAGTATATCATATACTCAAGAGGATCGAAGTTGCTCCTTACAGTTTGCTACAACTGATGGTGATGGCCGGACTGTGTCCTAACATATTTTATATCCTAGGTGGTGAGTTATGGTCCAACCTCGTCTGTAATGTGAAACATGAGTCGTTGCAAATGGTTTTCGAGGTTATGCTGTCCGATTCGTTCATTTGGCATTCATGTGCGCATGTACAATATGATATAGGGATAAAGCTTTTGGTACCTGAAATTTTGAACAATTGACTTAAACTTTTAAACCAATTTCATACTTAGCTAAACTTTTCATGTTCCTTTTCACTACCTCATCCAATTATTACCTAACATGTGTCAATTACTTCAAGAGACAATAAAAGAGTAAGATAATAATAAAAAAAAGTATAAGAAGCTTGGCTAAATATGAAATTAACCTTCTTAAAAGTTCAGGTATATAATTGTTCACTTAATCAAAATTTAAGTACCATAAAGGGTTTATTCTATAATATATGGTGAACTTTTTGATCAAAGGGAAATTGTTTTTCAGGTAATTGCCATCGAACTTCATAACTGGGATAGCATAAGACACGTGCGTTACATATCTCCATCCGAGTAGGATTATGAAGCTATAAAATTCATCTCACACGTGATTGCCATGAAGCTGTAAAAATAAGATACCGTCGTACATCAATATAATATATGGCCTAGCTATATCTGTTTGAGGTGAGCTGCATCATAGAAACAGAAATATCATCCGGCTATTAAAGTTACTTTTGAACAATATCCATACATTATGCATAAAATATGGCAAGGATTCCACGTATACAGAGCTTACGGATGGCCATTTAATTGGTAAGGTTACTATGTCAGACATTTTTCCAGTGCGTACAAAGACAATCGTGCATCTCTTACAAGAATTTAATTGGACTTGAATCAAAATATACCACTATTGGGTAGAAAATTCTGGAACTTGCCAAATGTCATGTTGATGGCACCTAGTCCAGCCTCCAAGATTTGTCCTCTCAAAAATGCGGGGCAGCTTCTTTGGAAAAGATTGTGTCCAATCCGGATTGTTAATCAAATAATCCCACTGCCTGAAGAAACAAAAGGATAAGATAAGTTAAATCCGTATCACTGACACAGATTCATCCTTTGCCAATGTAGATGCAACTAATATTCAGTGAAGTTTGCGAAGTTTACACACGTAAAGCATGGTTTCAGATTCCAAAACTAAAGGACTGTCATCCAATAAAAAGCTTATCCAATGAGGATTTACACTGGTGAGGAGAGAACAGTGAATATACGAGATGGATGACGTGTAATTCTCTATCAATCAAGCAACAAAAAATCATCAATAAGAATAATGGACATCTTGTATTCGTTTCCCCGAGATTGCTGTTACAGATTTTCAAGTCATTGTGGTGCATCTCTCTTCCTTGCAAGTAGTGATTCCATTCAACACCACATTGAAAATCAGTCTGAAAAGATATTGGCTTGTAGAAGAGCATTTGGCGCAAAAATATTTATTAGTGGAAAACATCAAATTGCTTTCCAGCAGTACCTTCGCTTGGTTCAGAACCTAAGTAGCTACACTGCCCAAAAGCAAACATGTTTTATTTGCATTCTAAAACTTAGAAACATGAATTCTTATGGCAATACCTTCTTAAAATATCAACGAAATCTGGGCCTTCAGCATAAGGTGAAGTAGAACAGACACGAAGAATCTCAGAGTCTGGACGATGCCGAAGTTCCGAAGCAATCCAGAACTGACGCCAAGACCTACATTGGAAGCTTAGTTAACAGAAAGCCTTCTCTTAATTAATGAAAGAGCACAATATTTCCAGCATAAAAGAAAAGTTGAAACAGAAACTGGGTAATCATTGTAAAGCCTGAAATGCACATGTTTGATGGACTGGCAAGCATAAAAGATGTTTTTACCATGCACAAGGAGCAATTCTGAATTTATCCATTGAGGTATCATATGTCTCCAGCAATTTTCCCTGCCAAATTGGGTCATCATTGCATGCAGTTACACGAATTCGCCTCACAATTTCATCAGGGCATCTAGAGGAGCTATTGAAAGAGGCTGGATTTACAGATCCAGTGGCTGTTTCTACCTGATACACGTTTGCAGAAAGTAAAACTGAGCTAATGTTGATAATAAATGAAACAATCTGCCACATGGGTGGAAAATCAGCTCAATTAATAATGCTTAGACTTTTGATAAGGTCCACTATGCTTTTTAGTTGATTGGAAAACAACTAAATAAAATACAGAGAGAAGTTTGATAGTCAGTCAAAGCTACTCCATGAGTGACTGTGGTAGGTTGGATGGTCATGCATCATAAATCCAGTAAAAAAATCTGCATCAAGGTTAACCAGCAATAGTCTTGACAAGGAACCACATCTTCCCACTAGGCAAGAAAGCGGCAAATAAAAATCAAATATTCTTGTCACAGAATCAGTACAAATAAATCCTATCCAGTTGCATGATGGACGTGTGATGGAAACGACCTTACATGTACTAAGCATTACATATATGAACAATATAAATTGCTCAACCATTTGCAACTTAAACAAAGAAGGCGTTTACAAAATTTAACCAAGTGTAAGTAGAAATGAAGCTGACCAAGAAGCCAGTATGAACTGGATGTGCAATTCCTTCAGAGTCTCTCCTGGTGTTATGCCCCAGCACGAAGAGCAGACGCACATGAAAATTTTCTGGCCTCTTCCACATGACTTCAACAATTTTGAGACACAATGGCAAGGAGTAACCATCCAACTTCCTCTGCCCTTGTGATCTACTACCACGATGAACATGCTGTAAGCAATGTGCAACAAAATCAACTCAACGATCCCACTGCTTCTTGAGCTTTGTGTGTGTGTGTGTGTGTGTGTGGGCACATGTGGTGAAAACAAGTGGAAGGCAAAGTAATCTTGGGAAAGACATTTGGAGAAGCATCATCATATCCACCAACGAAATGCACCTGCATTATTAAGGGATGTTGAAGAAATCATGTCAATGCAAAAGCAATTATATGAATGCATTGAAGTAATAAAGTAATCATAAATTAAAGGGAAAAGGCATACATCCAACTCAGCTTGAGAGTCATTATCCAAAACTAAGGATAACATCTGGGTCAAACCAATATCCACAACATCAGGAGAATCCATGTGGGCAACAGAGGTCCTGCCATTCAGTTACAACATAGAGAACTAATCACTACAGACAGATGAAATTAGAACAAGTATTCAAAACGTAACAGGTGATAGTTCTGATACATACATTCCACTTCGTGGATTACGAATAATGAGGCCTATACATGTTGCCTCATCAGTGCCAGCAATCTATTTTTTTCAAAAAATTGAAATTTCTTTAGGCATGGAAGGAAAATTGGATTGAAAGGGTAAAAAAGGGTGAGAATACAACATCTACAAGGGTGGAGTTAAGCGTGGCATATTCTCTTTGAAAAATATAAACACATTTGGAATCTCTGGAGGCAGAGACCATCCTCTCAGGTGTGTCCTTGAATGAATTGGATGCAGATGCTAGAGAGGGATGCTCCATCAAGGCAGTTAGGATTTCCAATCCCTGCAAACAGATTTAAATATAGCAAAACTCAAGAAAAATGAACAATTGAACAGTACTAATAGGGAATAGCATCTTAATTAACCCAAATCATTGAAGCAAATAGATTGGTACAGACTAAGGAATTTGTGACCTGAGGCTGAGATTGAGGAGAAAGAGATGAAGACAGAGGAAGCTCATGCCATCAACCACTATCATCGTATCACCCTGCCAAGTTAATAAGTCTCACCAGTCATCTCTCTTGAAAATTGAAATGTTTTTCCCACTAAACAAGCACAAGAAAATAAATAAAACAGGAAAGAAAACCTTTATTATTTCTGGTGCACATTCTTTGATATGTTTTAATGGAATCCCTAAGAAGTTAGCCTAGAAGTTATTAGTAATATGTTCATGGCTGTATATATGGCAGCTGATATGTTGCCATTTTCCTTTCATACGAGAAATTGGGCAACTTTGATATTTCACTAACTTCATGGATTCAAAACATACTGATGTCACTAGTTTGGTGGCTTGCAACAAATCACAATTCGGTTAGTAGGGACTCTGGGCGCATAACAATGAGCTTTCAGACTGAAGTAAAGCCAAATCTGAGATAATTTTTCAGGATACACTGAAAGTAGAAACTAAATTTGCAATTGTGGAGTAACATTTAAGGCAGTAGGTCGAACTAGGAACTCTGCAAAAATTGCTATGAATGAGAATAATTGGTAATTTATGGTACTATTATAATAATGAAAAGAGGAACTATCAACCTTTTTATACAAAAAGTTTCTACATTCATCGATGTAATTTGCTAATGGTAAACAGTAAATCCCCAAAGTGATCCAGTGTTAGAAACCTATATTAAAATGCACATGATAGTCCATTTTGAAAGGCAGAAGCAATTACCAGCAAGCCAAAAAAACCACCATTAAATGGATAACCAATTTGTATGAGTTAATATTCCAGAAATTCCAAATCCCTCACCAGCAGAAAGAAGAAAGCACCAGAACAAAATTATTTCACTTAGGGTCCATATGTTACTTGCTGTTTACATTAATATCGCATACCACCCTCCATACATTTCCTCTCGTTACATGCAGGTGACATTGAAATCGCCCAACTACAATCAACTGATAAAAAGTCTTAGCCCTTCAAGCTATTCTACATATGACTACCCAAAAATGAAGAAAGGTCAAAACAGCAACTCATCAAAATGAATATTGTAGATTCAGCTAGGTTTTATATTCTCCCAATGTTGATATATGTGATCCATTCACAGGACCCTTTATTCTATTAAAAATAGTTAAGTGATTTAGCAAAAATATAGATACCAACACTAAAAACTCCATGAATTTAAATGAGCATGTAAACACGCGCTCTCTCACAAAGAAGAGATGCCGTGGCCATGTATGTCACAAATTTAACATATATATACCTTTCATGTACATATCAAATAAAATAACTCAACCTCCAACTTCAGTGCAATCAAGAATAGCACAAGAATGGCACGTTCGATTGCCGCAATGGAATAAGGAAGGAATAAAATTGCAATATTAAGAGTAAAATAAAGAACTAATAATCACAATGTTCAATTGCAGTTAAATCCATAATTCACCTCTCAACTGTTAGGTTTTGGTAAAAATGGACTATCGATTTAACTGCAATTGAACATTGTGATTATTAGTTCTCTATTTTACTCTTAAAATTGCAATTTTCCCATATATATGCGGAATTACAGTTTTTATTTGGCAGCAACAGGAGTTCGTGGATAGCCATTTCATTACCCATTGAACATTAACCAAACACTTTGGAATGGAAACTACAATGAAATAAAATTACCTGGAGATTTCCGAAGAGCAAAATGACGACCAAATATCTGGTGAAAATGCACAAGTGAATTTTCTTATCAATATTGAAAACGGAAACTAGAATTTCACAAATACAACTTGTTTGACTTGAATCACTGCAATTTCCGGTCATCTAATCCTCATATGAATATGAAACAACAAATTGAATCAAGACAACCCAGAAACCCCTTCAGTTCCGCCATGACTGGATGCTAAACTCTCATATGAAAAAAAAAAAAAAAAAAACAAAACAAAAAACACAGCAAGAAAATCTCTTTCTCATGAACTTCATGATATGTTAAAGCTTGATCACACCATAATTACTTGAATTTGGTTCCAAAACGTAAATAACTACGAAGGTTTGATTTGAAATTGGGGATTCCATATCAGAAACAGTAGCTCCGGCGTGAGCTCGAAATTACTTTAAAAGAAAAGTACATGACCGTGCAGTCACCTGAGATAGCCGTCGTCGTAACGTGTCTGAAAAAATTACCACCACTGAGAGAATGTGGAAGGTGACTGGGAAATTTACCAATAGAATATCAGAATAAGAAGCGAGACACGCAAAGCGGAGAGTGAAGCTTGGATTGGACGGGCAAGTTTCGGTCCGGTTGTGTGAGCTCGGCCTTACCAATTAAATTAATGTAAGGAATGGTATAATCGTGTAATAAAATATGCACTAAGATATTAAAATTTTAAAAACAATCATTCTGCTATCTAAATTATAAAATTAATTAATAAACTTGGAAAAACTTTTTATATATATCATGTCTAATAATACATCTATCAAGTTTTTAGATATTTAATTAATCAATTTCAAGGTTTTATATTTTTTCATGATATGGGTACCATTTGTGACATTATTCCTTATTTTGAAAAAAAAAATGAAAGTTTTTAAACCAATTTGATTCCATTCATGGAGTGCTTTGAACATGTTAGCTCAAAACCAGTAGGTAAGACTATAAATAAGCTTAATTAGGCCGAACTAACATTTTAAAGGCTTGAGCTCGACGATTTAACAAATTAACAAGCTTAAGTTAAGTTGGGCCTTTTAATGAGCCTAAAAAGTATAAGTTTAAGGCTAAGCTTATTAAAGATTTGTAAGTCTATGCTTGAACTCTAGCTTGTTTAGCTTAACGAGCCAAAGTTCGAACTTGCTTATATAAATAATTATATATAAAATTATAATAAGAAACATCTCATTTGAAAGACTATGAATGATGTTACTAGACTATAAAGTCATTATATATTAACATCTATTTGGGTTATCTGATTTTCATCTATATATTATTTATATCTAATTTGTATTTAATTTGTTTATAAATAAAAATATTTGTTTTATTTATCTATATCAATTTCTTGACAAATAATTTTAAATTAAAACAACGGTATGTTGTTCTCACACTAACAAACCATATAGAGCCTTAATACATTAATAAAAATAATTATAAATAATAAAATACTGTTCGTGAGCTTACTATAAACTTGGTTAGTAAGCCTTTAAAGAGCCTATTCGTAAGCAAACTCGACTCCTTTTGACAAAAAGCTCAAGCTTAGCTCGTTTAACTAAACAAACTTCATTTTTCAGCTTGAACTTGACTCATTTTATTAAATAAGCCTGAGTTAATTTGAGTGTAAAATGAGTCAAGCTAAGTAGTTTAGGACATAAGCACATATCACCAAAGATTTCAATGCTCAAATCAATGTTCACCTAAGGTGGGAAGTAGAGGGAAATAAAGTAGATGAGTTCCCAATTTGGCATAGTAAGACACTATGCATGTGAATATGTCTTGCCCTAAAAAGCTTCTAGATGAGGTATTTATAAGAGAAGATCCCTTTATAGCTGTTAGCTAATAAGAGTTATGAAGTAATGGGAGGCTAAAAGCTATTGCTAGGGTCACGAGACCATGAAAGCACATCATAATTCCATTGGGGGCAAAAATATTGGAGGTTATATGTGCATATGTAAAGTGACTTAAGTCGACTTTACCAAGTGCCTAACTCGAATGGCTCACTTGCCAAGTTCATGGGTCACTCACAACTTCTAAGAATTTGTGATGAGTTGAATAAGATAAACTTGGGCTTACTAGGTTGACCCAACTTCAAATGGGTCGAACTAGGCCTGGAGAACCCATGTGCCAAAATCAATCATGAATACATTATCCCCCACCATCCCCATCCATGCCTTTTTTTATATGCAAATAGGCAAAGGGAGTGAGTTTCTAATAAGTATGTTGTCCTCTATTCCATTCAAGCAGATTTTCCACCAAAATTGTACAAATAATATTATAACTTTATTTAATTAATTAATTATCTTAGTTTTAGGATAGTTTATCAAGCTACATGGATATATTTATATCAGTTATTTAGGAGTTCTGTCTCCATAAATTTATTTAAAGCTTCTATAAATTTTCTAAATTATTTTTTAATTCGAATTCGAATTTGAAGTTGATTAGTTACTTTTAAGGTTTTATCTTATGCAATTAGGGTTTTCTAAGCTTAATAGGCCAATTTCGGTTTCAGCCTCTAAGAGCTTCAGAATTCTCTAACTAAAATAATGGTGTAGTCCAAACATTTATTTAGAGTCTAGATGATTAGTTATGGATCTGTTTTTGCTCTTATTGTGTATATATAACCCTAAGGTTCATCCTTAAATTATCGTTTCCTAACTATAAGTTTTATTGGTTATTTACTTTTTAATACACATAAAATCTTATCTTAATGATTTATATATTTTGAGTTTTCGATATTTACTACGAAATCTTGTCTTTCATCTCTGTTAGTATTTAGAAAACTTCGTTTTAAGTTTTGTAATTATATATAGATTCATTATTACTCGTAGTTTTATTCTAAGGTTTTTGTTGAGTCCTACATTGACCTTCTAATTTCTATATTTGTATTTTTATTTATTTTTACTAGTAAGAAAATTCTCGGGATTACATGATTCCTCGATGAATTAGACGTTGTAAGGTCTATTTAGCTAGCTTATCCTTGCAGATGGTAACACTTTTTTCAAAAATTTTCTAACAAAATATTTATTAAGAAATAGATGCAAATAAAAAATAGTTTTCAATTCTCATTAAAATATCAAATATAGATAAAATTTAGATATAAATTTGTAACACCCCAAGAATTTAATTCTATTAATTAAATCAATTAAGGCGTTACCGCTACGTATAATACTCTAAAGTATTACACGCTATGGCTTTTATTTAAAAGATTTTGTTTATGTTGAACATTGCTAATCAATTTTAGATTATTAAATCATTTAGTTAGATTCTTGAATAACTGGATTTAGTAGCGGAAAACCAATTTTATAAAACAATTTCTAAATTAAAACATCTCAAAACTTCCTCTCACTCAAGTAGAAGAACTTTAACTTAAATAAAGCTTTACAAAAGCTTAATTACAAAATATGGGCACCAACAAGCCCTTTAAGAAAATATAAATTTTAAAGATTAAATCCAGTTCAAAATACAAAACAAATTAAAAAAAAAAAAACAAATAAATCCATCAGACCTATCCCACTTCACTAGTTCTCCCATGATCATTAATAACGCCCTTAACCCAAGACAAACATCCTCATCATCATCCATAATCACCATCAACAACTCAACAACATCAACATATCAAAACCTGTAAAAAAAAAACAACAACAACAAGAATGAGCTAAAGCCCAGTACACAGTATCACAATCATACAAAGTGACACACCAGCTTAACTTAATGTAATGCGACATCAACAAGTTATTATATAATCTTTAATTAGTCAAACATCATTGGAGTATTCAAACTCCGAACATCAAGGATATTGGGGGGGTCCTAAGTAACGATCTCGATGCTTAGAGGGTTAATATAAGTTGTTCGGTGACTTATATCTCCTAGATGATATATCCATAAACGAAAAAAATAGTCTTATCTAGAGTTTTCAGCCGTTTCTCATCTCCACTTAACTTAATCCATAATATCACCTAGCTCAAGTGTTCTCATAGACATTGAACTAAATCATATTATTTCATCTTAAGAATAAGCAAACGTTATACCGATACTAATAACCCCATCAACTACCTACCATACCACTTATGAAAGTCATTACATCGTGACAGGGGTGGCCTAAACGCCCAAAACTACCGTGCCCTCAATCTGAGCAAGGTGCCACTCCCCGAACCAGATTCAACGACATAATAGACAATCAACACTGATCAATTATTAAGCTGAGTTTAAGTTCTTAATCCATTTTAGATACCTATCCTAACATCCAACATGTAAGTTACCATGTACCTTTCATATAAAATCCAAATAGGGTCTCAAAAGTTAAGACAGAAGCCATCTCAAAGGATATACCAAATATCCATATCTATTCAAGAATTAAATTCATATAAGAACTTCATCCAATAATCCACTTATATAACAAACTTATATAAGAACTTATATCAATTATTCACTCATCCCAAACTTTTATTATAACCCTATTTGATCATACACTAATTTGGAACTCTACTATGGCTGCAAAAATCGTCCCGCTAAAATATGGACAGTTCTCCTTTATCTGTTAAAGTATTTCTTTTTCACTTTGTTTATGGTCTTTTATCAACAAAAGCATAATCAAGGCATTCATATACAAAAACATTTATAACTAAAACAAGCAAATATTCGAAATAACATACTTCTCATGTTATTTAAAGATCAACCTAATTCATTAGCCCATACCAATTATTAGCTATTAACTCCTTTTAGCTTAATCTTAGCCAAATTAATTAACTTAATCATTTAATTCAAAAACTAAGTCAAAGATGGTTAAACTAACTGAATCTAATTCATTTTAACTCATTCAAGTCTATTTAATCAAGTTAAACCTAAGTATGTTAGCTAAGTTCATTTTATAACTAACTTCTATATTTAATCCAATTATTTATTAAACCTATAAATCCACCTAAATCAGGTTTAATTACATCAATTAACTAATTAACACATCAAATATTATTTATCTATCTCATTTTAGTTCAAAAAGACTCATTTCCTAAGCAAACACTCATTTAACAATAAACTTTGTTTTGAAAATATATCAGCTAAAAAAAAGTAAGATTTAGACCTTGATTCTTTTTGAATTTGTAAAAACTTAAAACATGAGAGTTTTAGATCTCTTTTTAACATTTCCAACACAATTTGAATCACCTTAATCCGAGTTCGTATGAAAAAGTTATGATCAAAAGAGGATTGTAACTAGAGAGAAGCACGAGCAAATACCTTCAACCATATTCCAACCGCATTTCTCTTGTTTTAAACACACACGCGAGAACCACTGAGAAACATGGAAGGATGTGGCACCTCCGCGTTCTAGCCGTGTTGTTATCGGTTTCAACTCCTTTAAAAGACTATAGAGAAGCACGGTTGAATAGGGAGAGCCATGTTTACCTCGTGCTCATGCTCTATCATAGTTTTTTCGAAATTTAACTTGTTTTTCAACTTTATTTTACATTTTTTCTCATCATCTAATATCATATATACCACATACAAGCCTAGAATCATCTTTTTTAACATCTATACACATGTTTTACTTTATTTAACTTCAAATCCTACCATGAATCATCTAACCTATATGTGTAAACTTAACCTAGAAAACTTACATGTTCTTATATCAATCATTAATCAACTCAAAAACACGTCAACAAATTTACCAAACCTACAACTCATTCTTCAACTTCATCCATTCAAACATACATCCAAAAAACTTATACCATAAACCATCTACTCATAATCACTTTTATACTTCATTCACAATTAAAACATACACTTCATTTAGCCAATTCAACCTCTCGAAACTATCCTAACACTTCTTATTTTAAACTCCTAACATCTCTACACTTCAAATCATTTACTTAGCACATACTATAAGCTCAATAACCAACCAAATACAACTCAACACACAACTAACACACTTAACTCATTATATTCAATTCATGGCATGAAACCCCACTTCACAAGAAAAGTCAAACAACTTAATAAACATATAGCCAACCAAATACATACCTTAAGAAGTTTTATGTCTTGCTGAAAATCACTTGAGCTTAGGGTCTTGACCTTTTTAAGCGTTTAGAGTGCAAGGTTTTAAAGAAAGAGAGAGAAAATATGTGAGAAAAGCTTTGAAATTCGTATGGCTTTTTGGGGTCTGATTTGAGAGTGTAATTTTGATAAAAAAAAAAATAAGACTTATACTTATCATAATGTTGACTTTAATGACTGCCATAATAATGGCTTTAATTTGCATGCGTTTGGGCTTGATTTTGGGCTAAAAATCAATGTGTTTGGGCTTATTTTATGTCTAAATTTTATGTTATGTTTAGTAAATATTTTAAGCATATTTAACTTGTTTTAAATCAATTTTCATACACTTTATTACACTTACAAATTCATAGACACAATATTTATTCACATTAAGTATATCAATATTCAAATACGTTAATACAACATATATACTACATACTAACACAAATTATATACATCATATTTCAAAATCATGCACAAATGCATTAACACACATATGTAAAATATGAATTTGGGAATTATGGCTATTTCATTAACACATTTAGAGATTTAGGAATTGAAATCTCAAATTTCAAATTAATTAATTACTAATCTCATTATGTCAACTTGTCTAATTATTTCCTACACTTCATTTGATTCATTTAATCTATCTAAACTAAATTTCTAATATAGGTGAAGGTTTTGGGTATTTCAAAGTTAGACATATTTACACATATCGTTTCAATACAGATATAGATACAGATAAAAACAGACTATTCAAATAGGCCCGTAGTTAACTTAAGTTCTCTACTAGCTTCACCATAACAAGTGACATGAAAAGGTAATGGAGTTGTTTCTTTTTTCTTCATGCATATTTTAATGGTGATGTGGTCGTATGGTGCTAATTTTGTTTTTTATTACTTGAAATTTTAGGGGCTGGATGTAGCAATATTAAGTACATACCTACTAGTTGAGCATCACTTTTGCACTCAACACCTTTTTACCAACTGGAGGAAGAAGCACAAAGGCAACCAGCCTCAGCAACTCTTTTGAAGTGCGTGCAAGTCTATCACAAGGGTAAGTTAGAGAAGCAAGTGAACAAAATGAGGAAGATTAAAAGACAGTGAACAACTTATTAAAAAAAAATCCTTGACATTGGTGTAAAGTACTATTTAGACACGAGATAAAATGTGACGTAGTCAATAATAACATGTCTAAATGCTTCTCCAACATAATTGAAGTATGGCACATATCGATCATCCCAACGATGAAGTGCATAAGGAAATAGATAATGAGTAGAATTGTTGTGAAGATTGAGGAAAGTCATAGATGGTTTGGAATATTCACTTCATGTATATGCCATCACATTGAAAAGGAAAAAAAAAAAAAAACAAGTTTCAACTATCACCCTTTACCAAATGACTATATAACATTTGACGTCACTCAAATCAATGATGCATATGCAATGGAATTGGGGAAAAGAATCTGTACGTGTAACTTGTGGAATCTTATGGGTATTCCATGTCCACATGCATGTGCTTGTATTTTATATTTGGGTCGTAACATCAAAAACTACGTTAGTCATTAGTATACACTAGAGAATTTCAAGAAAACATATTAACAGGTCATCATGCCCATGTAAGTGCTAAATTCTAAGCGAATAACATCCATGGAAAAAATGTTACCTCCTATTCCAAAAAGAATGCCAAGGAGACCCAAAGGTAGTAGGAATAAAGAGAAAGGTGAGAGAAAGGCTATATATAAAAGGTTGCATGAGTAATGACTTGTCAATTGTGTGGAAAGCAAACCACAACACGTGCGGTATCCAATCCAAAAGAAAAAACTGGGGTTGATTCAATTTGCATTAATGTCATTTCAACATTAATTTCTATCATATATAACATCCATTTGTTTTGTGTAATTCTAGAGTACAACCAAAGCTAGCACAAATGACGTCACAAGAAATTTGATGCACTTACCAATGACTCGCAATTAAGATGGGTAATGTAATTTGTTATTGGTATCTTCATAATATTTAGTTCCAAAATAACTTATTAGTTATGCTAAAACAGTGATCATGAATGGTGTATGATGTTTGGATTACTGTAGTTGCTACAAAAATCAAACTTTTTTTCATTTCCTTGTTTATTGTATGATTACAAAATGATTGCAGGATAATAGTGCAAGTGCAAATGTGGATAGGATAACAAAATCTAAATTAGTATGTGGTATGAAAGGAATCTTAGCACAAACCCAAGGTGAGGACATATTAGCGTTGTCATATGCTCTGTATGGAAGTGAGGACGGAAGTTTGTTAGTGAGACTGGATAATTAGAAGCTTTTATATGATAACTTGCTGTGTGTTATGTTCTTTTGGTATTATTCACGATACAGCATAAAGAACATCATTCTTAATGTAAAATCACCAATCCTTACCAACAATTAAAGAGATAATAGAGCCTTGCTTTGGGTGGATGTCCCCTGGTACTATTGGTTGGGCAGTAGCACATGGTGTGTCATCACATCCACAACCTGATGCGCCTTCTCCTAAGCAAGGGCAAAGTCTTGCATGCCTAGTAATCACAACTGTTGTGGGCCTAAACATGGCCCCTATGACTCATAACATAGCTTGAGCAGCTCCTTCACCAACTAAGGAAGGCAACACTCAACTCTGCAATTAACAGTAGACAACCTTATTAAGCTTAATGCCTTAAGTAAGAATGCTTGCATATGATTACAGTTATGGTAATATTATTTAGTTTATGGTAATATGGTGTTGATTTTTTTGTCATAAGCATGCACCAACCCAACTCGTGTATTGCAAAGGGTGATCAATTTAAGAGAGCAGCACAAGCTATAGACACGATGAATGGCTAATGTGGAGATGGGCTAGGAGATAGGCAACACTTTAAGGGACATGGAAGAAGCTAGATTGTCCAAGAGGCCTAAAGAAGAAATCAATGGAGAAATTAGTCCAAAGTGAAGAAATGATAGAATTGCTATGGCAAATTTTTGCGAGTCAAAGCAAATCAGACCAGCATTCTTAGACTTAGAGGAATCAACCAATGCAATGAAGATTTAAAGCTCCAACACTAGAGAGTCATTTTAGAAATAAAAGAAATTTTAATGGTTAGTTCATTTTGTTTTTTCAGATATTGGATAGGTAGTGTGTATGAATAATGTGACTTCATCACAAATAGTTGGTGATGCCTTGTATTTTATTTTTCGTTTTGTGTTTTTTTTTGGGATGCTTGGAGGAACATTTTATCATCCAACATTTTAAGATATGTTGTAATTGATGTCTATTGGCATCTTGGATATTTTATGAGTTAGATATGTTTAAAGAAGACAATGCATAGTGAGTTCTTTGTGGTTTGAAATTGATGCCTCATTGTGTAGTAAATCTAAGCTAATTCTCTATCTCTATCTATTGTAGAAGTTGTTAGTGTAATCCTTGTATCCTAAATGTTAATAGTGAATGATTGGCTTAAGATACATATTAGCAAAATTATTTTAGTTCAAACTTAGAGTTGTGCCATCAGAACAAAGGTATAAAGGGGTGTTCCTCTTGGATCAACGATGGTAGTGGTAATGATGAATGGAAAAGAAGGGCCCGAGCAATTCTCAAAGAATCCATGAAAAACTTTAACCATTTGTTCGAGTAAATATGTAGAATAAATGTACACTAAACATTGTTAAGAAATGATGGCTGTTGGTTTGTCTTAGATCTAATTATAGTGACCTTGTATGTTTACTTATTGGCAATATACAACATGTCTTGGCTATAGAGTAAAAGATTACTATTAAACATTATATGTGAACTATATGTATGCTGGTTGATATCATTAAACAACATAATCATTATAATATAGTTCAAGAACACCGTGGCAGCAATGTAGATTGCAAATTTACAGTTACCAAACTATACTACCATTTCAAAATGTCTTTGATGATTACTTCTTTAGAATTTAAATTATTCATTTGGTAGAGTAGGAACAATAAGAAGTGCTGTTGAGGAAGTATTATAGGACATTAAATTAGAATAATAAAATGTGGATGAAATTGGTTTTGTTCATTGACATTGAAGAAGTATTACAGGACATTATCCATGTTGTAACAAAACACCCATCATCAGCTAATTGCTCATAGCTTAAACACTACCTAGTGCAAAAGAATCCCCACCATGTCGCCATGAGTATAATCTTGTAAAATTTGATAGCTACTTCAAGCCTCTCTATCTCGCCTTTCAAACCATCATTCTTTGCTTGAAATGGGTACTCTGTCTCAACCCGAAATGCAATTCTTTTCAACATCCAGTTCTCTTCTCTATACCATTGAATTTCTACCCTCCTGTCCTCTACTAATGATGCAACCATTTTGTCTTCCAATTTAAGATCCTCCATCACAATCAAGCTTTCTATTCGTTTATACTCATTGCAATGTAACAATTAAAAAAAAAAATGCGCCCATCCTCCTATGTAAGCAAAGACAATGCATTAATGAACCTTCATAAAACACCTTATTCAACTTTAGAAATTTAAAAAAATTAAAAACATCTTGTTGAACCTCACACAATCATAATAGTAAACACAAAACATGTAAGAAGAAAATCAAAAAACACCACAAAAGGCATAAATTTGGAAAGGAAAGAACCTTATTGAACCTCGCACATCCATAAAATTTTCGTTCACGGTTATTCTCTATCCTTGCAATTGACATTCGTGCCTTCAAATCATAATTGCATAAGATTGGACTGCTGCTATTGTTAGATGACCGTTGTGTTGTGGCCATTGAAACATTGAATGGCTTATCCATAATTAAGCGACTCCAGTTCATTCTTTTATATCATCTGATTGATTTCGCTTAGGGTTTTTTGTAATAGGAGTTTAGGATTTCAAGAAATTGCTTTTGATTTGAAGGGGCTTGATTTAGATTGTAATAATGTGTTCAATTTCATTCTATAGCAATTAAGGTTACAAAGTGTTTATCCAAGCCCATAATGCATATAATAAAAAAGTTTAAATTGAGTTAGATATCTTATAGACGAAAATGCTTCCCATAATGTATATAATATCAGAGGTTCCACATAGATCTTGAACTAGCAACAGCTCAATTGCAATAGGATTTTCAATTGTTTTGAGTTTAGTAATTTATCTTCTATGTTATAACCCCAGTTGAATCTTAACAAGATATTCAAAAGAAAAAAAAAAAAAAAAAGGTAAAGCAGTATAACTTTACCTACTATGAGATAAGGATATGAGATGGAACAAAAAAGCCTACAGGTCTTTATGTAGAAAAATAGGAATATGAGATATTTAGGGTTTGTTTGTTTCGTTTTGGCATCTTATTTTTTATTATTTTTAAATAGATATTTATAAAAATATAAATATAAATAAAATAAAATAATAATAATTTTACTCATAAACATAGATAAAAGGTACAGATACAATATAAATGCGAATCAGATATATATAAAATATAGATGCAGATCAGATACGAATAAAATATAAATACAGATCAAACAATTCAAATAGACTTCAATAACTAAGAGCAGTGGCTTCTTTTATTTCATAGGAAACGTTTTTTAAACATTTTGTTTTTTCATATTCGTTATAGTAAAAATTTTTATAATTGTTAAGGTCAAATATTATCATAATAATCTTTAAAAAAAGGCAAATATTAGCCGCCTCAAAAAGTGGTGCAGATAATTGCAACAGTCTACCATTAGTATTGGCATTTAGCACTAAGAAAGTTTAACAGTCGAAAGGGAAAACGAGATCCTCATCTTAAAATGGAAATTAATAGTCCATTTTCCATTGAATTTCTGCAAAGATGTATTAGCCATAGCCGCCCAACAGTGATAGCGACCACTGCACCATAACTATGGTTGTTATTAAAAGTTCTCAGTTAAGATAAATATAAATTTTTTTGATAATTTTATGGTTTTAATTATTAGAAAATGTTGAATAAACAAACTTGGGTTGCTATCAGATTCTGATCACTAGTTTTTGAGAGCATGTGCCTTTGTTTGACAAGTATTCCGGCGAACCAAATGTATTGGATCAATTCATAGTGCTTTATAAAATTCATAATGAAAAAAAAAAAAAAGAAAATTCTTTAGTATTTTGTATTAAGAGATCAAAGGTAAGAATAGAGGTATTTATACTGATGTTTAAATCATCGCTTTAATATGTTAAAGATTATTTTTCTCTCTTTTTATCTCGGGAATAATAACCGGGATATCACATTTGCTGGTTTTATAATTTATTGACATCAATATTATTTTTTAAGTGAAATAAATTATGTTCAATAAAACACTGGAGATATTCTTAGTTAATGGAGTTTAACTGTTCCTTATGGTGGCCATTAAATCATCCTTGATGCTTGGAACCGGTGAAATCAACTATTGGTATGAGCTAAATCTTTGACTCAATCTAGAAGTAAAACAACATCAACCGAAGAGGAGCTTGAGCTAAGCATAGAAATAGAAGTCAATGCCAACTAATGAGTCGTTTTGGGCCATCTAATTTGGTTGATTAATGGGGTAGGTGCCTTTTGTGCGTGTGACAGCACGCTCATCTAAACACAGCAGAGCCCGCGCTAAGAGGTAGATCTGGCCTGACTTGGAAACAGCTGTGTTGGATTGCCCCTTTTTTTTCCTCGCTCATCATGTCAAACTGAAAAAGAAAATACATAGGTGATTACCTGAAGAAATATATGTTTTTTTTTTTCTACAGTTCTAGCTATCTGAATTTGGTGAAAATTATGTCCAAACTCTAAAACATTTAAAAGGAAAATTGGAACTAGATGTCATAAGGGGACTTGTTACAAATTAAAAAAAAAAGAAAAAAAAAACCTTTTCAGACAGAATAATAATAATTCAATTTTTTATAATTTAGCATCTCATTTTTAAATTTTAGCAAATTAGTCTCTTTACTTTTAATATATATACGATTTATTTTAATGATAGGATAATGGCAGACCAAGCGATATACTTTCAGTTTATAATAAATATTTGCTAGTTTAGTACGCACCTTTAGATTTTGACAATTTTTGATCAAGTGTCTATTATTATTCTATCGTCAAAATGCATATCCATCAAATATTATTTAACAAAGGTATTGAATCAGTTATACTTCCAAAGTAGGGACATTGACTTGCTTAATATCTAAAAAAATGCTCTAAATTATAAGTATAGATATTTGGTCTAACTTTATCCCCTTTTCACACATTTATTTATTTGACATAAATAATATTAAATATTGTAAAATATTATGTACCCAAACAAAACTATTTGGATCAGGCCTGCAAACAGTTGGGAAAAGGAAATTACATTTAAAAAAAAAATTCATAATTTTAGAAAACAATGCAGTGTTTATCATTCATGAAATCGAGTTAAAATTTTATTAAGAAATAATGCCTTTTGTACTTTTTTTTTTAACTACTTGTACAAAGCCTTTCTCTTTGTAAAATATAATCATATATTTATTTTAAAAATGTAATTATTTTTGCCATTTTCCTCGTGACGTTATGACAAAAACAATTAGACATTGGAAAGGAATACTCAGTAGATCACGTGTCATATTGAGGGAAAAAGAGCTAA
Organism: Combretum micranthum; assembly: GCA_024138025.1. NCBI lineage: Eukaryota > Viridiplantae > Streptophyta > Magnoliopsida > Myrtales > Combretaceae > Combretum > Combretum micranthum. The sequence goes on from JAMXBD010001534.1 coordinate 70,792, forward strand.
CCATAAAAATAGTATCTGAATATTTACAAAAAAATAATTAAGTATCAAGAATTTGATTATGAATAATTTAATTTTTAAAAAAAGACATTAATTTTTTTATACATAAAATTTGATTTTACCAATTTTAGTAGAAATCATTTTTATACCTTATTTTACTTGCTTCACGTATGAAAAAAATCAACAAAAATTTTATTTAAATATCAAAATTATCAAAACTAAGCTTCAAATATAAAAAAAATCAATGAAAGCTTTATTTATATATCAAATTAATCAAAATCAAATTTCAAATACCTAATTATTTTTTTTATGAAAATTCGAAGAAAAAATTGAAACGATGTATTATCATGATACAACCTACTAATTATATGTTATTTTTTTAATACGGTACTCTTCGTAGTAGCTCATGGGTTTGTTTCGATGATCTGAAATTCATATATAATTTGTATTTATATATATTTATATTCGATTTGTATCTAATTAATCATTTAATTTATTTGAAAACGCATACATACCATCCGTACATATTGGAAAGAAAGAGACCCTGTATCATAATTCATAACATGAAACCACGTTATGGAACCATCCACAAATTGTTGCCGAAGTATTATTTACCAGTGATATTAAAGGAAATAAGACGGTTATCATGCTTCTAAAATATAATTAATAAATAAAAATGATATATTAAAGTAATTAAAAAGAAGAGTAACTTAGGAAAGTTAAATTTATTAGCTAGTTATGGAGAATTATAATGCAGAGAAGAGAAATTATTTAGGATATTTTTATAGATCTATATACATATATATATTTACAATTCGTGTAGTATATTTACATTCTACCCTTTGCCATATTTATTTATTTATAGATTTCAAGCTGTACAGATCAGAAAGTGTACTTTTTTTTTTCCATGATCGGAAAATGTACTTTGATAAAATGAAAAATGTCAAATCAGAAACTGAACTAAATCGAATTTGGTTTATAAACCATCGTAAAATTAAATTTGATACGTAAATTTTAAAATAATTAAATTATTATCCAATCAAAATTTTTAATAATTATTAATACTAGTCCATTAATATTTTAAAATATCAAATTATTATCCAATATTTTTATTACTTTTTTTTATCTGTTTTTAACATGGAAAAAAAAAGCTATAGTACCGTTTTCATGGTGTTAAAGAGATAAAAAAAGGATCATAAGAGAATTTAATTAGACAATAATTTAAAAAAAAAATTAGATATTAAATTACTTAATTTATATTAAATATTAAATAAATTTTCATCCAATATATTATATGTAACATTTACATGTGATAAGATCCGTCGTGACTTTTCATTTTACCTAGATAATTTATTTGGATGATCCTTTCCATACAGAAAGCAGGGATCTATTTAGTGGGAGTCTTCTGAGTACTAAACTCGGTAAAAAAAAAAAAAAAAAAATCAATCAATCAATCCTGTCAATAGGTAATAGAAATCGTCCTTACCATATGTTTTTCTTTTTCTTGGAAAAGAAAAAGGGAAATTCATTTGAAAAATCTTTTCCTCCTATTTTCTAGGAAAAAAAAAAGAGTCCAGATTAATATGCATTTTGTTCTAATTTTGCATATTATACTTTCTGATTAATCAAATTTACATAGAGAGATATGAAACATGAAGATTGAAAACAATTTTAGGTACAAAATTTATCTACTATCGTCTCGATGGAGCTTCTTAATTAGAAGCCGAATAATTTATCCATAAAAATCAAAACAAGAAGGGGGAAAAAAGGAGAAGAAAGAAAGAAAGAAATAGCGAGAAGCAGATCAAAGCCATAAAGCCCCAGCTTCCTTAAGAATAGGGACCAATTCACCCGAGATATGTGTAGCCATAACTCTATCCAAACCCCCAAACAACCTCCCACCGATAAACACCACCGGAAATTGGACGCCACCAACGCCACCGCCGCTGCCATCGGAAATATCATTTCCACCACCACCTAATATTTGTAACTCATTGACAACACGTCCTTCATCTTCTTCATCAACCTCATAAACGGCAGGGTTGACACCATGACCCAACAACAAACGTTTTACCACATGGCTCATGCAACACCCACGTTTCCCAAACACTATGACAGCATTCTCGGACACCGTGTTCCTAATGCTTTCCACTGTTTTCTCATCTCCTTTTCCCATGCTGTCTGGCCTGAGGCTGCCATGTGATAAAATTAACACTGTTATTACTGGTGCTGTGTATAGGTAGCCATGACTTGTATGCTATTGCTTGTTGCATGATTGTCTTGTGTGTCTGTGTGTGTGTGTGTGAGAGAGAGAGAGAGAGAGAAAGAGAGAGAGAGAGAAGGTAGAGAGATGGGATATGGAGAAATGCGGTTGAAGGAGAACGTGAATATAAAGGGGGGGTGGGTGGAGGAAATAGGGAAGATGACGGGAAAGTCATACGTCAACGGTAGTTAGCTGTGGGGGTTGTGTGTTTAAGATTAAGGAAGAGGTTGTGTTTTTGTGGGTGACGTTGGATTGGTGTCATTCTTTTTTTTATCTTTTAGTGCGTGTATGGCTTCATTCACACATCATGATTATAAATCCTGGTAGCTACGTCCACATGAAGCTGTGATGACCCTTTCTTTGTCCCTTGGAATTTTTTTTATTTATTTATTCATCATGGCTTATCGCACGCCGTACTTGCTTGTGTATTTGTTTAATTGTCTGTCACTCTTCTTTAATCCCATTTGTATCTTTTTGGGATTATTATTGTTTTGAGTGATTCCCTCAGATCTGGAGTTTTGATTAATCAGGTCTCTTTGTTTTATCATTACGGATAGGATATAAATATAATATAAGTATAGATCAAATATATATAAAATATAAAATCAAAAAAATTCAAACAAATATAGCATTAGCAACTACAAATATTCAATTTTTAAGTAGTTTATAGTTTTATATTAGTTAATTTAAAAATAATAATAATTTGAAATGCATTGTATTTAATCGATTCATGTATTTTAAACAGGGGCCCAAATATTAATAAAAAAACCCAAACAAACTTACACAACAATTCTATCCAACAGATGGTAAACATAAGAGTGGAATATAGTATAAAGTAATATTTTCTTGAAAAAAAAAATACATTTTATTATTAAAGTGTCTAGGACACTCCATAAGAGATCAAAAAGAAAAACTTTAGTGATATTTAAGAGAACGATATAAAATCATATGATTATGAGGTTAAACTTACTTTTATTATAATTAAATATAAAAATTATATTATTTTTATTTAAATATATTATAATAATTAATTTTTTTACTAAGTGAAAAAGAGTTGGGACCCTATCAACCCCTTCTAATAGATCTAGCTTTGTTTACCTCTTGGAAAATACATAATAAACACAATTTTTTATATTATACATCTTATTAGCACTCATTTGATCTCGCTACGACTTCTTATCAATTTTAAATAAAGTAATGTTGATTAATTATTTCTTTATTTTTATATCTTATCTGTATATTTTTATATATTTTAATTTATTTGATCTGTTTATAAATAAAAAAAATCTGTATTTTTTTATTTGTATTTGTTTTCTTTCCAACAGTTTATTTAAAAATTGAAAAAAGAAAAAAAAAAGATAAACAATCAGAAACCAACCCCAAACAGGACCTTTAACAAAAACATAAGTCATCAAACAAGTGTATATTGTAATGATGGGAGGGTACCAAAATCCCATTAAACTTCCATTTTTGCAGACATACAACGAGGCACTTGAAATGTCCGACAAATTGTCCTATTAGTGATGGGTATATAATTTTCAAAAGTTAAATATTATAAAACGATTTCCGTCCATTGAACCCAATAAGAAAGGGGCTAATGACGGTGGCGCTGAGATAGTTTTATGAAAACTTGTTAAAGTATCCAAATCCAACGCGAGAGATTACGTATCCAAATAGCGTGAGAACCTTCCTTTTCTTTCAAAGCCGAGTTAAGTGATTCCACATGGCTTCCCTCTTTCTCTCTCTCTCCTCTCTCCACCTTTTCTTCATTTTCCTGCCGAGGGACGTCACACCAGGATGATATCACATTATACCTTGCGCCGGATATATATATATATATATATATATATGCTTTTTCAGAAGCTTCATTCGGTTTGCTCCCAGTCGATCATTTGGAAAATTTAGGCCAAGCAAGCGAAAAGGTTGAAAAGTTTGGAACATCCCCAGTGATTTCCGCCTTCTTTTGATTAATCTACACTAAAAAAGTTTACCTGCGTGCTTTGTTAATACTGATCAACAAACCCCTAGTTTGAATTCCAAATTTTAAATCCTAACACTAATACCAATTATAATATCTTATATCATGTATTTATTTTGAAACTTATAATTTTTTTGCCCCAATAAAAAAAAAAAAAACTTATACGAATTCCAAAGTTCAAATCCTAATACCAATTATAATATTTCTATATGATGTAATTATTTTGAAACTTACACTTTTTTTTCCCCCAAAAAAGCTTATACTTAAAGGTTGATAACGCATGCTGGAGAATATGAAGTACCTCGCCTATAAAAATTCTCAATTAATAATATTCAAATTAATAAAATATAATTTTCTAATTAATGATATTCTTAAACCTTTATTTGCCATTTTAAAATGTATGCCTTTCATTTCTCTGCTGCCTGTCATTTTTTTCCCTAAAATATTTCATGGGTAAAGAGGAAATTATGCAACATTAACATTAGGTTTAGGAACTCTAAGTCTAACCCACTGATTATGGAAATTAAGAACTGTCATTATAGAAAAAGGCCTTAACCTGCTTATTATAATGAACCCGAAACCTTGGTATAGTACCTTAACATTATGCTAGTCGTACAAAAGTCATGAACCACGATATGGATTTTAAATGTCACAAGAATGAATTTCCTCTGTAAAAATATCAAAAAATAAGAGAAAAACAGTCGCGTAAAGTTATATTCTCAGTTCCGACTTTTGACTTGTCAAATAAATGCTTGCCCTTTTATAGGTATAAAGAAGGATTTATCGAATCTTTAGCAAGAAAAAGAAATATTCTCTTGGGCACTTTTAATTTACCAAAATAGAATGAGATTACAAATAAATTATGATTTTTTATTTTATTATTGGAGTATTTTTAAAATTAAATATATTTTTTTATCAGAATAGTCATCTCTCTAATAAAAGAAATAAATGAAAATTGCTTATCAATTTCGCATTATATAGAATAGATATTTTTTTAATGAATTTTTTACAAACAAAACTAAGAAATAAATATTTTACGGTAACAAAAGTGGAATACAAATTCCACTTTAATGAACCAAAGATACTATTAATAATCTAGGATATTACATGAAGACGACAACTTCTAAAATTAGGAAATAGTTCTAATAACCATAGAAAATAAAATCTCTCTCTCTCTCTCTCTCCATATGGTTTATCCTTAGATGGACTTCCTCTACTTGCGGAAACAAGAAGATGCACTCTCTCATAAACTTAATTCATAACTTCAAAATAACTTATTTGTCGAGGCTCTTACAGCCTAATATCTTATGAACGTTAATTTTTCAATTAGACGGAAACCAAAACAAATGTAGTAGTAGCTACCCAAAAAAGTAGGGAAAAGAAAAAAAAAAACTTGTTTATTAGATGCTTGGCTTAACTATAGGCATAATGAAAACACTCGAAATCTTAATTAAAAAAAAAAAAAAGGAAACATGATATCTCTTAATAAACTAAGAAGTTACATAATTACATTGACAATGGAAAAGTGAAACTATAAAACGAGGAAATGGAAAATAAAAAACACAGCAGGAAACTAAGTAACCAAAGAGTAAAAAACTAAAATAAAACCGATAAGTAAAAGAAAAACAGCCAACAAAGCTTGCTTAAAGGAAGCTAGCCTCGGGTGACCATATGATCGATTGAGCTAGCTTTAATTAGCCAACCTCATACACTATAAGAAGATCGGGTTTTAAAAATAAAAATTTTGTTTTAAAACATAAACTTTCATCGCAAAAACAATTGTTGCTGATTCTATTTGCAAAAATATAACTTATTTTATTATTTATCATTATAGAATTTCTGTCTTTTAAAAGTCATTTTTCTTGTAGTGCTATGGCCGAGCCAGTCTCATTATTTTGCTTGCATTGGTCTTTTGGGTCCTGATCACATTCATCTAAATTGATTTAACTTCGAAATTAGTTAAATTGCCATTATTTGAAAATTGACTCAAATATTTTCAACTAAGTTTCTTGGAGTTGGTGTTGTCTACGTATAAGTATTATTATTAAGCTTTCTCTCTTGGTCTCATTTTTGTTGAATTTGTATTTTCAATATGGATTTTGATGAGACAATATGATGTACAATTAGCTATTTAATTATTATAAATTGCACTTAATTAGTAAAAAATATATGTGTGTATTGGTTTGTTGAAGGATTGAGTTTTAAATTTGTAAATTCTTTTCTAAATCATTGTCTAACTACGATCTTCACAGGGCAAGTGTACTCATCAGATGTAGCATGCTAGAAAAAGATTAGAGCTGGGCAAGTGGGTTAAATGGGCCAACCCGGCCTGGCCCATGCGGGCTGGTGGGTTAAACGGGCCAACAAATTTTAACCCACTTTAATAAACGGACCAAAATTTGTAACCCTAACCCAGCCCACACGGGCTGATGGGTTAAACGGACCAGCCACTAACTTGACTCATTTAAAATTTACCAAAAGAATAATATTATACTAATAGTCTTATAATTTAACGTCATCTCTCATGATTTTTCAAGTGAAAAATACTAATATTGGATACCCCATTTCAACGAAAAAAAAATATATTACATTTCCAACTGAATCACCTATTACATTTGCTTTCTCACCACGTGGATTTGTGTCTTATTCATCATTCATTTCATTTCACGGCCGAACAGTATGGAGACATGTGCCATTGTTGACATCTAATTAGGACTCTTCAAAATCATAGGCCACCGTGCTCGTTAGTGGGCTATATTTTATCTTTTTGGTAAATGTTTCTTTACTTCAAGATTGCTTATTTGCTTGTGATCGGGGATGGAGGTTCGCAGATTTTTATCAATAACATATTTATAATTTATTTATATTATATCTAATAAGTTTATAAATAAAATTATTATTTTTTATCAGTATATATTTTTTAATAAATATTAATAAAAATAATAAAAATATAATATAAAAAAAAAGTAGTAGGCCAACCCGGCCCATTGCAGGTTAACCCGCTTTAACCCATGGGTTAAACGGGCTGGGTCTTTTTAGCCCGCTTTTAAACGGGTTGAAAAAAATCAACCTTAACCCGTTTTAAAAGTGGGTTAAATGGGCAACCCATGGTTATGGCCCATTTGTCCAGCTTTAAAAAAGATATAGATCGTATTCCAAGGGAAAGTTGCTGAATACTTCTACCATTATTTTTTTCCTGTTAGCTAGGCAAAGAAAAATAGAGAGGATTTTATATACAAATAAGCTAAGCTAAGCCTAATCTAACAAAAGAAACAACAAAAATCAATAGCAAGTTTCACAGCAAGCATGCAAGAATAAGACAAATCAATTCGCAAGATTGCTTGGGTCATACTTCACCCTTGATCATGTAACTCGAATTTCTCAAAAAATGTTATGTTGATTATTGAACTGTCGGATTCATGAATATAAATTAAAGCCTCTTTCAACATCAAGAACTTTAGATCTAGACCAGACTACTGGAATCTCTTAACAAGTTATCATTGGCCTAGATCCACCTAAAGAACAAGAATCATTTGTTTTAAAACCAACTCGATGAATTTTAAAAACAAGAGACGAAAGACCTCACCATCCTTATCTCAAGGCGATTATGAACAATCTCATCAATAGCTTACATCTATTCATTAAAATAACCTCTTAGCCTATTTTAACAAAATTAGATATGAAACCAATTCACAAGAAATGATGTTTGAAAATTAGTTCCTAGACCTAATAGTAGACCTGTTATTAGAACCAAATGGATATATAGAAACAAACTTGATGAATCTGGACTAATAATAAGAAATAAATCTAGATTAGTTGCTAAGGGTATAATCAAGAAGAAGGCATAAATTTTGATGACACCTTTGCCCTATTTGCTAGAATGGAATCTGTAAGAATGCTCTTAGCATTTGTGACTTTTAAGAATTTTACTCTTTTTCAAATGGATGTTTAAAGTGCTTTCTTAAATAGTTTTATAAAATAAGAAGTTTATGTAAAGCAACCATTGGTTTTGAAAATAATGAATTCCCCGATCATGTTTTTAAATTAAAAATAGCTCTTTATGGTCTAAAGTAAGCTCTTAGAGCTTAGTATGAAAGACTCAATAGTTTCCTTTTAAACAATATATTTTCTAGAGGAAAAATTGATACAACTCCGTTTATTAAAAATCACAAGTAGATATATTGATTGTACAAATTTACGTAGATGACATTATATTTGGAGATACTAATACCGGTCTTATCAATGAATTTGTTGAATCCATGAAGAATGAGTTTGAAATAAGCATGATAGGAGAACTCAATTATTTTCTAGGCCTTCAAATAAAGCAATCTAAAAATAAAACATTCATCAATCAATCAAAATATATAAGAGATTTGTTAAAAAAGTATAAAACAAATAATTGCTAATCTAGACCTATGCCTATGAGTACAAGCATAAAACTTGATAAAGATGAAAATGGGAAAAATGTGTGTGAAAAACTTTAGAGAGATATGATAAGCAGTTTGTTATTTCTAACAACTTCTAGACCTGATATCATATTCTCGGTATGTATATGTGCACACTTTCAATCTTACCCAAAAGAATCACACTCGAATGTAGTGATAAAACACATTTTCAAGTATCTTGCAAGCACAATTGAAATTGACCTGTAGTATCCAAAATTTACCTCTTTTGATCTAATTAAATACTCCATTGATGATTTTGCTAGGTGCAAAGTAAATCAAAAAAGTATAAGCGACACATGCTACTTTCTTGGAATTTCCTTGTATCTTGGCACCTAATGAAGCAAAATTCTATTGCACTTTTAATTGTTGAAGCTGAGTATATAACTATTAGTAGTTGTTATGCACAAAATTTATAGATAAAACAAACCTTGGTTTTATTATAGTTTAAAATATGAAAGTGTTCCAATTCATTGTGATAACACAGGTACTACAAATTTGACAAAAAATCTGCTCCAACAATCAAGGACTAAGCATATCAAAATCATATATCATTTCATTAGAAGTCGTGTTCTAAATAGAGATATAAGCTTGGAATTTATTGATACAAGCAATTAGATTGCTGATATTTTTATAAAAGCCTTAAGTGAAGATCGTTTTTGCACATTATGAAAAAATTAGACATAATCAAGCAAGATGAATAATAAAATATCATGGAGCTAAGATGATCTAGAACTTGATCTAAGGATAAAAGAAGTTATTAAATGTTCATATATGTTTTTGTGTGGTTATAGTCTATTATGCTTGCAAAAATTTGTTATGTGTATATGAGGCAAGTGTGTGAAGTCCTAATGCATTGAGGCAATGTGTGAAGTCCTTATGAGTTAAGGCAAGCATGTGAAATCCTTATGTGTTGAGGCAAGCGTGTGAAGTCCTATATATGTGTAGACATTTGGGAAGTCCTCTAGTGAGGCAATTTCCCGAAGTCCTCTTTTTGAGGCAATTGTTATGTTAAATCTTGTATGTTATATGTGCATCTTTCATTGTTTGCAATATTATAATTATGCCATTTTTTTTATGAGTACAAAGGGGGAGCTAAATGATGTATTAAGTATAGTTTGCATCTTCCTAGAATTAAGCATCAAGTCTTTGTATTAAACTTGAGAAAATTCTTTTGAAGCCCAGTTGCTTAATTGAGAGGGAGTATGCCTAATTGAAAATGAATTGATTGCATATGATTGTCCTCATAAAAATTGGAGAGATTGCCGAACTTGTATGCTCAATATAGATTTTAATGAGACTATATGATGCACAATTCACTATTTAATTATTGTAAATTACACTTAATTCGTCAAAAATATATATGTGTATAAAGGTTTTTAAGAGGAACCCCTAGTTAAGGGTCAAGTAGAGAGCTGGACAGCTTCACTCATTAAGATATGACAAACTAAAGACCAAAACACGATAAGCAAAAAATGCAGAGACATTAGTCAAGGGTCATATCAAGGGTCATGTCAAGGGGTCAATAAGTCAATTAGTCAAGGTATGACAAAGCTAAGACTTAAGACTCGACAAGTTCAAAAAATGCATAGCCTTTGTCAAAGGGTTCGTCGATGGCTCAACAAATCTAAAGTTTAAGGTGCAACGAGCTCAAAATCTAAGACTCAACAAGACAAAGATAAAAGACTTAGTTGAGGCCAAAAGTAAGGCACAACTCATTGAAGTGCGATAAGTTTAAATTTAAGATTCGATGGACTACACTTGAGTAAAAACTTGTCCAAGGCAAAATTGAGGCGTGACACCTTTAGAAGCAACAAGCATTAGGGTACAGTAATTTAAAAATATGGAGCCAGTGTGACAAAAGAGCTATTGAAGCGCATTTAATGCTTAGTAACTTAAAGATGTTGTCTTTAATGGACATTTGAATTTTTTAAGGCTATATATATTTTGTCCTTAGGAGATTCAACAGTAAGAAGTAAAGTGTGAAAAGGCTTTTATTTGTAAACTAACATATTATTAATTTTCTTGTTCTCTTGTTTATTAAATTTGCAAAATCTGTAAAGAGAGAGAAAAATATTCTAGTACTTCGTTCTTACACTTGTAATCTCAAAAAGAACATCTAAAGAGAGAAAGAAAATATTTATTTTCTGTGTGTTGTAAAGCATTGTGATTGCCCAACTTAAGCGTATTTTTTGTGATTAATAAAATAGTGGTGAAGATCTAGATTAGAGGCATTGGTAGACTGTAGAGAGTAGGAAGTAAGCTTAACTTCACGTTAAATCTGGACTAATATATTCTATCCCTATCTCTTTTACATTTCATATTGTAATATGCTATTATATTATTCGTTATAATTGAAGTTACTTTTTGTTCTGCCCATTAAGATTATTTGTTTGAATTTTTAGGGTAAATGCTCAATTCACCCTCTCCCCTCTTAAGTATTTTATAGTGTATTTATTCACATTTTCAATTTCTTTTACCACTTTCCGTTCTATTTTTGCCCTTACTCTAAGACAATCTCAGCTCATTTTATTTTACAGTATATGTTTTAGTTAAGATTCCTTCTTTTATATGACTTCAAAGGAAATTCTATAATTTTGTCATTAATTTTGATCGGATCGATCATGTCAATATCCATCGGCTCATTTAGTTATATATATATTTTCATGGGATCCTGTTGTATTGAAAAAAGGTATCCTAATGTTATTTATTATGAACAAACAAACCTATAGATCTCATAGTAAATTGCACTTTTTGGCAACATTTTGTGATAAATTTTATAGTTTTATACTATATGGTTTATCTTTAGGGAAATTGCAAATTTTTCCTTTGAACTTTTGCGTTTGTCTTATAAATTTTCCAAGTATATTTTTTTAACTCCTCAAACTTTCTAAAATCGATACCATTAGAGACACTTAACATTTTCCATTGAAACAATATGGAAGGAGCTGCAAAATACCCATACAACTTTTCCCAATGTGCAAATTCATCCCTTTAAACTTTCATTTATGTGCAGATTTACTCCCTAAATTAATTAAAAAATGTTAAATATCCTTAATTATACTACTTTTTTAAAAGTTTAAGGAGTCAAAATACTCATTCTAAAAAGTTGATGGTGTAAATTCATATCTTAATAAAAATTTAGAGGACAGTTTACAAATTCCTCTTTTTTTATCATTGGCTGCTTAACAAGTAATGACTTTTCCATTGTCTATTTAAGGCCTATCCTCCCTTTTGGTTTAATTATAGTTATTTAATGGGAAATCAAATCTTGCTTAGTAAAGGCTATTTATTTTTAGCAAATGAAAAGAATAATTTAGTCATCTTTATTTTGATGTTCTTGAGTCTTTAGCAATGTGTACTCAAAACCAATGCCTAACCCCAAACCATAGTGCACCATCACTTAAATAAATTCAACATTATAGTTAAACAAAGCTATATCTACCATTCAATTATGGACTCAAAAAAAGTGAACCCAATTTGGTTCACCATGGTCCTCGGATAATCTAATTTCGTGGCTATAATTAGGGTTAGGGTTCGTGTTTAATGTTTAAATGAAGGGAAAAATGGCTAGGGTTAGGATTTGTGATTAATGCTTTCAAAAAGCATTGGTAGTTTCATCAATTATGTAATATTTGTAATTGTTCCTTTATGGGATTCTACGGCATGATTTATGAAAATAATACACTATAACTTACCTATTAAATTTCCTAAAAATAGAAAAGTTTACTATTTTGCTGTTGATAAAATGTAATATAATGGTTGGAAACTAAATAAAATAAGTGTTTCTTTCTTTCTTTTCTTTTTTTTTTTTTTTCCAAATCTTTTTCTTTTTAGCATGTACAATGGTAAGCATACGGACTCTATTTAGAGTTTCTAGCTGACATGTCAGATTTTTAAGGAATTTTTTTTTTTCTCGTTACAAGCCTCTTTACTTTACTTTGAGGGTCATGCATTTAGTATCGTTAAGTCATACTTAATACCTTAAATATAATTTATTTTTCTTACTTGTTAGTTTATTATGATATTTATTGAAAACTTAATTAAAAAAACATAATAAATTTTTAGGGTCTTTTGTAAGAATCCAACCATAATGATAAAAAGATCTTGAAAAGTGAAGTCATTAGTAAATAGCCTCTGCTATAAAATCCAAGGTATCTCATTAAAAATGCTAAAATTTTGTTTTGTTTTTCTAAACTTTTAGCAAATATCAAAATAAATAATAGATAGACAGATAAATAATATTTAAAATACTAATTTGTATATAAGAAACGTAAAATAAAAAACGTTGGATAAAATAAAAGATTTAAAAAAAATTTAAAATTAATATAACATCTAGAAAACCTAAATAAAATCCATATGATTATAATTATACTTATCCTCACAAATTAAAGTCACAAGAAACATAATTACCATCCTGGCATTATTCTTCACCGAAAACACATAGTATTGCAAGCTTACGTTGAGCAACACAAATGATTTTATAAAGCCTTATCCATTTTATATGCAATTAAAATATAAATTCTATAGCTATTTCACATAGCATGTTTTATCAACAACAAAGAACGAACTTCCGGAAAAGAGTTACTCTCAAGCCAATGGGTCATTTTTGTATCTGTTTGGATTGTTGAATTTTTATTAGTATCTAAAAAAAAATAGTTTTTATATTTTATTTATAACTTATTTATATTTATTTATAGATAAATAATTTATTTAAAAATGATAAAAAAAAATAAGATATTAAAATTGCAAGAAAAACAGTGAATAAGACAAAAGCTTCATTCTTTTTGGCAGCCAATAGAAGCTTTATTTTCTCTTCCAAATTTAAATGATTTTTGTATGAAATATGCTAATAGTGTGCTCTATTGCCGTCCATTGATATAATAACACAATATCTAGATAAGCTAACGTGTTTGATGAAATAGATAACGTCATTTTCTCGTGTATCCTGTGGCAAAATCAGCATCAACGTCATCCATGACTAGCCCTTTCGCGGACGGTGCGGGAACCCGACGTCAGGAAAACAGCACATTAATCACACCCATTGCATCATAACACGACCATCGTGATGTCAAATGTGGTCCCTCCACGTGGCCTGGACATAGTTGCCCACTCTCCCACTTCCAAATCTTAAATATAAATCCCACTATATTTACCTGTCCTTATCTTCCACGTGTATCGTACAGATAAGGTTTCCCAAGTGCTGACGGTATCATTACGTCTAAATAAACCAAAGACGAGATGATTTGTTTTAAAGGGTCAACCTGTTAGCATCTGTCAAGCGTCTGTGAGATCAAGGCACCGTTTTTGTTAATTTTATTTTAATCGTTTGGAAACCATATTTTTTATTATTTTTAAATATATTATTTATCAAAATAAGATATAAATATAACAGATATTTTTATTTATAAATAGATTAAACAAATTAAATAAAAATATAATATAAAAATATTTTTAAAGATCAATTATATACATCAGACAATCAAAATAGGCCCTCAAACAATTTGGTTTATAAAAAAACAAAATAAATAGTGTTTACATTTATATTAATATGGATTAGTTTTACGCACATATAAAATTACAACCTTTAACCGAGCAAGCATCTGATGGGTTTGTCGGTGTACAGCAGCATAAGAACTCATCATTTTATTCCCTAACTCCTCTTATACAGTATCTTTCACATTTTTTTAGGATTTTTTAGATCTTATATACTTGATTATGTACCCAATAAAATAAAAGAATTATAAAAAGAGGTTAATGAATAACTTTTTGATGTACTTGGCATAAGGACCTTAGAAAATATGATTCTTTATAAAAGGATTTGAGCGGCAAAAGGAAAAAAATTATATAGGGTTTTGTGTTAAGAACTCGAGATGGAGGGATTATAGAAGATATTTTTTTTTGTTTATAAATAGAGGAAAAAAAAGTTAAGAGAAGAGAGAGTGGAGAAAGTTTATAGTGTAGGAGTACGAGCAGCAATGTTATTGTCTTAGCACGTCTTTCGAGACGTTGTTGGAAGCCACCTCACGATGTAAATTTACCTTCGGTGTGCCCAAGGGACACTAAATAGTGTGGGCTCCATATCATTGATTTTAGCTCTGTTGGATGGATGCGAAGGATGTCATCATCTGCTGGAATGGAAACACTCTGGGTTTTTGTGTTTTTTTTTTTTTTTTGTGGGGGGAAATCGCGTCGGTATTCATCCAACATTCTCAGTGAAATTCATCGTGCCAAATTGACTGCTAAAGATAGATACTTATCGAAAATGGAAGTTCCTTTTCCAAATGAGACATAAATTTTGAGAAAAGACCTGTGAAGCCGAATCCTTAAACGTATAAAAATGGGTAAAATTTTTATATCAATAATTTTACAAAAGTCATATGATGATTTTATTTCATTTATATCAAATTTAACTGAGATATTGAAATTTATGAGAATTCTTATTTCTATAAGTACAACATTACTATTCATTTCCTTTACTATCATTGAAATTCTAATTTTCAAGTAACCAATCATTTATTTCATTATATCTCTCACATAATGCAGAATTATATAGTTGGATGATGGTAATAAATATCCACTAATCCACATTATAACATTAATGAAAAAATGTCGATCAATCAAGCACTACAAAAAATTTGATTTATTGTAGGGATTGTTAGTCCCTTCGAAAGAGGAAAAATTCTCTGTCATAAGTTATCGCAGGAAGGTAAATCTCGCTTCCAATTCTTAGCGCTATTAAATTACTATCCCTATGAAAAAATGAGGGCAAAGATGGCATCCCTTCCATAGCTCTCCTTTATGGCGGGGACATACATCCCTTCAAAAATATTTAACATATGTTAATGCTATGGAAGGATGTATCATATGTCATTTGTGACAACGACGCTCTATCTTTTATAAATGACATTTTATTTAGGAAAAAAATTAATTAATAAATTAATATTAATTTAATCCATGTCATAAAAACTTATGTAGTTAATACCATATAAAACATGTATTATATTTAATATTTATATTAAATTGAGTAATGACATTGTTTTGTGAACAAAGGAGTAATAAAGATCCAAGTAGAGAAGAAGGTAGGAGAGAAAGTTGAAGGAGAGGAGAGTTAAAGAAAGATCTTTTCTTCATTCTACAAACAATGATAACTAGTTACATGTTATAAATTACAATACCCTCTTAAAAAAATACAGCAAAAAAAAAAAGTAAAAAATTCTGAAACTTGCATCCGGTAACTTTGACATGAAACTTGAAACACCATTTTTCAAGCTACAGTCTGAGGAGTTTTTTTCCATAATGAAATATCACATGCTTGTCGATATAATTTGTCTTGCTGGTACATTCTTTTGTCGCCTCAGTATATATTGTGTTGAATTATGTTCAGTGTTCCTATCAAGAAAAAATAAATAAACAAAAATAAAAACAAATCTAGACTTAAACTCTCCACCATTTGACTAATTTCAATTCAAACATTAAATTTTAATAACTCCATATAATAACTCAAATCAATTTTCAAAAGATTTAAAAATTAAAAGCCAAACAAAAAGAATAAAAATTTAATCTTTCATGAAAAAAAAATTAACATAACAAAGCATTACATACCTGTCAAATGAGAAATGCACTAAAGGTGATGTAATTTATCTCTCTTTTAAAGAGCAAGATTTCATAATACTGAAATAGTGGTAAAAATATATTGTATCAACAATCTTATTCGACATGATAAAAAAAAAATTGATCGAATGAATATTACCAAAGCTGAAGCAATGGTAAAGAGAGGAAAAAGAATTGTTGGTTGCAAAGAATTTTGAACTTATTAGTTTAAAGTGAAAATATGTGCCAAGGAATAGTTACAAATATGGAGAAATAAAAGTGTAAGTGGGGAGGAAGTAGTTTTCTAAAATGTAGGAAGAAGTGGTTATTGAGTTATTTTTTTTTTCTCTTTTTTTCTATTATAGGAGGAAGTGGTTTCTAAAAAATAGGAAAAAGTAGTTATTAAGTTTTTTTTTTTCTAGAGTGGAATAAAATTTTAAATAATAAGATTAGAAAGTGAAATTGCATGCCATCTTAAACATGATAGATAGATAGGTGTTAAATAAATAATTTTATTTATGAAACTTATCATATCTTAACAAATTTTTTGAAAAATTATCAGTATATCATCTAAACCATGTGATTTTTTAGATAAATTTAATAACTACATTTTTCGAAAGCTATGATAAAAACTTTAATAGAATGAGATATGAATAAATTAAAATGGAATATGAATAACATAGATATGTGTGAATTAAATGACATACTGATATAGAGATACGTATAGTAAAAATTTGAATCATAAATTATCACTCATAATCTCATTTAATTATTAAATTTCTATCAAAATGAAGAAGTATAATTAAAAAAATGGAAAATCAATACTAAAGCATATTATAAGTAGTCAAAAGAAAATCTATAGTAAACTATAACATAGGTCATTTATGAAAAATGAACACTAAATTAATATGATGTTTTTTCCTTCATGATGTGCCTTGCTTTAATGGAAAAAAGTTGCAATTATTTTTTTTCCATAAGATGAATTATTGTCTTCTTCATAGATTATAATCTTATCCAGCATTAAATCAATTATGATTTTATTTTTTAAACTAAAAACAAAATAATTACTTTTCTATAATGGCTCCTTATTTTTCTCACAGCAAATATATATTACTATCAGTCCTTTAAGAAAATTATTTAACAAATTTGTTTATTTAATCTCATTTTTATTGAGAATTCTTTATTAATTATATTGTAGAAAATTTTGTTAGGTACTAATATATTTGGGGGAAAAAAGTTCTTATTAAATATAGCTTCAAAATATGTTAATTATTGATAGATTTTTAGCATTAAGATATTAATAAAATAAATAACTTTATTGCTAAATTAAAGGTACATACAAAAGGAGTAAATATATGCTGTATAAAAAAATTACTAGCAAACAACGCACTCACTATGTCAATGTGCTAAAGTATAATGTCATAGTAGAATTAAAATTTAAGATGAAAAAGTATAATATTTTTTAATTGTCATGACAAAATATAATATGATAATAGGGCTAAAATTTCATATGGAAAATAATATATATTGTTTTTCTTAAAGAACAAGTTAGAGATATCCATTTTTTTTTTCAAAAGGGAAATCACTTATCATTATAAAATGAGATATGTATAACATAAATCAAATATGCATAAACATGGAAGAGGGAAAAATGAATCGAGTAAAATTGAAGTTGGTTATATGAAATCAACAAGTGATTTCTGGAAAAAAAACTATGTATAGTAAATTGAATCTACTGATAATAAAATTTAGAACGTAATATTATCAATCAATCAAATTATACAGAAGACTAATAATTTGAAACATAAAATAGTTTACTTTTTTATGTCATATAGAAAACTAACACAACAGTACTAAGTGAAAATTTATCTAAATATTAGTGAAATATTGGCAAAAAAAAAAAATTGATGAAATAAATAACATCTCTTGATAAAACAATAATATCATTTTTCAAGGAATATTTCGTTTTTTATTTAATTATTTGTTGAGACTTGATTTTATGTTTTGTTGTTTGTTATGAATTTCATTTTTTATTTTACTTGTTTTATAGGATTATTTTCATCATCTTTTATATTGTTAGTTAAAATTATGTAGTTATTAAGGAATCTATAGATAGCCATCAAATCAATAGATATTTTCTAGTAAAATCTTATAAGATGGTACCAGGTTAAAAAACAAAAACCGAAGAAATAACAAAAATGATTGAAAGTGAGAGACAAACAAAGAAGGAAAAAAGTGAAATTGAAAATTTCATTTAAAGTTACAAGTTAAAAGTTTTTAAATTTTAAATTTTTTTTAAAGAAAAAAATGTGTATATGTGTTAAAATATATGGAGTCAAATAAGGAGATTTTCGTTTAAATGCAATAGAAAATTTTTCATCATTAAATAATAAATATGGGTCTCCCACAACAAAAATTATAATTGTATCATAAAATCATTAATATAAATAAAAATTACTCGCAATTAGTTATTTATTAATACAAACCAATTAATGATTTACTTGCATTGTTCAAATATATAAGTCATTTATCATAGGGATCGCCTTACGTTTCATTTTCTTAGCAGTAGCCTATCAAAGGGATCGCCTTGTATTTCATCTAATAGGATAATTATTTGTAAAAAAATAAAAAAAGATTAAAAATAACAGCTCACTCTAATATCTTGAATAACTAAAAAAATTAATATTTAATTATTACATAAAGTTATTGCAGGGATTAGATCCCTGCGATATCCCTGCGATAAAAAATTAGAAAAAAATGAAAGTAAGCTTGCTGCTTAAAGTTTCATCCTTGTCATAGTTTGGCTGCGAAAAAGCAAATTTCTTGTAGTGAAGTCATACTATTGCTATTAATATTGGGTTAAGGAAAAAATAATATTTTAATTGAAATTTTTTTTAAAAAGTTAAACTCATTTGATGAGACGACTTCCTTAATTACACTGAATTTACCTTTTGAAAGACGAAAAAAGACGATTTTAACACAATTATACCAAATTCGTTTATTCAAGACAAGAATCTAATATAGAACTTACGCTTTCCCACTCTAGCTTCTAATAATAAACTTCCAAGCCTCTAAACCAAAATTTAAAAGAAAACCAATAAAATATGAAATTACAAACTCTACAAGAATAAAACATCCTCTTACATACCTTACACAACATTATTTTTTCAGATCCAAACAACATCAATTGGGCTTACTAGATGATAATGTCATACAACTCGAAAGTGAGGCAACATTTTGCTATGTCAATCTTGTTGATTATCTTGGTACATCAGTGGTTGGACCAATGGAGAAGGATTACTTGCTAGGTGTAATGATCGTTAGATAGGCCAAAGTAAAGTTAATTTTTTCAACATTAGTACTCTAAAAAATTATAAACTATAGCCAACTTACAATATAGCTGCTAGATTAGCTCCAGCTTGAGATATTATGAACTTTTGATGACATGTCAAGGAATTATGAACACTAATCCAAAATAATGATTGAAAATAACAAATAACCATGATAAGCTATTATAAAACAAGCATGTACGAGTTATCATTAAATAAGGTCATATAATGTAAATGTTTTTCTCTTAGGAAAACAAAATATACCAAAGCGATATTTATATTTCCATAGGGATCAAAGTCCTTCATAATACACAGTGTGCATGACACCTAACTTATCATAGTATCGAAATTAATCATATACTTTTCTGTGTATGTACCAAGTACATACTAGCATATGTCCAATATGAATGCTCACATGATATTTCATTTGGTATCTTTGCAAGTCGAAGATGTCTTTAAAGCTTGAAAATATTATTGTATCCATCATCTATACTTGCTTGCTTATCCAACAATTGTAAAAGTGACAAGTAACGAAGCTAATGGTAAAATGGGCTTATCTAATTGTGAAGAGGATACCCACTACTTCATAATATGCATTTGTTGGCAAAGAACAAGATTAGGGAGCGAATATCATGGGATTGGCTTGTTAGAAGAGGCATCTTATGAAGTGATCGTCATCTATTGAGTATCATGTTAAGGTGTTGTGCATGAAAAATACTACACGAGAAATGTCGAGTAGCATGAATCATGCCACGATAGCCTTCTTTCAAGGCAAGTTCTTATATTAAAGTATTTCCTTCCAAATTGCTATTGTGTCGCAACGTGATAAGGTAAACTCTTAGTTTATTGGAAATGCATGGGAAGTGCGCTTCATCTCATTATGGCCTTGCTTGCTTAACTGCCTATGAAGCATTAGATAGAGGAATACTTATCATGAAGAGTAGGTGTTAACCTGAATCATGTGGTAAAAGAGTAAAGGTGCGTTGTTTTTAATAAGCCTATGTCTTCTTGTCTTTGAGGAGGTTGTAATGATTTGAGGGAAAGTATGACCTTAACCTTAATGTAATGCTATATTATCATTCAAGCTATGAAGTAATTTTATGAAGTGTTTTAAAAGATCAAGATGCTTTAGTCTTATTCAATAGCATCTATTGCGGACGATATTTTAGTAGTAGAGATTGGATGTGCCTACAACCAAAAAAGACTGGACATAGTGTGTTGGGAGATTGTTCAGTATGACCACTCGATGTTTAAATTAATGTGGGATCTCGAGGGAATCAAAGGAATAAAATCTGCTGGGGTTCGTTTAATCTAGATGGAATACCTGAGCCGTCGAGTACTATTTATAGATGGTGGCTATACTAGAATGGGGGCTCGCAGAATACTTTTTGTTATATATCTGATGTAGTCTCCATTGGTACTGACCTGAACTTAGTGTAGTAGAAATCTTCTATGAAGGGTGGCCAAATAAGGGTGGCGACTGATATCTTGTTATACCTTTAGGGATGTTTGAGTTATCGTCCTGGAGACATGGGGAACTAGGTATTGTAGTGTGCTTTAAAAGTCATGACAATTGTGGAGATATGGTCGATCCAGAGGGGAATTCACATGTCTAGGTGGGGTAGTAGCCCAGGTTGGGTTTCCAAGTGCTCCAAGAATTCGAGCCAATGGATGGTTTGGGTCCTTGAGTTAAGACAACATGAATCACCCAATGGGCTTTATGAAAGTTATGGGTGACTCACTCTACTAATGTTGGGTCCACTAGGCCCTTAGCTAAGATATGCATATCAACAACATTAGAAACTTAGTAATGTCGACGATGGAGATAACTAACGAGGGTTATTACCGTATTAAGGCTTATAGGCCATGTGGTTAGGATGCCAAAGCATTATTTAGACTCATGGTATAAAAGTTAAGATGAAAAGGCATTGATTAGGTGCAACGTACCAGAGTCATGGTGCAAGGTACAGGTACTGCCTAAGCTTGATGTATAGAAGTAGTGGTACTAAGTTGTTACTAAGCTTGAGGCATGAAAACCATGGTCGCAAGGGTAATGCCTAGACTTGAGGCATGGAAGCTATGGTGCTAAGGCATTACCTAGGCTTAAGGAATGAAAATTGTAATGTCAAGGCTTTGCTTGGGCTTAAAGCATAGAAGCTGGGATGCTAGGGTGTTGCTTATATTTGAAGTATGAACTGAGATGCTAAGGTAGGGCTACAAACGAATTGAGTGAGATGGTACGGTTTAAGCTCAAGCTCAAGCTCAAACTTAACTTAAAATTTTAAAGTTCTAGCTCTCGACTGAGCCTAATTTTTTAAATTAAGTTTGGACTCGAAGTAACACTACATAAGTTTTAGCTTGATTGGGTTAAGCTCGCTTAAACTTGATTTACAATAAAAAATATTTTTAATTCCAATATGAATAATATTAATAGCTAAAATTGATTAGATTGATTAATATTTATACTCGACTTGAATTCATAGAGCTTGATTAGGTTTAGATACTAATTGAGCTAAACATATGAAACTTGAACTTGGCTCAACTATTCTTGAATCGAGCTCAAGTAGTTTGTGAACAAATTTGGTTCATTTGTACTCTTATGTTCGAACATTACTTAGACTTAATTGTGGAAGCTGTGATGTTAGGGTGTTGTGTAAGTTTAAGGGATGTACATACTTTTAAGGGAATGATAAAGGGAAATAAATTCTATTATGAAAATTACTTTGTTAAAATAATTATATGGTTTAGCATTTTCAATATCTAATGAACTACTAATGATTATCAAAAGACTCATGTCTAATGCTTATGTATTATAATTAGGGAGTCGACTACTTTGCACATCATTGTCTTTGATTATAAACTCCCCCTGCTTTAAGCCCTCTCATTGTATTTTTTTTCTTAAACTTTGGCAATCTTTGTGGAGTGGTCTACCATTATGTCATATCAACAATACTCGATATCTATTCTTTCATTAGTTATAGGTTAGTTTTTAACTCTTGGCAACTTGATGTCCTCGTCTTATAGCCAACGTTGACGATAGCATGTGTGTTATTCATCGAGCATGGAATGGTGGTACCTTTGTGGAGCACTTCGCCTAATCATTTATATGCTTCTTACTGCTTATAAAGCTCTCTTCTTAAGCGCATTAACAAACACATAACATTTGTCATACCTAGCACCTTCTCTTTATTGCTCTATCATAGATTTATTCATCCTTCACATCATCTCCAAGAGCGCTGCAAAAGTATACAAGCTAAGGTAATCTAAGTGGATAGCATATATGGTATATATATACCTTTTATGTATTTTCACAAGTTTCTTCTCATTCGACATTCTTCAGCTATTTTAGACGTGCTCTTAAAGAACTTAATATATTCCATGAGGTCTTCTTAGAGCTTTTTTTGTGACTTACCCCATATTAGTAAGAGTGACTCTTTCCTATGTAGAGAAGAACTTCTCTAAGAACATGTTACGTATACTTCCTTACTAGTCTACCGACTTAGGGGGAATTCACATACTAGGTGTATGCCTTTTTAGTGAGTGGATTAGACAATTCCTTCAATTTAAAATCATCATCAAAATCATAAATTTCCAAATTTTCAATGAACTTTAGCAAATATTCCTTAGTGTTACCTTGCTTAACATTAACTTTTATATATCTTGGACTCACATAGTCTTTAGGATATGGCTTTGCAGTTATGCGCTGATCATATGACAACATGAGGTCTAACACTCTAGCAAATGGCTTAACTTGTATTTCCTTCATATATTTGTTTAAGTTTTCCTTTTCAATAAATGAAGGTCGCAAGGTAGAAGTCGATCTTGATGTGGATGTCATAGCCTCAATTAGTACAATAAAAATAAAGTTTGCTTTCTAACAGATGCACTAATTGTAGAGTGACGGGAAAGGAGGGAACATAAGGAACTACCAAGATAATTAGTGGATTCTTAATCTTAGGTTATGGATGTTGTTTTGTTGTAGTTGGTTTTGGGGACCTCTTGAATAATAGGGGGATCGATTGGTTTGTAAAGGAGTGGTGCATTGTTGAGCAGCAACAGTAGGGCTAAGCAAAGCTATGCTCTGTTGTGCAATGATGACAATGGTCATCCCTGATCATCAAAGAAGTAAAGAAAACCATTAATTAGTCAAAAAATTTATACATCGTGTATGGCCAACTGCATCTCTATGATATCTAGAGATTCTTCATTGGGTGCGTTGTTTGGTGATCCTCCTCAAGTGGTGGGTATAAGTCTGCATAGTAGGCTTGATCTTAGTCTCTTACTTATGATGAGTAAAATGCACTAGTATCCTTTTAGTTTGTGTGTGTGGTGTGCTATTGAAAGTCATGAACTCTTTCTATCCCTAATGGAAATTGCTAGAATGCAGATGTTACTTTTTTGTTGATATCAACACGTAGATACTATGTAAGTCTTGTAGTACACATGACCTCAGAAGAGGAAAGGGTGAATGACACTGATGAGAGTACATAGAAATCTATGGCATAAAGGAGAAAGAGGTAATTAGTAGCTTATACATGTGATAGGGTGAATGAGTTATTAAACATCAACCCTTACAATTTGTTGCAAAGTGTGAACTTGCTTCTTGCTCGAACTTTATTTGATCTTTTGAGAGTAGAGATTTTACAGCCAAACATAATTTATTTGATTTTGAGTTTCTAAGTGTTAAATGAGCAGATATGATTGTGTGATCCCCTCAAATATAAATCGTAGAACTCTATTATATAGACGCCTTTTATGTCACAGCCCATCCTAGGCACACCACATGATGTGGGAAGTTAGTGCGGCTAGACCCTAGGGATGCTTTCACATCGTATGGTGTGCCTGGAATGGGACTGTCACGTTAGTTACGGGCATTCTCTTGAGAATGATACAAGTGAGTTGATGTTTTATGTACCCAAAAATCCCTATTAATAAGCTTAAGCTAGAGTTTGGGGGTAAGAAATGACGTTAAAAATAGATTAGACGAAAACAAAAAAAGAAAAGAAAGAAATAAAGCAAGCATATAAAATTTGTTAGGGTTGGTCAATCATCGTGGTGATTGGTTGACGATTATTTTAATTGACTATTAAAGGTCGAACATACTTCTCAACATGCTATATGACCTTTTTATATCCATATGCAAAGTCATATGGTTAGAACATCTAAAATTTATTAGGCGAAGGATATTTAGTATCAACAACAATATCTTATTTGAAAACCACAAGGAATGAGCGACTCGTGAAAAGCAAATTTGAGAATTGCCCATTCCCTTTTAAACAATTAATTACCGTAATTCCCCTCTTGTTGCCATCAAAAGGAACACCAGTTCTGTCATTAGGTTGCAAATCGTACTTAGGGAAACAAGTAATTTAAAAAAGCCGGAAATTGAATTTTATTAGATAATTACAACAAGTAGGAAGAATGTTATAATATGTTTAGGTGAAACAGATTAGATCACTTAAATTTGGACAACTACGCCTCTTCTTACTGACCCCAACGATGTCGTCATCTCCATGATTGCTTGAAAGAGTTAAATTAGGTTGCTGGGGTGTGGAAATTTGAGATGAGGTAGACAGAGATATTTCCCAAGAATATTAAAATTTTGTCTGCACTAGTTAATTCTACATAATTTTCATGAAGAAATTTAGAATAGGAGGATAAAGATTGTTGACCACCTTTGCTGATGGGCAGCTGGCGGTGGTATATTTGTATTTAATTTGTATTTATAGTTTATTTATATATATTTGTATCATATTTATTTAATCAATTTGTAAATAGAATTATTAATTTTTTTTAAATATTTATTTAAAAATAATAAAAACATAATACTAAAATTATCAAAAAAAACGAAAAAACAAACCTATTCCAAAATACGTGTACTCCGAATACATTAAAATAGTGGTCATAAACCAAAGTCGTGCTGAACGCGTAAAAGCACGAGGCATGAAAACAAATAAGCAACGTAAGACTCATGCTAAATGCCAAGTTTATATGACGTATGGGTTTTATTTTAATTAAGCAAAGAAAAAGCGTCCCTTTGACGCAAGTGTTAGTAAAAAAATTCTGCCGGATGATGTCAATAATTTGCATCACATTAACTAACGTTATTACATAAATAATTGCGAAAATGTATGAGTATGATTATAAATTTTAACGAGATGGGAAAGGCCAATCTTCTTTCCATCCGCCAAGGAAATACTTAATTATCTGTAGGTTCACGTTCATTGCATTTGCATTTATTCACGAATCACGATAAGGATCCATGCCCACCCATCCTAAAACCATGGTCTCAACGCCAATAGTATTGGTGGGAAATGAGCAATGCATTATCTTCACTTTCCCAAATAAAAAGCCTTTTCTTTTTTCTTTTCCCTTTTAATTTTAGCATTAGTATTTTTTCTTCCCGATGATTATGGTATATTGTTGAATTATTGGATTTTTATTTGTATTATATATTTATCTTACTTTATTTGTAATATTTTATACTATATCCGTTTGATCAGTTTTATGAATAAAACTGTTAATTTTTTATCGGTATATATTTCTTAATAAACATATATTTGAAAACGATAATAATATAGTAACAAAATGACTAGAATATGATAAGCAAATAGAACCAAAATAGATTATAAACCAAATGATAAAAATAACATATATTATAATAATAAGGAACGCATATTATAATAATACACAATAAAAATGTGAGGATTTTTTATAGGAGAAAGACCTACACAAAAACATGGGAGTTGTATCAATATTCGAAAGTTAAACAACAATAAATATCAAAAGAAAATTAAAAAAAAAAAAAAAAGAAGCTGCCGCACAACGTGCGGCGAAGGATGTAGCCCATTGGGAGTTGGGATTGAGAATAGAATAATAGCAACAACGGGCGGATCACGATATCTCCCGATGCGGAGAGCTTATGAAAAAAACTTTCATGGTTCCGTAATATTTTTGGTACAACTGGTTCTTTTTTTTCCCGATGTACGAGTGGTTCTTCTATATTTATTTTTTATTACGGTTGCATAATTAAAATATTTAATATATTAATTACTATATATATTTTAATATATAGGTGATTCCATTAATAGAAAAGTAAATATTATTAAATCATAGTTTATAAAAGTGGAAATGAATGAGCCAAGAGTTAAAAAAGGAAAATAAAGTAAGAGGAAAAAGGTAAGTTTTACTCCTGTATTCATGGAGATTTAAACGTTGAGACTAAAAATGAATATACTTCAAATATTGATACTTTGATATAATATTTCGAATTTCTAATGTTGCTAATTAATCATAATTTTTAAGACGATTTTTTGGACAATTATTCTATCTATTGATGGGAGCTTGGACCAACCAGTAAGGCATGTCAATCAATGAAACAAGCCACTGCACATAGTTGGGTGCAATATCTTAATTTTATCGTGGCCGTAAATATTGCAAAGACAGAGTTGACAATGAATTTGGTACTTGCAAACTTTTTGACCTGGGCATGACATTCCTAGCAATATAGGATAGTTACTTTGTATTCTATAAAAGATGAAACATGAATGTCCACTCAAGATTTTCTAATATTCCCTTTGTGGTCATTTCAGTGGGCTATTTTAGTGCAGAGAAACTTTCAGCCTTCGTACCGTAAATGGTCCCGTCCCGTGTACGTTGGGCTTACTGCTTAGCTAGTTGTGCTTGTTGGGATTTAGATCATATTTGTGGTAGGAAAAGCAAACTTTTCCATGATTTGGTGCTGAAAATTATGTCTGAGTGATTTACATTGTACAAATTTTTTCGGTCTTTAGCCCCCAACTACACGTCCTTCTAAGTCGAGACGGATGCAGGAGTATTCTTAAGTTGATATTCAATTTATTCATAAAACGTTTTCTTTTTCTTTTGTAATTTTAATATATGTTATAAATTATTTATTTTATTATAAATTAAAAACATATAATATCGTGAAAAGTAATTATTTACATTAATGATAATATACAAGATATTTTTGAATGAATGCTTAAATTTTACTAAAATAGCACATATATGGAAAAAAGCTATTTTTAATTCATATAAGATTTAATGATGATTAAGATATTTCTGATAGTAGTGATTAGATTTCTCTTTTTTGTCCTAAAGAATCAAAAGGATCAAGAATTAAGATTGATATATATTACCGTAGTCATCATATCGCTTTCAATTTACTATTGGCATTACGTAATTATTACTATTATGATGTTGGTTTAATAATCTTTTTTTTTTTAAACAATTAGGTTTGATAATCTTACTTTCTGAACCACGCATCAACGAATCTTACGAACACTTTTGTATATATTTTACTAGTGCCTTGTTTTTTATTTTTTTTCAATTTTGAACAACAAATAAAGTGGAAATATTGGACATCTCAATTCATTCAATATATTTCTAAAGTATATGCTAGGAAAATTTAGAATAGTCATGTGAAGAGTTTTAAATCCATTTTAATGTAGTTCAAACTTTTTCAAATAAAAATTTAAAATGTTAAAAAAATTGAGTAAAGTTTGTGATAGAAAAAATTGCTAAATTATTAAGAAGTCTTTAAAAGATGAGAAAATCCATAGTGAAAGATTTTAGTAAAGGAGAGATCACTACCAGAAATTTTAGCTTTAAAGATAAAAAATTTCTGTCTCTGTAAGTCGAAAATTATCGTCTCTAATTCTTTTAGAAACAGATTTATTATCCATGCAAATTGACGATGGAGTATCTATCACAAATTGTTGTGATTCTAAGATAAATTATTTATAAAAAAATTCTCATTTACCTCATTTATCATTCCTAGAAGGTAACCATCATTGAATGCTAGCACACTTAACAATGAAGTTTTCATAAGCACTAAACCAATGAACCATTTCTTATCTTCATGAATAAAGTTCCACTACTATTTATTTAAGAGATTTAACAATTTAAAATATTATAACTAAAACATTTTACATATATATTTTATAATTAATTTTTTTTACCATACCACTTTGCCTATTTATTAAGGATTCTTCATTAATATTTTTTTAAAATAATATATAATATTTATATATACTAAGTTTACATTTATAATAATTATTTTTTAAATTATATATATTTATTATAAATATATAATATTTTTAGTAATATATTATATGATTTTTTGTCAAATATGATATTATTATTAAAAAATATT
Source organism: Combretum micranthum (assembly GCA_024138025.1). Classification (NCBI taxonomy): domain Eukaryota; kingdom Viridiplantae; phylum Streptophyta; class Magnoliopsida; order Myrtales; family Combretaceae; genus Combretum; species Combretum micranthum. Next base: position 99,569 of record JAMXBD010001534.1, read on the forward strand.
ATATAGTATGTATATATGAATATTATATATATAAATCTTTATATGTTTAATGATATATAATGATTATACTTTTTATGTTACTTATTTTATATTTTGTCAGCTTAATAAATTATATATTTTAAGTATATTTTTATTATTTATATCATTTTTATTACACTTAATAAATTATGTAAAACTTGTAAATATATAAATTTTATTATATATATTAGAAATATATTATAAAAATATAAATTCATCAATATATTAATAAAATAATATAATATCAATTAAATATATTTAGATTTTACTAATATTTTATATTATACATTTTATTATTAAAATATACTATATTTTTACATAGTATACTATTTTTTTTTTTTGCAAATATGCTATTATATTTTAAATAATATATAGTATATAATTATAAATTATGTAAGATATATAGAAAATTTTTTATATATTCAATAACATATCAATACTTATAATAAATATATATAATAAAAACATTATAAATAATATGAATATATATTTTTAGTAATATGTTATCAAAATAAAATATAATATTTATATATTTATATATGTTTATATGTACTCAGTTTACATTTGATAGTAGATTTTTTATTTTACATAGTTTATTGTTGAATTATACTTTATTTTTTAGTAGTATTTTATGATATTACTTATATATAACATACTATATTATTATACATTATTTTATCAAGTTGTATGGTTGAATTTTTTTACATAAGATGCTATTATGTAAAAGAAAATATAATAGATGTAAATATAACAAACATATTTTAAGTACTATTCATTGTTTATACTTTGTAAGATATAAATATGTAGTATATTAATAAATATATATAAAATAAAGTATATAGTAGTTGTAAATGACATATGATTAGACATATTATATTTATTATAAAATAAATTTAATTTACAAATATAATATAAGTTTATATTGTATATTGCACGTTTTTATTTATTATTTTTATATGTATAATTAAAACTATATTTTAAACATAATTATTTAGATATATATAACTAGTTTAGGGTTAGATGTGAATAGAATTTGAAAAAATATAAATTGGTGCTAAAATAATTTATTTCCTGTGATGCAGCGTGAAAGCATAAAAATAGAAATTAACTCACCGGATGATTTCTAGAAAACACGTAATTGCAAAACATGCAATTTTCAAGAGAAAAACCCTCTCTCAATTAGGGTTTAAATTATATTAAATCTTCTGATTACAAAAAACAAGTTAAAGGCCTATTTATACCATTACATGATGAATTCTAAAAGATAAAATCTTAAAAAAGTAAATAATAAATACAAATATATCGTGTAACCAATAATTAACGCTAGAAACAAAAGCTGGTGGCCTATAATTAATGTTGGCGGTTTAAAAGATGAAATCATCAGCAATAAATGTGCAAGTTGGTAGCTTTCGGTTCAAAACTGGTGGCGTATGTCGCTGTTCGTTGTCTACATTATTCTCTTCTATATATGAAAAACTCATCCTCAAGTTTATGGTTGAATCTGGTTATAGCAATTCTTTCATTTTGGGACGACGAAGATACGCTTTGAATCATAAGTATCCTCTATAATCAAATATAAACTTCCTTTGTAGCCACTCTTGTACTTTCTCCTGCAATATTGCACTCTTCTTCGACTCTACCATCTTCTTCCTCACTAAGTTATCTCTTTCCATTCAATAGCACCCTCCCGTATCTCCTGGGAAATATTAGTCTTTTCAATAAATTTTTTGCTAGAACTTTCATGCTTATTATCATCAGAACAACTACTCTTTTCATGTAACATCAACTTCGCTTTAATGGATGTGTTCTTAGCTTCGCTCAAATTGTGCAAAACAAGAACCCTAACTTTATCATAGATTTGTGGCTTTAACCCCTTCAAGACTTCTCTCTCTTCTTTATCTTTGATTTTTACCTTCAACTACTCACTAATAGCTTGCTCCTTTGGTTTAATTTCAACTACTTCCACTTTTGGTCTCTTCTCTTGCAATGGTGTTTCCACAGGTTTGCTTTCAATAACTTCAGGAGTCTCTTTAGTGTGTTCCTTCCCATTTTCTTTTGGAGTAGGGACTTCTTACCCCTTGCAATTTATTACTTGCACCGACTTCATAAACTCTGCAGGATATTAATGTATCACTTTCTGTTTTTGATCAGTGGTCCTGTTGAAACATGATTTCCTCATAATTAAGAGGAAGAAATTCATCTTCCAATAATAGCTTCATCCTAAACCATGTTCTAATAGGTGCTCTTCCTTCACTACTTCTTTTTTTTTTCTACAATCTCTCCCACCATGCAAGTGCATAGCCTTTCAATCTACAAGCCATCAATTTTACATTTTTCTCTTTAAGAATCTCTATATATTCAAAGATCTGCTCAATCTTAGCAACCCAATCAATAAAATTCTTAATCCTTAGATTTTCGCTAAAATATGGAATACTTACCACTTGCTTGAAATCATTCATTCCATATTCATTCTTACCTTCATGATAATTATCTTCATAGGCATGTAACCTAGGACTCACAATAATAGGTCTGACAATAGGATTGCCGTGCGCATACTCTGCCCTTGGTCGTCTCCTATAATCATTCCTGCTCCTGTTGGCATTGGATTGATCGATCAGGTCATCAAAACACTGTTCCATACACTGGAATCTCTTACCCATGTTTTCCAGCACCATCCTTCGAACATGTGATTCGATTCATAGGACTCCTACATCTTGATCATTGCAAGAATGCAACCACTATCAATACTATCGTTGGTTGCCATCTTCGTAGGAACTTACCTTATTCTTATACCAATATGACATAGCGTGAAAGCCTAAAAACAAAAATCAACTCACCGGACGATTTCTAGAAAGCACTCAATTGCAAAACATTTAATTTCCAAGAGAAAAACTCTCTTAATTAGGGTTTAAAGTATATCAAATGTTCTAATTACAAAAGATAAGTCTAAAAGCCTATTTATATTATTACATGATAAATTCTAATAGACAAAATTCTAAAAAAGCTAATAATAAATACAAATAAATCGTGTAACCGACAGTTAATGCTGGAGATAAAAGCTAATAGCCTATAATTAATGTTGGCGGTTTTAGAACTCAAAAATTGAAACTGTTAGCAATAAAGGCTAGTTTCAATACCGATAGTGTAATTTCGATAGCTTAAAGTTCAAAGCTGGCGGTGTACGTCATTGTTCGTAGCCTACATCATCCTGCTAAAATCAAAGACAAATTTGCAACAAAAAAAGTTCCATTGCAAATCAATTAGTAATCTGTCGCAAATTTCATCGCAAAAGCATATAAAAATTATCAATTATGATCGTCTAACTGTACTTAAAAAAAGGGGGAAAGGATGAGCAAATGTTATAATTTTGTGAGCCAATATATTAATTGTATATTATAAATTGTTTAATTGAATTAAGAAAATAAGCCTTTTAAATAAAAGTGATCATTCGATTATTAATGGGTAAGACTATTAAAACTTATCTTTATAGGCTTTTGAGAATGAGACTTAATGTGTATAAACTTGTATATTTTATTTTTCTTATTATAAGTAGACGACGTACCCACGATGTATGTGTAAATAAAACAATCAACAACATATATATATATATATATTAAATAGATATATTGTTTTGACATATTAGAAGAGGACAACCTTAATTAGTCATAGAAATTAGGAAATTAATTACAAATCATAATTACAATTGTATTTTTGAGATTTGACTTCTCCATATTGGGTAACTGCCATGTACAAATATGGTATCAGAGGTTTAGATCGGTATATAAAGATACATACTTAGGAACTATGTCTATTCAATCCCTATTTAATTTTATTCAAACCCTATTTAATTTCATGAGTTCAGAAATATCAAAAATATTTTACGCCCATATGTTAAAAAGAAATGACTATGTCTATTCAATCCCTATTTAATTCTATTCAAACCTTATTTAATTTCATGATTTCGCCAAAAATATTTACGCGGAAAAGACTATGTCTATTTAACCCCTATTTAATCCTATTCAAACCCTATTTAATTTCATGATTTCAAGGATACGACAAATATTTTACACCTATATGCTAAAAAAAAAAAAGACTATGTCTATTCAACCTTATTTAATTATATTCAAACCCTATTTAATTTTCATGATTTCAATATACGAAAAATATTTTATGTCTATATGCTAAAAACATTATATTAAAAACATTTACACTAAAAATATTTACACTAAAGATACCCAAGGGAGTAGTTTTGCTTTAATAGTATAGATGATGGGTCATAGTGAAATAAGATAATAAATGTCATAAATAGGGTTGAGGTCCCCAATCTAAGTAGTGAAAGTTTTGCTATTCTATCTTTTCTACATCTTATCAATGAGAAAAATCAAGAGAGTAAACACTACCTAGACTACGAGATTAAAAAACTCTCAAAGGGATTAGTTTTCATTATGGATTTAAGTACACTCTCGCACTTGTTAATTTTATAAATTGCATCCTAATTTCACACACAAGATCTTGGATTTATTTGCATATAGAAATTTATTAATCATTCTAACAGTGCTATCAAAACAATCATGCATGAAATTAGAGCCTTGATTTGGTAATGAAACTCTTGGTGATTTTAGAATTTTATGCTTTATGGTCAAAGGCAATTTGTTTAAACAATTCCCCTCCCCATACCCCCTCTACACACACACGTACACACACACAAAAGTAAAATTATTAACATTTCATAAAAAGACAACTCTTTGTATTTCATTTTTTTTAGCATAATAAATCATTTTCTTTCTCTGCTCATACTCTTTTCTTTTGCTTCAACTGTCTTTTATTTTATGCTCACTTACTTGTGTTATAGTATTCTCACTATGTTATTTTCTCTCATAGACTTACTTCCTCTCATCAACCCTTCCTTTTTTAATGCCAACCAATTCTCATACCTATTATAGAGCTAATCGTATAAGTATAAAACACATCATATGGTGAAATTAGTTCTTAAACCCATTATAATGTGCTTTCTTATTGCATTGCCACAATCTTCCCAACAAAGTATGATGCACGTGCATCGTCACCACATCACATCACACCATTTTTATAATTACCAATAGAAAAATTTAATACTTGCTTGTCCACCTTAATCTCCCTTAAAATCATTTGACCACTACAATTAAGACTTTCAATGAAAGCGAACTCAACATCTCTATTAAATTACAATTACCTACATTCATGCAATTATCCTACCAATAATTATATTACATATCTTCTCTTTCACATGACATCTAAGATGGAAAATATAATCATGCTATTGCTCCAAGTCCCTCTTCTTGACCAAAGCACTCAAGGTATGTCTAATAACCAATAACTCACCAAGTGGAACTATAAACTCTTCATCACTGTAATTATCAATTATGATATCATGTTTGAGTTTCAAGTTTATATTTGCCTCATCAGGCCCTTCGTCCTTTTACTTTTACCATGTCACCTTCAATTTTGGTATAGCTTCTCATTCTAATTTGCTTTCTAAGATGAAATGGGTAAGGAATTATTAGGATTTGGTCAACAATTGTTTCTCTTAAGTTATCTGTCAACCTTCATGATCAAGTGTTGGTACTGGTTGTATATAGCAAACAAAATCAATAAAAATTTAAAAACTCATGCCCAAATCTTGCTATGAGCCTACTTAAGACAAGTCTACTTATTGACAATAGTAGTATAGATTTAGAGTATAAGCGTCAATCCCATAGGGACTAATGGATACCAGTACTTACTATTCTTCTATTGTTCAGCCTACAAAAAAGGATGATTAAGTGAGGTATATGATATTATTGCTAGAATCAGAGCAACGTAAGTCAAACAAGAGATAATCATATTTCAAAAGCCATTTAGATCTTGAATCCCCATTAGGTGACACATGATTATGCAAAAGATGATCCTGATATTATTTTTTATTTTCTCGAATAGTGAAGACTCATAATGTAATCCAATATCCCTCTCGAGACTATTGAAATCTTATCATCAGTTGATTAATTGAAATTTTTTCCTAATTAAAACCCCTTAGATAGCTTTGTCCATCCATAATCCCCCTCTTAGGTTTCACCCTAATCTTAAAGAATCACGTTGTCATATTTCTAGGATTGCATTATACTCCTTTCAATTATATAGATCTAATCATACAAATATTTTCTCAGTTGCATGATTATCAAACCAAGAATCAATATTCCAAACTATTAACTCAAGATAGCAACATAACACAACATAATAGAATTGAATAAATCAAGCAATATATTAAAATCAAAGAAGAATATATCACATATTCAACCTAGGGTTTATCAAAATCTAAACAAAGAAATTACTCCTCTATAAGAAAAGCATTCATCATTCAAAAAGATAGTCAATCAAACATAGAATATAATTACAATTAAGAAATTAAAACATAAAATTGACTCTCTAGACCTATGCCCATGCTACTCTTGCATCTTACCTTTTTTATAGATGTTCTTTAAGCTTCAAAAGAGGAAAGTTGAAATCTTAAGGATTAGGAAAATTGCATGTCCTTGATGAGCAAGCTAAGGTTTTGATTTAGGAAGTAGTCTTCTTAGGAACGGAAAGTTGTTAGGTTTCTTAAGTGCAAGGAGTGGAGCCTCTAAACCTTCTAATTTTAAGTGTAGAGGCTTTTATTTTGAAGTCCAAGAAGCTAACTTTCCCTTTTAAATTCAGTTTCCAAAAATACCTGCTGTTAGATTGACATGACTTGGATAGGTCATGTCTTTCAATTGTATATGGGTCTTTTTATAACGTGAAATCAACATGATTCGGACACGATCTTGTCTTGGAGTCGTAAAACTCTCTATGGCCACTTTTCTTGAAACGACACGACTTACAATATGTCATGTCACAATCATGTCCTTTGTTAGCCAATTCTCTAGATTGACACGTCTTGCAAGAGGTCATGTCATGACAAAACTTGAAATTTCACTTGCAGGTGCATACTTTCTTGACATGGCTTGAAGATATGATATGTCCTTTTTTGTTTTGACTACATTTTGCTTCCAAACTTTGTATTTTTTACCTGAATTGCTTTCTTTTTATAAAATATCTTCTTTAAAGACTTAAAAACACAATTTAATGATTTTAAGTGCTAAATCTATGCTAATCGTCAATAAAATGACCAATAAAAGTGTATTGTAACACTCATAAAATAAAAATAAATTTGGTTGATCAAATTCCCACATACTTAAGCATTTGCTTGTCCTCAAGCAAATAAAATAAAATAACTAATCCAATTGAGATCAAGGAAAAAGTAAGCTAAAAAAGGATCATACCTCTTAAGAAAACTAATTGAAATTTACACTTAGAATCTAATTAAGCTTAAAGTTCCAACCTTGCATTCACTTTAAGATTTAACATTATAGTCTATGTAACTTATTTATACTCAAGTAAATAGCCAATTATATTCAATATACTTGAAATTATTGGAATTCAAGAGTTAATCCATCTAAATCAAAGTTTAATCTCACAGTTTAAACCAAAATTCCAAAGTAAAAGCAAGTGTAAAATCACCAACCAAGTGAGAGTTAGTTGCACTTTGTACACTAATCTAAAAAGTATACACCCCCTTATCTTTCCTGTCTAAACACCATAACTAAGAATATATGAATTTTTTTGGCCAAAAAAAGAAAAGAATATATGCATTTTTCATCCATCATCCCCTGTCTTTTCTCCTACTTTCGAGCTTTTTTTTTTGTTTCTAGGAGTATTTCTACTTTTATCATTATTAATACTCAAAACTGGCAGCGAGGTTTACTTCTTGCTCTTCTAATAGACCGAGACCTACCTATACCAATCTGAACCTTTTTGCTTTTGTTGCTTTTCTTTCCATGAATAGAGGGATCAAACCATTGCTCTTCTAAGGGACTAAAGCCCATTCCATATCCATGGAATTAATTTGCTCTTCTTTTTTTAACCCCTATAAATAGCATAGTCAAACCTTCCTCCTCTGAGGGACGAAGACCTGCTCATATCTATGAGTTATTTTTCTTTTAAGTGCTTTGGCATTGTGAATCAAACCTTTCTCTTCTAAGGGGCAAAGGCCTATCCGTGCCGATTTTCAATAATTTGCTTGTTTCCTCTTAATGAATTGATTACTCTTTTTTTGAAAATTCACCAAGAAACAACTTCGCATGAACATCCATTAAAAATTATAATGCTCTCAAGAATTTCAAGAAATGAGCGTACTTAAAAGTCATCTTAAAAAAACAATCGCTTAACCCCTGGCTAGTGGTCTTGACTAATTCCAACCATAAATTCCAAGTTTAAATCACAAGTAACTTTACTTCATATGGATTTCACCATTCAATTCCAACAAAGTATAGCGAATATAAATACTTAAGTAATGTAGTTTTCATAAAAATTTAAAAATTTAGGTCAAATTTAGCATTAATTCAATTACTTTCAATTGTAAATGCAAGATCACATATTATAATTCCTAAGTGTAATCGAGTTGGTTTCCATAGTAGCATGCATAATAAAGTTCAATTAATGTCATGCTTAAGTGGGAACTAAATAATATAAGCACAAGATAAACCATGATTTCTTCTCATAAGTCCTTCCCCATACTTAACATTGATATTGTCCCTAATGTCACAAAATATAAGCATAAAGTGAGAAAAGAAATAGGACATCCTCGATTTAATTGTAGGATTGCAAGGCAAAAATTTTAGTTACAAAAAGATTGGAATTTAGCAAAAATTGCACGGTTAGATGATATAGTGGCAAGTATATGTGATAGTCTCTGAGTGGGCTGCAAACCAAAAAAAAAAAAAAAAAAAGAGAAAAGTTAAGAGTAAAAGTTAGGACCCATTATCCTCCCAGTGATCCCTAAATAGAGTCTAACCCAATAAGGGTCGCTCAATAACTGTGTAGTCATCTAGTACTTCAAAGAAAGAAAATCAACAGATCATTCAATCAATCTTCCCTATAGTCGGGATCATCATCATCGGTAGTCTTCCTCTTCCTCTTACCTTTTGGGGTAGATGGTGTGGTGGTTGGTGTCTCATCTCCTTCCTCCTCCTTATCCTCTCCATCATCATCTTCCCTATCCTCCTTCTCCTCTTCATCCTCAAATGCTTTAGCTATCATCTTAGTAGTAGTTTTCTTAGAAGCCCGGCATTAACTTCCTCATCATGACTATCCTACAAAAGAGTATGTAAGGACTCGACATGAACATCATCAGGTGATGATGGGAAGCTCTCAAAAGGACCACCTTGAGGTGGAGAGAACTTGACATTGTTCTTGACAGCTACAGCTTCGAGCCAAGAGTAAACTACCTCATGGTGTCAGGTTTGGTGCTTAGTCATGCAGAGGAGTGCTTTAACCATCGATTTCATCCTTCTAAAAATTTGTCTATTCTTCTCAACTTCCTTATAAGCTCTTGATAATAGGATAAATTACACTAGAAGGTCACAAGTTTGAGGGTAAGTTTATTTTAGGTCACAACATTTCGAAAAATTCAAAAGAGATCACACCATTTAGTGAGTAAGTTCATTTTAAGTTACAATGTTTGGGGATAAGTTCATTTTAGGTCACAACATTTAGAGAAGTGGGTTAATTGAGGTCACCATTAGTTTATGTTAAAAGGAGAAATATTTAATTAAAACTCAAGAAACCTTTCTTTTAAGGTCTCATTGACATATATCAAGAAGAGAAATACTTAATTAAATCTCATAAGACGTTTTTCCAAACTTATGATCTCTTTTAGACTTTATGAAACATTGTGACCTTAAATGAACTTATCCCAAAATCTAATGCCCTAAACCATTTATGGAGGGTAGAGGGATCCATGATATGAAAGCAGGCAACTACATCCTTGGATTAATTACTGGAAACATACCCAAGCCCTTTAGTAGATGTGTAATGTAAGCACCATAATAGATCGTGCCCTTTGCTTTAGTGGTCTTAGCTTGACAGCGGAAAAATAGAGCAAGCATCACCCTAAGGTTTAGAGGGAACTTCTCAATAATATCATATAGGTACATTAGCTCATAAGTTCCTACAACACTTGTGCTCTTCCCCTTTCCATTAATTATATGGGTGATGATCCAATGGATAATTCCGTGGTTCCCTTCTAGGAGTGTTGAGGCTTTAGCATCCTTAGCCTTATATGGAGTAGTTGGGCTGAGCTTTGCCCAATATGGATAGTCATACTCTCTAGTTGGCTAATCAACCAGTAGACACATAAAATCTTTGGTGTTTAGAAAATCATCCAAATAAAACCACATAGCCCTACATAACTCATGGATCATAACCCTTCATTATTAGCCTTCCACTCTAAAAGAGGTGCTGTTGTTTATGCTAGAATCTTTATCTTGACTCGTGATCTTGAATCTGGAAAGGAAATCAAGTGTTATTTGCTTGTACACTGTCTCATTCACCTCAAACTAGATATCCCATTTGCTATGACCAATCAACCTATATATCTCATCATCCCAGGCATACTTGGCTAGCTCCTTCTAATTAAACAACATATTACCCTCCAACTTCCTCCTTAAGAAAACATTATACTTGTCTTGGTCCATCTTATTCAAAGCTTGAGTACGTCGCTATAGGTCCGATGTATTCCGAAGTAGCTGACTTGAATAGATGGATACCTCTCTATTGTTTATTTTTGCCTTATCCTAAAACAAGGTAGAAATAAAGTAAGTTTGAGTAAAAATATGCAATTGACATGTTGGAGGATGTTAGAATATATTTAGGCATGCTAAATGTCAATTAGAGGCAAAACATGCATGAAAATTGCTTCCCCAGATCAATATGGCTAAGACATGTCATGTCTCAAGTTTTTTTAAAGTGTAAAAAGGGGTCTTGATTACCCATCGCGACACGACTAGTGATAGGTCATCTCACAATAGTATCATTATGATAACATGTGAATAGAACCGGGGGAAGGGGCTGTGTGTTTGAGTTCATTCCATCCATACTACACATCAATTTTTTAACACCCTAACATCATTCTACAACATATTTTCAACAATCCATAGCATCTCTAAGCATCAAACTAACTTCTCGTGCATGTATAAGGTAGTAATTGTTGAACTTTATATTCACGAATATTTTGATGAGAATAATTATTACACAATTAATTATTTAAATATCCTTAATTGTTCAAATACTTAAAATATTTATATATATATCCTTTGTATTTGTTCTGTTGTTGTTTAAGTTTTAACAAAGCAAAAAGTTGAAGAAAAGTCAAGACAAAGCTATCGAGCCTAGTAGAAGAAATGTCAAAGCACTATTCATCAGATAAAGACAAAAGACTGAGTTTTTAGCAAAACTATGAAGTCAAGTGTTGAAGTTTTGGGAAAAACTGAAAAGTCAAGGGCTGGAGTTTTGAGCAAAATCGTAAAGTCAAGGGTTGGAGTTTTGAGCAAAATTTATAAAGTCAAGGGATGAAGTTTAGGCCTCGACCTCAGACCTCGACTTCATAAATTTGCTATCGACTTTAGAAGTTTTGCCCTTGGGCAAAATTTATAAAGTCAAGGGCTGAAGTTTAAGCCTCAACCTCAGATCTCGACTTTATAAATTTGCCATCGACCTCAGAAAGTTTGGCCTTGGGCAAAATTTATAAAGTCAAGGGCTGAAGTTTAGGCCTCGACCTCAGACCTTGACTTCATAAATTTGCCCTCGACTTTAGAAAGTTTGGCTTTGGGTAAAATTTATAAAATCAAGAGCTGAAGTTTAGGCCTCGACCTCAGACCTCGACTTCAGAAAGTTTGCCATCGACTTTAAAAAAAAAGAGCTGTTGGAATGCATTTAATGTATGTGTCAAATATATTTAATGCTCTTTTCTGCTTTTGACTTTTACACATTATTAAAACGTTAAGTATATTAAACACAGGTATAGGTTGTCATAAACTTTTTGATAACGAGCAAATTTTTATTAAGAGCTATAAATAGAATTTTTCTCTTCTCTTTGAAAGAGAATGAATTAATAAAAATTTTGAACGCACAGTAAAAACGAAAACAACGTTTTGTAAAGTTTTTTTTACTTGTGTTTTTATTCTCGTTCTCGTTAATTTGAAAATTTTTTAAGAGAACAATTAGTGCTCTATTTTAAAATTTACTGATACACTCTAAACGAGAGTTTTTTTGGTGTTGTTTAAGATTTATAAAAGTTGATCATCTGCTCGTTTAAGGAGGTTAGTTTGTAAAAGGAATTTGTAAAATTCCTAAAGTATTTTCTGTTGTAAATTTGCTCAAGTAGGAGCGTTTCTTTGTAAAGGAAATTTGCATATTTCCTTAAGAGCTTTTTAGTTTGTAAATCTACTTATATATGAGTTGTTTGTAAAAAGTCCTCAAAGGAGGCATTTATAGAAAAAGTCATCATGTGAGGTATTGAGAAAAGTCCTCATAGAGGCAAAGAGAAGCCTTCGTTGAAGGCAAAGAGAAGTCTTCAGTGGGAGGCATTTGAAGTTTGGTTTGGTGTTACCAGCATCGTCCTAATTGTGATTAGGCGGAAAGTCCTAAGTGGGAGGCATTTGAAGTCTAGTCGTGTGTTACCACCACAATATTTGATTTATCAAGTGGAAGTCCTTTGTGAAAGGCAATTGTAAAAGTCCTATTATGATAGACATTATTGTAATTCTTCGTCTAAGAGGTGTATTGATTTTAGAATAATCAATATAGTGGTAAAAGTCCTATTTGAGTCATTTGCACCGTAAAGAGTATGCAGTGGGACGAACTCCACGTTAAATCCTTGTATTGCTTTTCTTTCTCTCTTTGTGCTTCTTTATCACTGCTTATTTGTTAATCAGTTTTAATTAATTTATTCCGCTGCATTTGTTTGTTTAAGTTAACTCTTGCCTTATCTTAGTTAATTAATCTGATTTGATAACACCGAAAAATTTGTAATACTTAATGCACCCCCTTCTTAAGTATTCTTTGTGTATTATTATTTCTAACAGTAACAATCCTAGGGTTTTAACAAACTCAGCTACAGGGTTAGCAATCACTATTTTAAACCAATAGAAAGCAAATTATAGCCATCAATGAAAGTTTCCAAACATTTACAATAGAAAAAACCTAAGTTCTACAATCAATACTCATTTAACATAACCCTAATAATGAGAAATTATGTAATAAAAGGAAACAAAGTAGATAGAGAGAGAGTATACTTACTTAGATGACTTGATCTTGATAAATGGTGTTTTCGTGGTTGATGGATCGAATTGGAGTGGGTATGTGCATATGAGAATGTTTCTGAAGCGTAAAGAGTGAAATAAAAAAGTTTAAACATGGATTTTATAATATTAACGACACAAGATAGGGACACGACATGTCCCTTTCGTGTTGTTTTTGAACTAGGAGCACAAAAAAGGACTTGACTCAATGACAGAAAGTAGCACGACATAGGGATAGGTCAGGTCGTGTCGTGTTAGAGAAGTTCTTAATGCCCACAATGAGTGACATGACTTAGGGACAAGTCATGTCCTATTGTATCGTTCCAAAACTCCTTCCTTAGTGAGTTACACAAGACAAGGATAGGTCGTATCCTTCTCATGTTGTTAAAAAATCCCTTAAAACACATGAAAACAGTAAGGACATGACTTGTGACAAGTCATGTCGATCCTATGTCATTTTTAAAGCAACTTACCTAGGATTTTTCCCCTGTGTATCACCATTAATTCCACTCCAAGTGAAGAATTGTACCTAAAAAAAAAGAAAGTGATGTGGGCGTAGGTTTAGAAAGAAAATAAAATTAAAAAGAAAGAAAGAAAGATAAAAATAAGTTAGGCATTGGTTACCGCCCATGTAATGTTGTTGGTTATTGTTTCTAGCTTGACGGTAGTATTGTCAAGTTGGTGGTAATTGAAGCCTTAGCTCCTCTAACTTATCATGTTTAAAGTTTCCTCCCTTGTAGTGCTTGAGCCTATGACCATTAAATTTGAAAGTGCCCATCTCTGGATGTTCAAGCTCAAAATTTCCATATGGAAAAACTTTCTCGGTGATGAAGGGTGCCGACCATCTCGACCTTAGCTTTCTAGGAAATAGTTTGAGCCATGAGTTGAAGAATAACACATGGTTACCTTCTTGAAAATCCTTCCCCTTTTTTATTCAAGAATCATGATATTGTTTAGTTTTTTCCTTGTACAACTTGGAATTCACAAATGCTATGAGCCTCCACTAATCAAGTTCATTGAGTTGTGTTTCCTCTGCATCTTAGCTGACTCAAGGTCCATGTTAACACTCTTTATAACCAATATGCTTTGTGCTCTATTTCAACAGGCAAAGACAAGCCTTAACATAAACAAGCCAATATGTGGTGGTGCCTATTGGAGTTTTAAAAGCTGTTCTATAGGCCCATAGAGTATCATCTAACCTGATAGATTAATCTTTTCTATGATGCTTAACCATTTTCTCTAAGATATATTTGAGGTTTCAATTTGATACTTCTAATTAGCCACTTGTTTCAGGAGGATCTTATTGAACCATGTGAAGGTTGCAATCTTATTTTGATGAGAAAATACATTGCATAAATGCTTTACAACTTAGTTAAGTTACATCTAATAAGAAAAATTTGTTTATGTTATGTTTTGGCTTTGTTATGTTTGTGTTTTTGTTTTGTGCTTATTGAAGGTGGCTTCAAGCATGTTTTAGCCCCTGATACTTTCAGAATCTCTTAAAGCTCAAAACATAAAAGCTGTAGAGCTCTCTCAGAGCTTTCTGTAACTTATTGAATCACCTCAAATGGAGTTCGGATAAGAAATTTATGGCTAATATTCAAAATAATGTCAAATTAGCTAGAGGCAATGTAGGTAAGATCGTACCCTCAACTTTAGGCTAGATTTGGATCAGCTCACCAATATGCACTATTTAGGATAAAAAATAGTTGTTACAGACTTGCAAATCTGATTGTTGGTGGTTATTTTGAGGGGCAATGGCTAGCTTGTGTTGGGAGCTTATAAATGGAGTGCTTGGGGTGTTTTCATATAAGATAGTAGAGCTTAATAGGATGATATTATATAAAATGAAATACCCCAACTCTTCACCTAAAATAGAAATTGGTTTTGGACATATTTAAATGACTAAAATGAATTATAGGATTTAAATAGACAAGTTGATATAATTTAATTAGCTAATAATTAAGTTAGTTTGAGATTTGAGTTTCAAATTCCCTAAACATGTCATCAAAGTGTTTAGAAAATTCCTAAATCATTGATTCTTAGCCTAAACACTAATTCTTAAATCTCAGTAAAATTTGAGTTCATTTGCTTATCTTAAAATATCAGTTCTTAAACCTGAACTCAAATTAAATATCTTTTATCTAAAATAAATTCTCAAATTAAGTTCTTATTGCAAGTTCTTAATTTCTAACATATCGGTTCAGAAACAAAATTTTAAATACTTTTGGAACTATAGATATTTGATCTGATAGTTCTAAACCTATACCTATAATCCTTTTATATTAATTTTAGCCCTTATCCTTACCCTTTTATTCTCATTCCTCTGCCCCTCTCTCTTCTCACTTTTCCCTTCCTTTATTTTTTTTTTCTCCCAATTGATGGTTCTCTTCTCTCTTCCTTTCTTCTTCATTTTTCTTTCTTTTCTTCAAATTCTTCAACAAATCTCAAGATCAAAGCCAACCAGAGGATGAATCAAGACTAGGAGATGAACTAGATGAAGGAAACCGAGCTAGAGGATGAAGTTTCAACTTGTGTTCTTTTCTAAAAGCTAAGTATAGTTTACTATTTATTGTCTTATTTATAATTTCGAATTTAAATGTTGTATAGATAATGTATATGAGTTGAGAAGTGTTGTTTAAGTTTGTATTTGTAAAGCTTATGATTGTTGACGTTGAGTTGTTGAGAAAGAACATAAATTGTGAAATTGGGGTTTGAAGTTGTTTATGATAATTATAGTGATGTTTGATGGATTGAAGTGGGAGTTTATGTTTATTAGATTGTAGTAAGATCAAATAACAAGTTTTAAGAAGCTTGAAATGAATTTGGAGGAGTTTGAAACAATTTGAACAAATGTTTTTCTCAAAATGAAAACAGGGGAAAATTTGACAGCAGCGTAATGCATGTACGCCGGCACTCAACGCTGCCAGTGTTGATGTTTACGCTGCCGGTGTACATTGGGAATTTGGCGATGTTGAAGAGTCCAATGGTGACCAGATCAATCGACCCTTAACGCTGGCAAATTTTTAATTTACGCCGCCGGTGTTGAAAGCTGGCGTTCATTTTGCAACTTTTCCCAGTTTCACAGTCCTTTCGTATTTTACCCATAACTCTTTCATCCAATCTCTGATTGAGGTGATTCAAGTTGTTTTGGAAATATAAGAAAGAGATCTACAATTTTTATGTTTTGAGATTTTACAAATTCAAAACGTATCAATGCTTAAATTTTAATTCTTTTCAACTGATACATTTTTCAAGCTAAGCTAAAAACTTGTTATAGATTGTTTTATATGTGTTTACTTTGACAAATGGATCTTTTTGACCTAAAATGAAATAGATAAATAATATTTGATGTGTAATGATGATTTAGTGATATAATTAAACATGACTTAGATAGATTTATAGATTTAATAAATAATTGAGTTAAATATGCGAGTTTTACATAAAATGAATCTAGTTACTTAATCTAAGTTCAACTTGACTAAATGAACTTGAATAGGATAAAATGAATCAGATTGAGTTAGTTTAACAAATTTGTCTTATTAAATGATTAAGTTTAACTTATTTGGCTAAGGTTAAGCTGAAATGAGTTAATAGCTAATAATTAGCTTAGATGAATGAATTAGGATGATCTTTGAATAATATGGGAATATGTTGTTTCAAATGTTTATTTGCTTTGAATATGAATGCTTTTATGTATGAATGCTTTATATATGGTATGTTTTGTGATAAGAAACTATAATTAAAGTGAAAAGAATTACTTTGACAGACAAAGTAGAACTGTCCATATTTTGGCGGGGCGATATTCGCAGCCATAGTGAGGTTCCACATTAGTGTCTGATCAAATAGTGTTTAATAAAATGAGTTAGAGATTAGCGAATAATTGATATAAGTTCTTGTATGAGTTTGTTGAAGTGGATGATTAGTTTAGTTTAGTTTAGTTTCTTATACAAGCTCTTTCCTTAACAGAAGTGGATATCTGATTTATCTTCTGGATTATCTTCTGGAATTCCTTCTGAGACTCTGTTTGGATTTCATATTCAAGGTATGCAGTAACTTGCGTGATGATTGATAGGATAGGCATCCTAAATGGATTAAGAACTTAAAGACGGCTTAATAATTGATGAGTGTTGGTTGTGCTTTACGTCGTTGAATCTGGATCCGGGGAGCGGCAACCTTGTCATGATGCAATGACATGTTAGTTAGGTGCTTAACCAAGTCATGATGCAATGACTTTACCATGATGCAATGGTATCTTATGATGCAATAGCGATTCTTTTTGGTTAAGTGGGTAGCCGATAGGGGGAATAGTATCTGAGTAACGTTTACTTAAACTTAGGGGGAAATACCATGGTTTAGTTCAAAGTTTATGGGAACTTGTGAACTAGGCTCATGTTATAGACTGAGTTTAAGTAGAGTCGGGCAACGACTTTTGAACCCTAAATGAAGCTATTTTCTTTATCGGTTAGATATAGGAGATATAGATATCCGGTCTATCTATATCAACCCCTGAGCAGCTGCTGTTACTCAGGACCCCTAGATTCCCATTGGCTTGTTCCGGAGTATGAGTGCTCCATTGTTGATTTGTTTATTTTAATGAAAAGATAATAACTTGTGGATTGATGCATTGCATTTAGTTAAGCTCGCGTGCCACTCCGTGTGTGATTGTGTTACTGTGTACTGAACTCCGGCTCATTATTGTTGTTGTTATTCTTTTTACAGGTATTGTTGTTGTTGATGAGGGATGATGAGATGATGACTTGATGATGATGTGGAGGTTGTTGATGTTGTTGTTCTTATTATTGTTGTTGATGAGAATGGTGATGGTGGTGATGATTGATGTGATGATGTTTGTCCCGGGTTTTGGGCGATTATGAAGATATGAGAGAATGAGTGAAGTGTGATAGGATCGAGATATTACTTGTATTTTGTTTCTTCTTTGCTTTGTTTTATGAAGACTGGATTTATTTATAAATTGTATTTCCTTTTAAGGGCTTGTTAATGCCCAATTGATTGTAAATGATTATCTACCCCTAAGAGTAGATCATAAAGTGTTTTTATAAAGTTAGTTTCTTAGAAAACTGGTTTGCTCTGTAGGGAGTAGAAGTTTATAAGTTGTTTTATAAAATTTGATTTTCCGCTGCCGAATCCAGTTATTTAGAAATCTAACTAAACGATTTCATAAATTCTAAAATTGATTTAGCAATGTTCAATATAAACACCTTCTTTTAAGACAACCTTACGTATAATTCGTAAGAGTTATACGTGGTTGAGAACTTGGTGTGCTTAATTTGAGAATTGAGTATATCGGGTCTTTACATAAAAATACTCTCATAAATTGAATTTGTATTTGTTGAGTGAATACTGCTATAGTGAGAGTAGTGACCTGATGTTATAAGGAACTATTCACACTTTTGTTTGAGTGTTTTAGTGAAATTCTCTCTTGTTTGAGGTAATAGGTGAAGTCCTCATGTATTGATACATTGAGTGAAGTCCTCATTTATGAGGCAATGTGAAATCCTTATGTGTAAGGAACCTTTGCAAAGTCCTCATGTGTGAGGCACCTTTGTGAGGCATTTGTTTGATTAAATGAGAAGTACGAAGTTCTCGTTGAGTGAGGTAATTATAAACTGTGAAGACTAGGTGGCGTGTCGAACTCTACGTTATATTGCAGTATAATCTTCTTCTTTAATTGCATAAATTGGGCATAATTGATAAAAGAGATAATGGTTAGTTAAATGAGCTTCAAATCGATTTAGAAACCCACCTCATAGCTTTCATTTCCGCATGTGCATGCAAATAAGCCTACTCTTTTAATTTCAATAGATATGGGGTAACCATACAATGAGTCACACCATATCTTTTAAGAACTTTTTCAATATGAATGTTGCAAAAATGTGTACCACAATCACTTATAAGGGCCCTAGGAGTGTTAAATCTAGATAACAACTTCTTTGGGAAACGAACAACCACCCTAGCATCATTAGTTGGTAGAGTTTGTGCTTCCACCCACTTTGACACATAATCTACAGCCACCATGTCACGCCCCAAGGGGTACTCTAAATATGGCAGTCCACCTTACATAATACTAAAGCTTAAGAATGTCTACTTTAGTCACACAAAGACTTCCATATCATGTACAAGACGTACATCACAACCAAGAGAATGCATCAGAGAAGTACAATTTACATTGATATTGATTAAGTAATAGAGCATGGAGAATACTTATCATAAAACTTAAACATGGTTAATTACAATTCTATGGGGCATACCTCACTATTGTCTTAAAGTCACTATAAATATACTTCTTAGAAATTCCCAAAATACTAACATATCATACAATACATATAAGGATTCTTACAAGGTAAATTCATCCTATATTCCCACCGTCTTCATAAAAGTTTAACATCCTTCCATGACTTCCTTAATGTCATGATCTTCGATTAGAGCCATGGGTATACATGTTTCAACAAAATCTATGGGGGTATAAGGTTACAACTAGCTTAGTGAGGTATTCCTTTTTATTCTCTCCATGATTTCAAACAAGTTCATTTAAATTTTCATGCATATGCTATGCATACAATGCAACAATCACATGATTACAAAAATATATATAGTTATTCAGAAACCATATATAGAACGGATTTACCCCTCCGTATCAAAGGTTAGGGAATTGTTGATGAAGATCCTCGACCTTTTACTACTAGTCCCTAGGTCCCCACCCAACACGTTCGATTGGCTCGGCTCCGAACCTAGAGTTGCATTCCCTGAGCGATTTGGATTCTCTAGGAAGGATCATTGCCCGTGTCCCAGTATGATAACAGCCAATCCAACTCTACGCGTAGGATTAGCAGCCTTCCGAAAGAAATGTGACTCGATGGATGCCATGTGTGAATGTTTTATTGTTCTTAAGTTAAACCTTATTAAGGTTTCTTAGGGGCGATCAAACAATTTAGCAAAAATAAGCAAACATACATGTAAGTAAATAAAATACTTAAACAAACAATTCGAAGTTATGATATTCGTAATTCTCATTTCATTACATAAGCATAGAATCACATATATACATATTCCGTAATTCCCCATACATGTTCATTTTTATCTTTTCTTAGTTTTCTAATGCCACTATTTTATAAGCACAAGCAAGTAACGAAATCAAGAGGAATAACTCATTCGTCCATTTCGCAATCTTCTTAGTCATAGTAATCCTCATGAAGGAAAATCTCGTATTCTATGTTACCTATTCAAAAGAAATACCCGGGATGAGTATTTCATTGAAATTCTACTTAAACTTTTTAATTCTATTTCACTATGTTCGTCAAAAATCATATAGAATGAAATTCCAACTTAAAATAGCTATAACTTGCTCATTTTAACTTGGAATTTCGCATATAATATACCATTTTATACCTATTTGAGAAGATCTATCCACGTCAAAGGTTATTTTTATCATATAAGGTCATTTGGATTATAAAATCGTAAGGTAAAAATTCATCACGAATATTGTAGTTTTCAAAACATAAGTTTGCAAACTTTTCTTTATCCGAAAATACTTGTATCAAAATGTAGATATTAGTATAATTAGAAAAATCCTGTGGAAACACATATATATAGTCTCATATAGTATGCAAAATTTAATGGTGTTCTTTCAACGGTTATTTTTCATAAAGTAATTCATCTTACGGTGTTGGAAATTTGAATTTTTAACATTTTCTTTTCTAGTTGTTTTGAAAGAACTTCATAAATTCTTGGGTTATTGTAAATGAATATATTTCTTATTTTCTCTTCCAATTTCTTTTCTAAAATAAGTTAATTTTTCTTAACTTTGATTTCCTACAAAATTTTACTTCTACTATTAAGGATTGAAATTTCTAAAATTGCTATTAAGTTGTTGATATCATATAAAATTTGACTTATTCATATTTCTCCTTTTAAGAGGAAATGGTTTAATAACCAACTCTTTTTCCTATTATATTTTCATTTCCTAATCCCTTTTAAAAAATAAATTTTTGTTTCTAAACTTGGTCTCTTAAGTCTTTTACCACTTTTATTTGGAAGGAAAATCATGTTTCATTATTTTCCTACGTTGTTGATAATAACTATTGTTTTTCGAAATTTATCAAGTTTATATTCTTTTTATTTCTTTGAAAACGAGTATATTACCTAAACTTGGAAACCTTTATTTTTCTAAATGAGTTTATAAATTAGTAGATTGATTTTATCTTATCTTCGCAAACTAGTTTACTTTTTAGTTTTTATTAAGAAGTTTGAGAGATTCCAATCTTAAACTTTTTATGAAAAACTTGCATATCACATATTATTAATACTAAACCTCGGGTTATCTATTATGAAAAGAGAATGTTGATTTTTTTAGTTAGTTTCTTTGGAAAACCATTCTTGATATTTCCTATGAAAATTCATGGTAAGTTTGATAAGGAGTTGTAAAAAAAAAAATCATCATTTTTCTATGTTTTGTTGACAAAATCTTTATTTAGTGACAAGGTTACAAGATGAAAGGGTTTGATCACTTTTCCTTCGTTAAAGAAAAATTTCCTCTAAACTTTGTTGAGACAATATCATTATGGTTATGCATGTACATGAGCATGTAAAATAATAAGAATATGAGAAAAATATCAAAAGCAAATAATAGTAAGCAAGATAATAATAATATAATGTATTGGGAACTTTAGCTTCATTAAGGTAACCCGATCAACTATTAAGAGCCTTAGCTTCATCAAAGCAGCCCGGTGTTAAGAATAGATGAGACCCAAAAAGAAAAAGAAAAGAAAGAAAAAGTTGTTTTGACTTGATAAGGATAAGTCTAAGACTAGAAAGACTAGTATTAAAATAGCATGAAATAAGTAAATAAATCACAAAGCATGAAAATAAATAAACAATAAGTGAGCTTATATGCTCTAAAAATTATATATAAATACATAAATATATTTAGTTAGACATGAATAAGAAGTTAGCACAATAACAACAATAATATGAGCAAAGTATAATAATAACATAAAAATATAGAAATGGATGTTCACGAACAAGAACAATGGGTCTGTTTGTTTTGGGTTTTTTCCGGCAGATACAGACACTTTTTCAAACTTTTTTCTAACAAATTATTTATCAAGAAATAGATATAGATAAAAAAAAGTTGCCAGTTCTCATCAAAAGATCAAATAGAACAAATATAGATAAAATTTAGATGCAAATCGGATATATTTTGCACATATCATTTTAAAAAAGATATAGATACAGATAAAAAACAGACAATCCAAACAGACCCAATATATGAACATAGTGCACCTTCCATAACATTAAGTTTAGGAAACTCACACCATGGTCATGTAAAGTTACATGACATGGTAGTAAAAATATGAAAAGAATTTCTACCTAAATAGAAGTTGTGAGTAGTATGAGTAAAAATGTTTTGTGTATGAAGAAGAAAAAGCTTGGAAGTGTTTGGGAGAGTAATGAGGAGAGTCTTTGAGAGGAGATTTGAGAGAGTTTTGGTAGTAAAATAAGTTGTGCGAAAGAATGAATGAAGGAGGGTGTATTTATAAAATTTTGGAGTGAAAATTAGATGTAATTAAAATAATTGAAAAAGAAAACAAATTGAGGATGAAGAGAGAGAGAGAGTGGACAACATGAAGGGGAAAGGAGAGAGAGAAGTGATTAAAAATTAATTTTAGAAGAAAAGTGTAAGAGAAGTTTAGTAATAATGGTGTAGAATTATTATGGAAAAAGAAAATTGTAAGAAATATGTATGTAGGTTGTAAGAATAGATAGTAGAAAAAATAGAAATAGATGAATAGTAGAAAAGAGTACTATGAATAGTAGACTAGACAATTAAAATACCGGCAATAATAAAAATACGCGTATAAATACGATATCTATAATTTTTAGTTACCGCAAAATTCTAAAATTGATATTTTTTGAGATCTTATATTTTTACGAGTCTATTGGTATTAACGGAATATTTTTGCCATCCCATGTACCGAGGCACAATTTTCGAAAACTGATCCCATTTTGATCGGAAGGACACTAAAAATTTGCGAATATGATATTTTTAATCTTCCCTATATTATTACGAACAATTATCAATAAGTATTTTTATTCTGTTGTTCAGGGTTTAAGAGGGCGGTGTCACGCCCCAAAGGGTACCCTAGACGTAACAGTCTGCCGCATGCTAATCAAGACTTAAGACTTAAGAATTACTACCACAATCATTCAGAAGTCTTGTGTTAGTATGCAAGGCGTTCCCTCACGACAATAGAATACATAAACAATTGGAGATAGATAGTTCAATTTGATAGGAAAAGCATAAAAATATAAACCACAGATATCTTAAAATCAGTTACAAAGCATTAAGGGGCATTCTCCTACTACACATAAGATTTAGTACTATCCTTTTTAGTAACCATTTATCCTTCTAGGTTCTTTACTGAAAAACTATACAAACCAATTGTGAACCTCTAGGGAGATAATTCCTAGTCTCTTCTTACCTGATTTGGCCAGGTTCGGGAACGCACCTATAAGTACGGAAACTGCATTAGAAAGAAACTTTGAGGGTGTAAGCTACGCTAGCTTAGTGAGTTCCACTTTCAAAATTAAATGCTCAACAAGTAATATATAACAAACAAGTTATTAACAACCATATGATGCATAAACACGTGAGCATACAATACATAAGACCGTCCGGAAGTCTTGTATTGAATGGATTTACGCCCTCCATTCATGATTAGGTGTTTCAAGCCTATACGACCAACATTTAAGTTTCTCACATTTTATTGTGGTTGATACAGGTGCCCACCCACACACATTTCAATTATGGCCCATAGGCTAACATTTAATTTCCGACCATTACGCCAATATTCGAGTTTGCAAGCCCCTTGTTGCCAAGCTATTATGCCTTCTTCCCACAAAGATATAATAATCTATATAATGTGACTCACATATAATATGTATGGTTAATTTGATTTCAAGATTATGGCATTTAATTTAACAATTTATGGGTGATCATAAAGATTTCAGACATATCAATTCTATACTAAATCATACAAATAATTACAGCAAGCTCATTTCTTGCCGTCAATTCACCCATATAGAAATCATATTCATACAATTAATTTTATCTTGTCCTAATTCTAATGCCACTAATATTATAAGCACAAGCACAAGCATGTAATATTGAGATAGTGAATTTACTCGACCATGGTCTCCGGTCTCTAATGGTAGCGATCCAGAAACAAGAATTTTCTCCCAAATCCAAAATCACCTAAAAAAAGAAATATCCTTATGAGTATTTCATACCATAACTAATTCCAAACTTTTCAAATAAAACTCTTTTAATTCGTAATTTCCGTAGTAATTGGAAATTCCAACTTAAAAGGGCCATAACTTGGTCATTTTAACTCGGAATTTCGCAAATAAGCTATCGATTTCTATCTACTTCGAAAGATCTATCTATTTATAATGTTATTATTAAATTTTGAAAACATTTAGGTCTCAAAATGTTCGGATCAGATCTGATCAGTAACTAAAAGTTGTGATTTGGAAATTATTTTGTGAAATTTGCATTATTTCTATCAAGTAAATCATACGTACATGTAATATCTACATGTTATTATCATGCATGATATGATATGAGCTATTTATGTGTATTTCCTTAAAGATTTTTGGTTGAAAAGAATTCTTAGAAAAACTTTTACTTTGAAATAATATCGTGAATGCTAGTTTGACAAAACTAGCTTTATACTTTTAAAAATCATACATATTGTTACTATGATAAAGTCTTGGTAACCTATATATTCAATGCCTTCATTATCTAAACAAATTCCTTCATGTAAAGGTTGCAAAATAGATGTTTAAGTGTGGGTTTTGCCTTTGGACGAATTTTCCATAATTTTTGGAAATAAGATTATTGTTTGATCTTAGTTGGGAAGCCTTTCCTTTGTTTTAAGTTTCTACCTTGATAAAACATATTTATTCTTATAAAAATCAAGTCTTTATTATGTCTATTCCCTAAGACTTCTATTTTCCCATTAAAATACTCATTTTGACATTTGGAAATAGGTGTTTAAATATGGATTATTTTTAAACCCGAATTTAGAAAATTGTTTTTGAGATTGTTTCTTATGAAAAACTCATTTATCCTTTCTAAAATCAAATCCTAATCAAACCTACTTCCTAAAGCTTTCATTTCTTTTGTGAAACTTTTGTTTTAAGGTTAGAAATTAGGTGTTTTCTTGGCATTTCACCTAGATACGAATTTCTACATTTTATTGGAGTTAAATCATAGATCTTACTTAAATTTTGTAATCATTTTCTTATTTTGAAAATTTCTCTTAGTAAAACCATGATCAACTCATAAAAATCACTGCTTGATGATATCTATTACCTAAGCCCTTCATTTTATATGTAAAACCTTCATTTTGAAGTTGGAAAATATGTTTTCTAAATGGATCTTTCTCAAGATCCGAATTTAAGAAATTGCTTTTTGATAGAAACAAAATGGCTCTTGAGTTTTGATCAACTCATTTTTTAAGAAAATCATGTAGCAAGTCTTTCATGCATGAAAACAAGTACTATGTCGTTTTAACTACTCTAAACAAGTAGATCTACTATACTACTCATTCTATGAGTGAGAATGCATCATGAAAAATATGTAGATGAGTATAGAAATGAAAATATAAGCTCAAAGTTTCCATAAAAATAATAGATAGCAAATGATATAGAAAATGATAGTATATCAACTCTATTAGCAAGATCTACACATTGCGATAACAAAAATATCATGTTCTAGTATTTTCCATATCCCTGGCATAAAGCTTATGGGGATTTTGGTGGATCCACACATGTATAAACATGTCATTACATGTTTCTAAAGTGGTAGGGTTAAGATCTATTACCTATTTTATGTTTTAAGGGAGGAAACTTGAAGTAAAAAAAATTTTTGTGTATGTGTGGGGGCTATGGGGCTTATGGAAAGGAGTAGAGGGAGAGAGGAGAGAAAAACTTTCCAAGTTTGATTTGTCGGAAAAAGAAAGGAAGTGAAAAAGTGAAAGGTGAAAAAGAGATCATATAGGAAAATGAATTAGGGTTTTGTGTGATTATTTAATAGAAGAAAAACAAGACAAATTGTGGCTTATAGCGGGGGTTTCACATCTGTTTGAGAGAGAGAGAGAGAGAGAGGGAGGAGCGTGTTTTGATTTGTTTTATGTAATAATTTTCAAACTTAATGAGTAGTTTATGTACAAAATATATTGGAAAAGTAAATTTGTAAGAAAATGATGTAAAATTGTAAGAATAGGTTGTAAGGATGCAAGAATAGGGTATGGGTGGTTGTACTTGATGAATAGTGTAAAAGAAAACAAAAGATGATTAGACACTTAATTTACCAGTAGTAATGAAAATATGATAAAAATGTTATAACTATAACTTTTATAACCCAAAAAATTATATAACTGAAATATTTAGAAATCTTACGAAATTACGAATCAACGGTACTAATATCATATATTTAATATCCCGAGCCTTGTGACATGTTTTTCGAGACTTATATCTGATCGGGCTCGAAATAGGTCGAAAATTTACAGTTCGATTATTGTTTAGCATTCTAATATTAACACGAGCCAATCAACACTTTCCGCTCGTATTTCGACTCCTTGGTTTGAGAACTCGGGATTACCAGATCTAAACTGCTAGGGTTTTCTAAGATTTTGTTGACTTAGGGTTTCCGGTTGACTTTTCGATTTAGAGTCTTACTTCGAAGTTAACTCGTTTTTATTCTTTCAAGGTTTCCTTCTTGATATCGCTGGACTTAGAATTCCTTGGTCCGATAGGTCCAAAGATATTCCTTTAGGATTTCGGTTTTCAATTTTAAATCTTTCCCGAAATCAAACTCAGGTTTACTTAAGAAAACGAAGGTTTACACACGGGATTGCCTGATCTTAAACAATAGGGTTTGTTGTAAGCTTTGTTGACTTTTAGGGTTTTGATTTGAGTTCCGATTTGTTGATTTTATTCGTAAGATTATAAAATTTTGGGGTTTTGTCCGTATTATATTTTTAGTTCAACATCTGTGGTTTATTTCATTTTATTTGTAATTATTTAATATTTTTCAGTTCTTGGGATCGTTTAATCGAGTTTAAGGCTATGGGTTGACTCAGTTTGACTTTTAGTGAAGATTGAAAATTTTAATTCTAAAATTCATCGAAGGATTTAAGGTCTTATATTTTGTTGTCGAGTGTTATTTAGATATATCATCTTGATTTGTGTGTTAGGAATTGGATAGATTATTTGGTTGGTATACGGATGTTGAATTAATTGGTTGTTGGATTTTCTATTTTGTTTTAAGGGTTCTCTTTTTCTCAAGGTTAAGAATTCTCATGTTTGACCTTATTTACAATTTGGTTTTAACTTAAGTCAATTTTCAAGGTTTCGGTTTTGGTATTTAGACTTCTAGGATTATTTTCTAAGAATATGAAAATTTAAGGGTTTTACACACTAGGATTTACTTGTTTCGTAAATAGTTTGGAATTGACCCCATCGAACCAATGCCTTAAATACCAAAAGCTTCAAGAGCCAAAATTCCTTGTTAAGGCATGTGATGTTTCCAATTCTTTGGCAATCATCTCATAAGGATACATATCTATGAGCATCCCAAAAGATGGTTAGCCAATAAAATCCCGCATTGAGCATTTGAATGCAGTTCACTTGGCATTACGATGGCCATTAGTGGGTCTGGAGTGACAATGTCTTAAAATATCTTATCCCTCGGCATGGGAAACACAACAGCGAATAGCATAATTTGCACACACTTAAAAAGGAAAGGAATCCTAATAAAATAGTATTTCAAGTCCATAAAAAATTTCTTCTTTTGTTTCTTTTGTTGACAAGTAAAGTCTTTTGGGAGGATATTAGCCACTAAATAATTAGCAATATCAACAAACCAAGGAAATTATTGTCACAAACCTCATAAAGTCGCTCTTCAGGAAATTCATTATTACTTTCATCCTTATTCAAATTCTCTAAGTGTGGATTTTCCAAGCATAAGAGATGATTCGCCGCTAAGCTTTTTGCTCTCTTTTTGTCCCGAATCTCAAGATCAAATTCTTGAAGAAGTAGAATCCATTGATTTAATCTAAGCTTGGCATCCATTTTTTACATCAAGTGTTTCAAAGCTAAATAGTCAATGTAAATAATAACTTTGGCCAAAATTAAATAAGAGCGAAACTTATCGAAAGCAAACACTATGGCTAGAAATTCCTTCTCCATTATGGTATAATTCTCTTGAGCATTCATTAGATTTTGCTACCATAGCAGATGAGCTTAAAGTGCTTGTCTTTTCTCTGTCCTAAAACTGCCCTTACTACAAAGTCACTTACATTGCACATGATTTCAAATGGGAGAGACCAATCGAGAACCTCCATGGTTGGTGCCTTAGTAAGCTTATCTTTCAAAGTAGTGAAAGCATCAATGCATTCTTGATCAAAGTGGAAAGGAACATCTTTTTCAAGTAATCTCATCATCAGATGGGAAATTTTTAAAAAATCTTTAATAAACCACCTATAGAAGCCAACATGTCCAATTGCCCTAACCAATGTTGGTGTGAGTAAATTTGTGATTGTGTCAACTTTCGCACTATCAACTTCACTACCCTTAAAAGAGGGTTTATGTCCAAGAACAATCTACTCTTACACCATAAAGTGGCACTTCTCCTAATTCTATACAAGATTAGTCTCTCACATCTAATCAAGATCTTCTGTAAGCTCCCTAAACACTCATCAAAAGAATCACCCAACACCAAGAAGTCGTCCATAAATATTTCCATTATATTCTCAACGAACTCTTCAAAGATGGCAAGCATGTACCATTGAAAAATAGCGGGTGCGTTACACAATCCGAAGGGCATCTTTGGATAAGCAAAGGTGCCATATGGAAAAGTGAAAGTTATCTTTCCGTGGTCCTTAGAAGCAATTGGAATTTGAAAATAACTAGACATCCCATCAAGAAAAGCAATAGTAATTTTGGCTAGCTAACCTCTTGAGCATTTGATCCATTAAAGGTAGTGGAAAGTGGTCCTTCTAGGTAGTGTCATTTAAACGTTTATAGTCTATACAAATTGTCTACCTTGTGATAATTCTCATCAGAATGAGCTCATTTTTGTCATCGAGTACTACCATCATTCCTCCCTTCTATGGAACAACCTACATAAGACTTGTCCAAGTATCGCAGAAATAGGATAGATCATGCCTGCATTACCTAGCTTGATTACCTCCTTCTTGACAACTTCTTTTATATTTAGGTTCAAGTGTCCTTGTAGTTGGACTACCAGCTTATACCCATCATCCATGAGGATTTTATGGGTGCAAAAGGAGGGGCTGATTCGCTTGATGTCATATATCTTCCATGCCATATCATGCTTGTGTCTTTCGAGTACCTAAAACAACTTCTCTTTTTGGTTCTTGTGAGATCAGAGGCATTGAT
Source organism: Combretum micranthum (assembly GCA_024138025.1). Lineage (NCBI taxonomy): Eukaryota > Viridiplantae > Streptophyta > Magnoliopsida > Myrtales > Combretaceae > Combretum > Combretum micranthum. The sequence continues at coordinate 129,247 of JAMXBD010001534.1, forward strand.
CATCGGTAATTTAGAGTCTTTCTGTAAGATGGCATACTCCAAATATTCGAGCAATTGCTTCAATTCTAAAACCAATGGTTCAACAATGGAGGGTTTCAAACGATCTACCTCACTCCTATCAATCACTTCAAAACCTCGTTACTTCCTTAGGCTCTCTTTAGCCTCTAGAGGGATGTAACTTCTAAAACAGTGGTTTGTTGGAATGTTCCTCCTCTCCTGTCCTAAGCATGTCTCAAGTGGGTCTTTGCTGTACAATTCTTTTTCCTATAAAAGGATGGAAAAGTTAACAACATCTATAGAAAAGCATTGATCATCATTAGATAAAGAATTTTGCATAAATACTGGAATTTTAAACACCAGCTCCTCATCTCCTACTCTCAATATCAATTTACCATCACTAACATCTATAATAGCTCTAAAAGTAGCTAGAAAAGGTCTTCCCAAGATTAGAGGAATGTCAATGACCTCATTTATGTCCAAAATCACAAAATCCATCAAGAAAATAATATTCCCAACCTTAACCAATACATCCTTGATAATTCTCCTAGGAAACTTAGTAGAACAATCAACAAATTGCACGCTCATACATGTTGATTTAGGTTTTCCAAGTTCTAAACGTTTAAACAATTTATAAGACATCAAATTAGTATTAACACCAAGATCAGTAATGGCTTTTTAACAGATAAGTTACCAATTAGGCAAGGAATAGTAAAACTCCCTGGATCTTTTAACTTCTTTGGTAGCTTATTTTAAAGGATCACTGAGGACTTCTCACTTAGACTCATAGTTGACATTTCCTCAAGCTTCTTCTTACCCGTCGATAGGTCCTTAAGAAACTTGGTGTATTTGGGCATCTGTGACAAAACATCAACAAAAGGTAAGTCAATATGTAATTGTTAAAATGAATTATTTTAAATGTGATTTTGATGAAAGCAAAAATTATGAAAATATATTTGATAATATTATAAAGAAATATGAATATAGAAATCTGCCTTGTTTGTATGTGTGTGTTGTGTTTATGCTTGAAAGCATAGCATTGGAATCTAGTCTAATAAATTCAAGAATAGAAGCCCTTGAGTCCTAGATTTAAGACACGAGAAAGGTGCATAGAAGAAGAATTTGAGGCATGACATGTGAGAACCCAGCACCAGCTAGCTGGTGGCTAATTAATTCGACTATTCCACGCATTAATTATCGTTATCTGAGAGACGTAATCTCCAATGGGAAATTAAGTTTTTGAAGACTATAAATACTCTTTTCTTTGGAGATTCAGATGTAATTAATTGACAACTTTTGAGAGCTTTCATTTGCAAACAAACAAATCAAGTTTTCTTACTTAGTTTTTTTCTCTTGTTCATAATTTGTAAATTCTAAATAAGAGAGAGAAAATCATTCTAGTTCTCTGTTCTTACATTTGTAAATTTATAAAAGAGCATCTAAAGAGTGAAGGAAATATTTTATTTTCTTAAGTGATGTGACTTATGTATTGCTTAGCTTAAGCATGTATTTGTGGTGATCAATAAATTGATTGTGAAGTTCTTGATTTGAGGCATTTGTGGATCATGGATAGTAGGAAGTGGGTCGAATTTCATTTAAATCTCGACTAAATTATTCTATCCCTATCTATTTTATATTCCATATCATAATTTGTTTTGTTATATTTGCTACTATTAAAGCTTAATCTGATTCATTGCATGAAAAATAATTGTTTGTGTGTTTTAAGTCAAATACTCAATTCACCCCCTCGCCCTCGGTAAGTATTCTTTAGTACATTTTCATTTGGTATTGGAGCTTTGTATCTAATTTTTTGTACTTAATCACATTTAGAGTAAAGATCATAGCATCGAATGCACTAGGTTTCTAGAGGAGCAAGCTATCAATAGGCCACTGCTTCTATGTGGGGATAACTACTCATATTGGAAGCGTATAATGAAATTTTTTCTAAAAGCTCAAAATAGATTGATATAAAATATTATTGAAAGTGGACAAAGAAGAAAAAGATTATAATGAAGAAGATTGGAAAATATTATATTGAAATAAAATAGTGATGTGCATTAAGCTATGAAGATATTGCATTGTGGGTTAAATGCAAGTGATTTTAATGGAATCTGTACATGTAAATCAGCTAAAGAAATATGGGATGAATTAGAAAAGACTTATGAAGAAACATCAAGAGTAAAAGATATAAAAATAAGTTTTTTATGTATATAATTAGAAAATTTCAGAATGCTTCTTAATGAATTTATAGATGAGATGCATAATAGATTCATTAACATTATAAATCCTTTGAGTGTACTTGGGAAGAACTTCACTTACTTTGAAATAAGTTCTAAACTTCTCATGTTACTACCTAAAGATTGGGAAGTAAAGAAAACAGCCATAGAAGAAGCATGAGATTTAAGTGCTATGAGTAAAAAAAAACTCCATGGAGACTCAAAATGCATGAGCTCATTAAGAAGCACAAAGAGGAGTCAATCAAGAAGGCAATTGTACTAAAAGTCTCTTGTTCTAACTCAAGCTCAAGTGAAGAGCAGCAAAGTGAAGAAGAAGATGATGAAGAGCTTGACAAGCTTGACAAGCTTACATGGAAGTTCACCGTGTTCTGGAAGTTGAACAAGAAGATGAAGAAGAAGGAAGATGCTGGCTCCTCAAAATCTAAGAGAAAAACCATCACATGCTTTAAGTATAATAAACCAGGGCATATTTAACAACATTGCCCATATATAAAGAAAGGAAGTAAGAAGAAGAAGAAAAAAGCATATGTGGTTACATGGAGCGATGAAGACTCATCCGACTCGGATGAAGATATATGCTTGATTGCCCTTGATGATGAGGTATGCTCTATTTTTTCATAAGTTTCTTATGATGAAATTTGTGAAATGTATGATAAAGTATGTAGTAAGTTGATTAAAATAGAGAAAAAGAATAGCATATTTAAAAACTTAATGAATAAAGTAGGAGAAGAGTTAGATGAATTTAGAAATGAGCATGAAGAGGTTAAAATGAAAAATGAAAAGTTGCATGAAGAAATTGATATTCTAAGATTAGAAAATGATAAGATGAATAATAAATATAAGAAGTTGAACAACAAAAATAATGAGTTAAGCAAGATCAATAAAAAATTGAAAATTGAAAATAATTTGCTTAATCTTGAAGTTAAAACTTTAACTGGTGATGATAAAATTGATGATAATATTGCATGTGCTAGTAGTAACAATGATGAAAATTTAAAAGAGCTAGTTGAACTTCAAAATGAAAATGAAAGGTTGAAAACTAGCTTATGTGATGCAAATGCTACTATAGCCAAATTCACCAAGAGAGAAACTAATTTGAGTACTCTCCTTAGAAAACAAAAATGTGATTATAACAAATATGGAATTGGCTATGATAGAAAAAATGGTTACAAGCCTCATAAAACCAAGTTTGTGAGAGCTACTTATAGAACTTACAACTATTATGGCAAGCTTGATCATATTGCAAATGTAAACCCTTGAAATTTTTTTCAAAATTCTTAAAAAATAATCTTAGAGTTAAATACCAAAACTAAGACCTTGAAAACCGATCCAAGTTAAAATCAAATTCTCAATAAGATCAAATACGAAATTTTTTAACCTTAAGAAAGAGAGAATCTTCAAAAACAAAATGGAAAATCCAATAATCATTCAATTCAAAATCCATACATGAAACAATTCCTCTATATGATCCCTAGCATATAAATCGAGACAGCATATCCAAATACAACTCAATGGCAAAATACTAAAACCTTAAACCCTTTGATGAATTTTAGAATAAAAATTTTCAATTACCACCAAAAGTCAAACAGAGTAAATCCATAACCCTAAACTCGACTAAACAATCCCGAGAATGGTCAAATACTAAATAAATCATAAAAATAAAGTAAAAACTCAAAATTTTATAATCTTGCAAGTAAATCTTAATCCAAAATTAAAACCGAATCCCTAAAAGTCAATTAGGCCAACAGCAAGCCTAGTGAGACTAGATCCGGCAATCCCATGCTCTTAGACCTAGAGTAACAAAATTGAATTAATCGTAGATTATAGTCTGTAACAATATAATGAAGTTTAAAAATATCATATTCCTCAAAATTTAGTTTGTTTTGGACCTGAACGGGATTAGATTTCGAAAACCATGCTCGGTACATCGAATAGTAAAAATATTTCGATAATACTGTTAAACCCGTAATAATATAAGGATTCTAAAAATATCAGTTTTAGAATTTTTTGGTAACAAAAAATATCATACGGGTATTTTTTTTACTACCGATAATTTATCTGTCTTGTTTACTATACATTATACAATTTCTACTGTTCATTACTATTAACTTATCTCTTCTTTTTCTTACTATCTATTCTTATAACTTTTATACCTATTTTTTATAATTTTCTTTTCCCATAAAAATTCTACACCACATATTATTAAACTACTCTTACACTTGTCTTCTAAAATTAATTTTTAATTACTCTTCCCTTTCATGTCATCAATTTTCTTTTGTTTTTCATTAATTTAATTAACTACAATTTCCCTCCAACTTTATCTATAAATACCCATTCTCTCCTTCACTTCTTACATACTTTTCTTTTACCATAAAAAAACTTTACCAAAACCATTTCTCAACTTCTCTTTCTAATTTTTCTCTCTTAATTCACTTTACAATCTCTCTTCTTTCCATAAAACTACCATCCACATATTACTACCAAAATTTCATTTCTTCTTGAACCAACAAATAATTTTAGATAAAGATTCCTACATTTATCTTCATGTCATATAACTTAACTTGACTATAGTGTATGTTTCCTAAATCCATGGGTGTTATGGAAGCAACAATATATTCATGTTTTGTTTTTGTTCATGCAAAAAGTTTATTATTATATTGATATTATATTATGCTCTATTTATTGCTTCTAATCTAACTTCTATATGTTATTAAACATATTTATGTATATATATATATATATATATTTCTTAGAGCATATAAGCTCACTAACATAACCTTTATTTATGCTCATGCAATTTATTTATTTTTTTCTTGCAATTTATTTATTTATTTCATATTATTATATTAAGACTAATTTTTCTAGTCTTAGACTTGTCCATGTCAAGTCAAAATATTTTTTTTTTCTTTTAGGGGACTTGTCCATAATCTAAGTCCGATGAGCCTTGATATAAATTTAATACTCCTATTTTTTCTTATTTGTTTTCCTTAAAGGGCTTGTCTACGTTTAAGTCTGGGAAGCCTTTGATATAAACTAAGACTTCCCAATACTTAATTTTTATTATGTGCTTATTTTATTTCTATGTCTTTTATCTTTTATATAAATTATTTTTGTCATATTACTTAACTATAAGTTTATATTCATGTATGGTCATGATGTTATTGTCTTAATAAAAATAAAAGAAATTCTTCCTTTGCTAAAGAAAATTAAACTAAACTCACGATAAAAATAATTTTTGTCACTTAGGAAAGTTTCCATTAAAACTTAGAAATTGTTTCAACAACTTCTCTTAAAAAATATATTCTTAAAAGTTTAACTAAGTAGTTTCATACTCTCTTTTCAAACTACCAAAAAAAAATTATTATTACTAATTATTTGATATGCAAACTTTTCTTTAAAAAAAAACTTATTTATGAGATTATTACCAATATTTTAATAAACACTAAGAATAAAACAAAATTTTCAAGTCAAGCTAAGATCAACTCGCTAATTAAAATCTACTAAGAAATAAAATCAGTATACAATTTAAGGAACTAAGCTTTAAGAAGAAAATTCATTTTCTTTTTATAAAATTAAGAAAATAATAGTTATAACAATTAGGCCCTCACTTGTAACAAATTAAAGATTTTTCCAACAACCCCTAAAGGTCTATGTGTTAAGAAATTTCGAATTAAGAAAGACATATTATAAGCAAAAAAGTTTAGGACAAGTCATTCACTTAATTTTTCTCATATGATTATACTTGAAACATTTTTGTTATACAACTTAGGATGATTTTTCCTCATAACCACATAAAGATTCATGTTTCGGAAAGTAATTAGTCAAAAGAAGTTTAGCAAAAAAAAAAATAAATAATAATAATAAAATATTCATGAACTCAACATAAATATGGAATTATGATTTTCTTTAATTGAGTTTTATACTTACAAAATCTAAGAATTAGAATTTTGTTGAAAGAATCAAACTTAGGAAATTCTTTGCAAGAAAATATACTTGTGTTTTATGTCACAAATAGGTGAGACCATGTTGTTCAATAAGAATTTGTAAAAAAATATAAGATCTTTAAGGATTTTAAAATATATATATTGAATTATGATTTTCTTGTTGTTAAGTCACAAATTTACAAAATAGCAATTTAATCACAAGTCAAAGGATGACCCTTCACAAAACTTTACTTTCACAAAGGTTGTATACAAATTTTATTTTTAGTGACAACATCACTAGAATCATGCATATAATAGAAGTCTATGTATATATTAAAAAGGATTTTTCAACTATATAAATATTTATGTATTTGCTATGGAATTTTGGATGAGATAGAATATAAAAAAATTTCAATTGAAGGCTAGAATTTTAGTAACCAATCTATATCGATTTCAAACCCAAATAACTTCAAATAATTAGAATAACTTTAGAAATAGATAGATTTTTTTGGATAAATAGAAACAACATCTTATATGCGAAATTCATACTTAGAATGAGTAAGTTATGACCATTTTAATTTGGGATTTTCACATAATCTGAATTTTGACGAAAATAACAAAATAGAATTAGAAAGTTTAAGTAGAACTTCTATGAAATACTCATATCGGGTATTTCTTTTGTCTAGGTGACGAGGAATACGGGATTTCCCTTCTTGAGGATTACTATAACTAAGAAGATTTCGATATGGACGAGTGAGTTCTCTCTCATAATTTCGTTATCTTACTTGTGCTTGTAGATGGTTGCACTAGAATTTTAAGTACAAGATAAAAATTAATATGTATGGGGCTATGGGTTTATTGTTTATGTCTTTATGTATGTGTGATAATGGATGCTAAGCATATGGGAATTCACAAATGATTGTTTAAGTATATTGTTAATATTACATGTCGTTTATATGTGTATGATGATTGTTTGATCACCTTTAAGTTTACCATAATTATACTCTGCCTTTATATAAATTAAATGGACACACATTGCATCCGTTGAGTCACATAATAAGGACTGCTACTCCTATGCAAGGAATTGGAAGGGCCAGCTGTCAAGCTCATTCTTAGAGAACTAAGGTGTACCGATGATACATCCCAAGGATGAGCTGCACCGATTGATCGCTGAGAGTAGAGTACTCGAGGACTAGTAGTGAAGATGGCAACGATATTCGTACCTAAATTCCCTAACCTTCGATACGAAGGGGTAAATTCGTTTTATACGTGGTTTTCGGATAACTATATATATTTGTGTAATCATATGATTGTTGCATAGCATGCATAGCATATGCGTGAAAATTAATAAACTTGTTTGAAATCACTATGCGAATAAATGGGAATATCTCACTAAGCTCATTGTAAGCTTACACTCCTATAGGCTTTTGTTGAAATAGGTATTTTTGTGGTTATATTCGAGGATCGGAATGTTAACGAAATCGTTGGCGAATCTTTGATCTCTTGTGGAAGAAGTAGAGCCATAGGATGTATTTACTTTCATGTAATTTCTTTATGATTTATATATGATATGCTAATGTTTGGAGATTTCTAGGAAGTGTATTTGTATAGTTCTAAAGATATTAGCGGAGGTATGCCTCTAAGAATTGTAATTGACCTTACTTATGTTTTATGTTCAGTATTCTTCTTACCTTGTTATTCAATTATTATCAAAGTAAATCGCATTACCTAGCTGCATTCCCTCTGATGTGTTGTACGTCTTATGCATGATATGAAGCCTTTGCACGATTAAGGAAGTCATTCCTAGGCTTTAATATTGTGTACGATGGACTGCCACATTTAGGATACTCCTCAAGATCTGATAGCACACAATTGTGCAATAAGGAAAGTAATGTATTTGGGTCACACAAGCAAGTATATGTGGGTGCTAAGAAGGGAAATACTTGCTCTAACAAACCATAAATGACCTAAGCAAAAATGGGTACAAAAAAGATGATTGTGTTTTTATAGGTACCCCAAGTGGCTTCAAGGGAAAAAATAAGGTATATTCTCAACTTGCTTGAGTTTAATAATTTGTGCCCTTGATGTTTGTATATATAATATGTTGATGTGTTTGCATATGCAAATTTTTTATGTGGAGATGTTTTGTACATGTTTTGAGCTAAAATTTAGCTAAAATGGGGTTTAAAATGCACGAAATTGGATTTTCATATTTTTTATACTTAAATCATGTTTTGTCACGTTTATTGTATCTAAAAAAAACTTGTACAAAGGTTCAAAATTGAATGAAAATATTTTTGGACAATTTTATGCACACTCTTGAGGAAAATTCATACTTTTGATGACTAAAACGTACACAAATTTGCAATATGTAAACTTACATGAGTTAATTTAATTTCAAATCCTTAAAATGCCTTTTTATACTTGCATGAAGTGTTGGATATACTTAAACATGAATTGCTTGATGATAAGTTGTTTTTGTGCATGTTTTAAGATTAACTTATGCTAAACCTTGATTTTGAATGCATGAAAATGGTTTTTCATGCTTTAGATGCATAGACAATGTTTAGACATATTTAATGTTGCTTTCTAAACTTGTATGACTGATTGGAAATGTTTGAAAAGCATTTTGAATAAATTTGTGAGAAACATATCATGCAATTTTGCACCTCATGTGACTTTTCTTATGATGCCCTGCTTTGTTATTAAATGTCTCACATGGCTGCTTATCCAAACTGTTTTCCCTAATTCATTTTGCTCTCTATCTTATAAAAATCTTTTTGATGAGGTCAAAGGGGGAGAAATAATAATGTATGCTTATGGGGAAGAAATGATGATGTAATAAAAAAAAAATATAACAATGTATGATTTATGGGGGAAAAATGGAATCAAATGTGCAAAAAATGATTAGGGGGGAGATAATTGTATGCTCAATGAATTGTTCTTAAATTCTGTAATTCACTGCTGTTATTACAAAAATATGGGTGAGTTTTCATTAAGGGGAAGAAAATAACAGATTGCTTTTATATAACTGTTTGCCCTCATCAAAATGGGGGAAATTGTTAAAATGAATTATTTTAAATGTGATTTTGATGAAAGCAAAAGATATGAAAAGATATTTAATAATATTATAAAGAAATATGAATATAGAAATAAGCCTTGTGTGTGTATGTGTGTTGTAACGTCCTAAAATTTAATTAAGTTGTATACCGTCACGTATAAAATTTAAAACATTGCTAAATTTTTAATTTCTAAAAGTCATTTAATTGGGTTCAAATTCACTGCATTAAAAAGTTACAAAATAAACTTTTATTAAAACATTTATTAGCGTATTTCGAGTTGGTTCAGCGTATCATATCCTTATCAACGTCGATCATATCCATTTTATTTCCTTTCAATCAAAATACAAAAACCCATAAAAATACCATTTTTATTTTGTTTGAGCATTTGAAATTGAGGTCCGTTGTGTGCCCATATGAGATCACCGTGTCTAGGGTTTTTAGGCACATCATAATTTGGTATCAGAGCTTACAAGATCACGAGATATCAAGCATCAATTGCGACAATGGGACGATTAGCGAACGAAAAGATCAATCTTTACAATTGGTAAGCGAAAAAGTTTCGATCTTTATTATTTTTTTGAATTATCTCAAGGAGTTGTGACTATTAGAGTGTTGTATTGGTTGTGTTTGAAGATTGAGAAAATTAGGGTTTGTGTTGGGTTTGTGCTATGATTGGATTTATACCTATGGATTTAGAGAATTAGGGTTTCTATGTAGTTTTTATTGTTGTGGGTTTGAGGAAGACGAATAGTCATGTCAAATTATAGTGTGTGTAGAAACATTATGAATGGTAGAAAATCATGGCAAGAATAGATGCAGGAATTGGCTAAGATGATGAACAACATGGTGACACAAATAGATAAAATGATTTTGGTACAACAACCTATGACTAATCAACACCACCAACGCCACAGAAGGCACATCCGGGTATAATGGATGATAATGATTATGATGATTGGAATTTAGAGTGTAAACGATGCTTGGTAGAGGACATCTAGAATACCAATGTCCAATGAGTATGCAGTGAAGCTTATTAATGCAGTTCCTACTCTTGTCTATGAGCATAGTACTAAAGTTGTGGAAGAGGATGTTGAAGAGAAAGGGAAGATGTGAAAAGAGGAGATGATCCTACATTACAGGTTGAAATCCCTAGTAGCGAAGATGGTAATGATGATTGAAAGGATATAATAGATACTAATGTGGAGGAGGAAATTGATGTTACAGGAGATGTACTCTACTACCTACATGATGAGATCTCTATGTGTGTACCCAAGGTCATTCCACTTCCAATTGTTGTAGAAATTAATGAGACTTTTAGGTATCTTCATATTGATTTTCCTACAGTTTATCCAATATATTTTGATGCATTGATGGGACTACTGAGGATTAGGGATTATCGTGATATTATTATTCCTGTAAGATCATATGAGATAATTGTTGACATTCATTAGAGCCTATCTGATCACTATATCTATTGGCAAAGTATTCGATTTTAGTATGGTAGCATATCAGTCCATGTAATGTCTTATGTGTGGCCTTTGAGTGCATTAGTTATTGGAGAAAGAGATGTTGATGTTTCATTGGATAAATGTACTACATCTTGTTTTCATTGTTACTAATCCATGCTATTGGTTTCTCTTGCTGAAGAATTGCATGATGGCATGTGTTTGAAACGACTGATATTGATGCCACAAGAAATGTGTTTGTTGAATGCTTGTTATAGTGTTCATGATTTTTGGATTGATCGAGTACATGATGAGTGGCATGAGTCATTGTCGAAGTCTTGATCATGGACATGGAGGTTGATTGTGGATGGTTAAGGACACCTTGTGAAGATGAGCAGATGCTTTGGGAGATGCTGATTCAGAGAGGATTTGTGCAACCCATTCATGAACCAAGTGAGGCGGGGAAATTTTATTTATCCACTTTTGAGTTTTACAGGTTTATCTTTGATCCTGGTGGACATATTTACCATTATGATTTGAGGGCAAATCTTCCATAGACTCGAGGAGATGATGGGATCAGGTCAATTAGGTTACAAGACCGATCACTAGAGCCCGAGCTCAAGGATTACATAATCTTACCATGCGAGTTTTGTTAGACAATTTGGAGTCAGAAAAAACTAATTTGGATGATGTTCCATCCATATATTATGACTTCAATGACAAATGTGTTAGTGCTTCAAAAGGACGAGCAGATGAAGATTGGAGTGTCATGGCACTTAGGCCGCCATCTTTAAATAATAGGCCGCTATCTTACTTTCTAGGCCGACAACTTATGTATTTGATCGAATAATCCTTTATTATTTTCACTAGTTTTTTAATAGTTTTTGCATTGTTTAAGGGTTTTACTATAAATACCCTTTTATGTAATAAACTCTTCGGTTTTTGGATGTTATTAAAATCCTAGTGAGAATTTTCTCTCTATTTTCTCGTATCAATCAATTGTTTGATTGTGGTGAGATCCTGTTTTTATCGATACTTGCGATCGTAGCGAATAAGCTCTTCTTATCAATCTATTTACAGATTATATCGAACAGATCGTGATCCTATTTCGTGAGTCATATCGACCTAGGGTTAGCATATTTCAAGTTAGTTCAGTATGTCATATCCTTATCAATGTCGATCATATCCATTTTATTTCCTTTCAATCAAAGTACAAAAACCCCACAAAAACACCATTTTTATTTTGTTTGAGCATTTGAAATTGAGATCCGCTATGTGCCCGTATGAGATCATTGTGTCTAGGGTTTTTAGGCACATCAGTTAATGGAAAACATTTTCCCTTATTTTGGAAAATACAAACTCTTCATTGTTTATTTTTTGGAAAATGACTTACAAGATATAAATATTTAAGTCATCCATTGATTTAAGTGTACATCCACCAATTGTTATCATCCAAAAAAATATATTATTAATTTTTAAATTTTTTATCTTAAGTAGATTTATTTCTCATTATAATATATTTTTTTTTGTCATTTTTTATAGTTAAAATATATAAATTACTTCGAAATTGTAAACAAAGGAAAAGTGTTTTCATAAAATTAGCTAAACATTTGAAAATATGCTACTTTTCTCGAAAACCTTTTCAAGAAAAACTATTTTTACTAATAATATTTTTCCTCAAAACAATCAAGGCCTTAGTTTTATTACATTTTCAATCACACCATTAATCTTAAAAGTATCACATATTTTAGCAAAATTTTGAAGATGGGTATTTAGACCCTCGTCTTGGAGATTGTCCAACTGCACTAACTGTTGCACCATCTGAATAATGTTTGGTTTGATCTTAAAATTGTTGGTTGCAATAAGGGGCACAAACAAACAAGATTGTTCTTTGTCAAGAGTAGGATGGGAGTACTCTAACATGGTTTTCGTATCCTCAATAATGATGTTGCTGTTGTTGTTGTTGCCTTCCGCCGTAGTTCTTTCCAATGCATGAGCTCTTCTCCTCCTTGCTTGCAAGTGTCTACAAGTGCATTCGATGTCAGAGTTGTATTCAAATGACTCCTTCGGATCACTTCTTGTCATAAAAATCTGAAATAGGAGGAAAATAAGTTAGAACATTTTCTTCAAGAATAAACAAAAGGAAGAAACAAGAAAAAGAAAAGAATAGTTAAATTAATAAAATAGCCACTTTCTTAATATCACTAGCCCCTGGCAATGGTGCCAAAAACTTAGTACTGGTCATATATAGCAAACAAAATCAATAATAAGTTAAAACTTATGCTTAAATCTTGCTATAGCTGTGCTTAGGCAAGTGTACCTTTTGATGACAGTAGGATAGATTTAGAGCATAAGTGTCAATCTCACATGGATATACTAGTACTTACTATTTTTTTATTGTTCAACCTAAAAAAAGATGATTGTTAAGCAAGGTATATGATAATATTAATAGAATTAGAGCAACGCAAATCAATCAAGAGATAATTCAAATTGCAAAAGCCATTTAGATCTTGAATCCCATTAGGTGACATATGATTATGCAAAAAGATAATTCTACTATTATTGTTGATATTTTAGAATGGTGAAGACTCATAATGTAATCCAATATTCCTCTCAAGACTATTGAAATCTTATCATCAATTGATTAAGTGGAATTTTTCCTTAATTAAAACCCTTTAGATAGCTTTATCGATCCAGAGTCCCCATATTAGGTTTCACCCTTATCTCGAAGAATCGCATTGTCATATTTCTAGGATTTCATTCAACTATTTTCAATTGTGTACATCTAATCATACAAATAATTTATCAATTAATTTGCATGAATATCAAACTAAGAATTAATAGTCCAACTATTAACTCAAGATAGTAATAAAGCATGGATAATTGAATTCAATAAATCAAGCAATATATTAAAATCAATGAAGAATAAATCACATAGTCAACTTAAAGTTCATTAAAATATAAACAAAGAAATTATTCCTCCATAAGAGAAGCATTCATCATTAAAAAAGATAGTCAATCAGACACAACCCACAATTACAATTAAGAAATTAAAGCACAAAATTTACTTACTGTGATAACCTATACAAATTCATATCATTAGATCTATGCTCTTACTACCCTTGTATCTTGCCTTTTATGGATGTTCTTCAAGCTTCAAAAGAGGAAATTTTCTTTTCCTAAAAGAGGAAAGTTGGTATCTTGAAGATTAGGAAAGTTGCATGTCCTTGATGAGCAAGCTAAGGTTTTGATTTGGGAAGTAGCCTTCTCGGGAATGGAAAGTTGTTGGGTTTCTTGAGTATAAGGAGTGGAGCCTCTAAACCTTCCAATTTTGAAGTATAGCATTTATTTTGAATTCCAAGAAGCTAACTTTCAATTTTTGAAGTCGTTTCTCAAAGATACCTTATTGCTAGATTGACACGACTTAGATAGGTCATCTCTTTCAGTCGTGTCGAGGTCTTTTCATAACATGAAAATCAACAAGACTGGGACACGACTTGCCCTAGAGTCAAGTAATTTTCTGTGGCCATTTTTCTTGAAACGACATCGCTTGCAATAGGTCATGTTACCATCATGTCCCTTGTTAAACCAATTCTCCAAATTGACATGACTTGCGACAGGTCATGTTGCAGTTGTGTCTGTCGCGCTTGTGCCCCGTCGAAACTTGAAATTTCATCTATGGGCACGTATTTTCTCAACGTAGCTTAGAGACATGGCATTTCCTTTTTGTGTTGACCACATTTTGCTTCTAAACTTTGTATTTTTTACATGAATTGCTTTCCTTTTGTAAAATATCTCCTTTAAAGACCCGAAAGCTTAATTTAATAATTCTAAGTGCTCAATCCATAATAATTGTGAATAAATGACCAATAAAAATGTACTTTAGCACTAATAAAACAACAAGTGTGCCATATCCTCTATCTCCACATAATGTTGAAACCTTATGACATTCACAATGTTATAGTTCAAGCTATTCAAAAAGATTTAGCCATAGTAGCCTCCTCTCCTCACTTACACTTGGTAAGGTCATAAGCATCTCTAAATCCTGTAATCTCAGACCCTTAGGTAAGGCATTATGACTTCTAGTAAAGTCCCCTATAATGATGACAATAGAAAAATCTCTTTCTCTCTATCTACAAATTTAAATTTATTCCTCATGCTAATAAGTTATTCATAGTTTCTTTATATTAGTCAAAGATAATAGAATGGATAGTAAATTTAACAACAATCCAATTTTAACCTTTTCTCTTTATAATAGTTATGTTAATTAAATATGGATACCACCTAAATTCTTCTTTCATTCTAGATATGTATTAAGATAGGTCTTGCATAGAAAGATGGAATTCAATATGGATACCACCTAAATTCCCATCAATACATCATCTCTTGTATCTTCCCTTTAAGGGTCTTCATGCAATACATCCCCAAATCTACTACCATGGCTTGCTTTCACATGTTATTATTAACATCATACTCTCCATACTTTCCACTTTGGGGTTTTCTCCTATGTTCCAATCACTAATATCTCTCTGCCACTTAACCTCCCCTTTACTTTACCTATTATCGCCATTAATTGCTCTAGCATTATCATTAGATCATCCTTTTAACTAAATTATTCCTAATATTCCTTTCATTGTTTCCTCCATTAAAAAGAAAAAAAATCATTTGACACTTGTCACTCATGTTTTTCACTATAGTATAGCCTTTTCCCTCTATTAATCTCATTCACTCTTTCCCTTTTCCATTATTTTCTTTGTCTTTTGATTCTTTATTGAACTAACAAAATCAATATAGAACTTTGCCTATTTTGTTCAAATACCACAAATTGGATTCTTAGCAAAATATTAAGATGAATAGAGAATTTCAAGAGTTATTTTAAGGATAACAATGGAGTTAAACCAACTAACATTTATTCTCGCTTAAATAGTATAATTATTACATTTTTTAGGGTGTCATTATGAGACTTGAGTTAAAATTGATGTGATGTAAGTTTGTAGATCACTTACATAAAAGGAATTTTTTTTTTGTAAGAAATAGTTTGCATGTGTCAAATTATTTTAATCCTAGTTTAATGCAATCTCTAAGTTTGAATTTTGATACTTGTAATAAGAGACTGCACAAAATTTGGAAAGACATACAATTTGTTATAAGTGTAAAAGATGCTAATAATGAGTTTAACAAGTCAAAGTATGTGCAATTTCATATAATTATAAAGTTCATAGCTTCACACACACACGCACATTATTAATCTGCTTTCATTTAGAAACTAAGGGATAAGTAAGACTAAAAATCACTTTTCATTAGTCTCTTTAGTTTCTCATTTTTAGGTCACATTAAGGGGGACCTTTATGAACTTTTAGTTTTTAATACTCTTTTCCCATAGTTTTACTCCTTCTTAACATAATGACACTGATCATTTCTATCCGTAATATCTTTAGAGATTTAAAATTAAGAGATGAAAATAGGGACAAAGATAGCAATTGTGGCACCCTAGATCTCAAGGAGCCACAATTCACCAAGTTTCGAAAATGAGTACGAATACGTTAATGTTCAAAACTTGCTAGTTATGTCCAAATAAATTTAAAACTTTAAACAATCATTAGGTACATCCGTAATGATTATATAGCTATGATAGTTCCACAGGTAAGAGTAATGTAAAAACACTAGTTACTTATTAGATCCACTAACTATCTTGTAATGCTAAAAACATATATAAACAAACTAGAGGTGTTTATAATTAATCACAAAGACACTAAACAACATATCAACTAAGGTCCTAATTTTCTATGTTTCATACTATAAAGTAGTCAGTCACTATTCTTCTTAAGGTTCTCCATGTTCTTGGAAAAGACAAAGGAATGAGTCAGAGTGTAGTATGGATACTCAGTTGTACTAGGATCCTCAATCATGATATGTAACATGAGATCATATAAGTAATGTAACAAGAAATAACTTATTATATTTGGTTTTAGGCTTTGCAAACAACGAATGGATAACAAAGTATCTAGCCACACATACATGTATATAAATACATGCATATATATGATGTCGGGTATCCTCCAACATCCATTGGTCCAAAATCACCTAGATTTACCTCAAATCATTTCCAAGCACAATTCTATTAAAGGACAATATCACAAAGATAATTAGGTTATTGCGTTAGGTAACTTTAAGAGTCTTGACCTACTAATCGTAGCCATATATATGGAATAATCATTTATTAATAGTTGAATATTAATTGAGTTCATTTGATATTCTATCATATACATGGACAAATAACAAACATCATGTTCACAGACATGGAATGTTAACTCAACTCATAGGTGACAATCTATGACTCCAATAGCATGATTTGAGGAGCATTTAAAGCATTTATAAGTAGCAAACATTCAGTAATGTCACATAATACCTACTTATTTTACTTGCTTGTGTCATATCATTTAAGTTATGGTTTTACTTAAAAATTGGTCTAGCTTTTGAAAAATTAATCACAAAAAATTGTTATTTAAAATAGTAATAAGGAAAAGACTTTTGATTTGAAGAATAAATTGGAAGAAACCGCAAGAAAAGAAGTGATTTTATATATTTGCAAACAAGTATATGGGTAAGAACACAATTGAATTTGACTTTATTTTATAAGACATATCCATTTGAGAGGTCCATAGGTAAAAGCAAACCATGTACATGGCTACATACCTCCTGGCGACATTAATTTTGTGAAACACTCCATCCAAAAAGGTACGTAAGTAAGAACACAACAATTTTGAATGCCATATACTTCTCTAAGTTTGCACTTTCTTTCTAAGGCATCAACAAACCATTCACATACTCGCCTAAATTTCATTCCCAATCCAAACTTTTATCTTTGACCAATTTTAACACTTTCCAATGTGAACCTTCAAATTAAAAGAAATTACTCAAAGATCTAAGGAAAAAAACTTGTATCTTTTAATTTTTAGGTTCATGTGTTATACCCTGAAGGAGACCCTAATCATGACAACTCACTACGAATGCTTATCCAGCTTATATAAATATCCATGAAAATGTCTAACATTCAAACATACTTGGTATTTGATACATTAACTGCAATTGGTTTCGTGGCGTTTAAGGAGTTGAAATACAAAACACTTGGTATTTTACTTAGGAAATTACATTTAGCAGTGAAAGTTTGCATACGACTGTTGAAAGTCCCATAACTAAAAACATAACTAAAAGTAGAAACTATAACTACCCTCCCTTGAAGTATTCTTAATATTTCAAAAGCGATTAAGCTAACTAAGGTAGTCTATCTTATAGAATTGTAATCATACCTAGGTTTACCTACAAAGTGAATCACAACATAGAGGGATGAGTAAAACCATAGCTCAATAAAATAAGAGTGTAAGTATCTCATTGCTACTCAACAAACAATAACAAGCAAGTCGTCAATCATATGCTGTGCATCAATAACCATTTGTAATGCAATCATTGCACACGGTCTTTCGGTAATTAGCATGAAGTCTACAACATAAACTTCCTTGTCCCCTAAACCTTCAATTAGGGAATTTGAAGTTTTGTTAGTGTACAAGTTTTCTAATGTCTATTCACATATATTGAGAGCATTAAAATACCTTAGATGCAACCTGAAGGAAATCGTAGATTTGTTCATCCAAATGATTTGTTTACATCATAGATATCTTAAAGGATAAATTATATTGGAATGTTATAACGTTACAAATAGTTCAAAAGAGGTCACAATGTTTCGAAAAGTGGATCAATTGAGATCTTTTATGACACATGTTATCAAAAGAAATATTTAATTAATACTAAAAAATATGTATGGATGGAGACCTCAAATGACCTACTTCTCTGAACATTGTGACATCTTTTAAACCACTAGAAACATTGTGATCTTGAATGAACTTATCCCTAAACATTGTGACCTTCTAGTATAATTTATCCATACCTTAAATATAGTTTGAAGGTAGCATATGATACCTCAAAAGTAATTATGGGGCAATGTTTATTAAGACTTTTGATGACACCTAGAATGATGGTCCAAACTTGGCTTTGTTATTATGCAATTTCTCTATATTATTTAGTCTATCTTAACAAAGCTAAAAATTAAAATATATAAGATAAATCATATTGGGATTGCTTATAATCAATGACTTAATTTTTAGTTTCCTTTTGTTCATTGTAGAATGTTAGCGATAATAGCTAATGCAATTTTTGTGTAATGCATGTTTTGTTTTATATATTAAGAGCAACTAACTAGTATATAATAAAGTCAATATAAGATAATGCAGGAAGACATGATTTATATACAAAAGTGTAACAAGAAATTCAATCTCAAACATCAAGTAAGAGGTCCTTTATTATTTTCTAGTTTAGTAGTGACTTTAACGAATATAGAAAAAACATTATTAATAGTTTCTCAAAAATTCACCTTGCATTTGCAATGTGACTATTATATAACCTTTAGAGTCATTATTTGGAGTTCTTTATAGTAATTGAACCCCTTGCATTGGATAGTACGCAATTATATACAATTTTGTACAATAAATATTCAATTATCTCAATATCCAATTATCTTACTGTAATTGTATATCGATATATTGATAGACTCCTTCCTAATTCAAGTTTGAAGCTAGCTAAGCATCTTGGTTTATTGTTTATTTATTATCCACTTATCATCAATTTAAATTTACTCCATTTCATTTTATTTATTTTTATTTTTAATTTTATTTATTACTATTTTTAAAAATATGAGATGTTACTAAGTAACTAATGCTTGAAAAGGTAACATGTCGATTGACTCATCGGTTTGGAGCCATGGTGAACTAACTTGTCAGCTTGAATTCTACCAGCTCATTGGTTTTTGCCAATTCTTCACCTATAATTTGTTTTTGTTTCGTACTATCATTTTCTGTTTCCACTTTTGTGTAAACCAAACTTTTAAATTCAATAAGAACAATTATTCACATTAACCACTTATCAAATATGGTTCATGTAAAGTACAAATAAATAATTCATAATGAAGGGTAGAATTGTAATATAGTGATATATAAAAGGTATTATTATCTTTAAACAGATGAAATTAGTCGCGAGGAAGTCACGGGCGAATAATTGGACGAATTTGACTTAGGCCGGCATCTAAGCTGCCAGCTTTGAATCTTAAGCCGCCGACCTAAATATAATGGATGACGGCCTAAGCTGCGGCGTTTTTAGTTTAGAAATTTTGCAAGGGAAATTGAACTTACGCTGGCAAGATGGCCGCCGGCGTATCATACAAACCGCTAGTGTACTGGCCGGCCCATAGTGGCGTTTTTCCTAAGCTAGAGTTATGTGTTTCCAAAGCCAACCCCCTCTATAAATAGACCCTAGACCTCATGAATTTGTCACAATTCTCCTTTAGGAAAACTCAAGGTATGTGGGTCTAATCTTAGTCTTTTTCAATTCCTTTCCTTAGATAGATAAATCTAATCCTAGTTTTGTATACATTCAAAGGAGATCTGCGAAACCTTAAATCAAATTTGGAGGATTTTGGTTTCTGATCAAAGTAAAGGTAATATTTTTATCCTAATCTTGTGGTATTTAGGATTTAAGATTATAAGAACGTAATTATAGCGATAGTATATTATTTGGTGACACGAGAATTGATTGAACAAATTAGGGTTTCCATTACGAATAGGATCCACGCGATCTAAGTAAGTATGAATATGATCTTCATCTATGGATTTAAAGTTATGAACTTTCATAGTTTTTTTGCTCATAGAGGAGTGCATATATATGTGTGTATGTGTTGTGAAGGGAATTTGTGGAAATTGTTAAGAACTTTGAAGAAAGTTGAGAAAAGGGTTTCTATGAAGTGCAAACGAGATAGCAAGTGTATTGATCTTCGATTAGGTTATGGAATTAGGGTTAGGGTTTGATATTGTTATTACAGTTGGAATTGATTGCAATATATGTATTGTTAAACAGGAGTATTGTGAGATTAGGGTTCCTACTTTGTTAATAGTTACCGTTCGAGAGATTTAGATTGAAAGCAAATCCAGGTACGAGTTTACCATGTTTGATTGTATGTGCTTATAGGATTAGTTGTTAAATTAACTTAATAATTATTGGACTTTAATTGAACGAGTGTTGCTTGTGCTTGGCTACAGTTAAGGCTATAAACGAGCCAAGCTATTTGCGAGCTACTCGAGCTCTGCTAGTTTTAGGCCCGGCTTCGCTTGGTTCTTTTAGTTAAATGAGCCGATCTCGAGCTTCATCTTAGGCTTGTTTAGTTAAATGATCTGAGCTTAAGCTTGTCCTCAAGCTCGCGAGTCAACTCGCGAACAGGCTCGTTATGGGCTCGAGAATAAAACTCGTGAACAGGCTCGTTAAGAGCTCGCGAACCAAGCTCGTCAACAGGCTCGTTTAATGTATATAATATTGATATTATATTATTAATATATATTAATGTAACATTATATATAATTATTTATATTAAATTAATATTATAAATATAATTAAAAAATAATTATATAGGCTAAATGAGCCGAGCTCAAACTCATTTAACGAAATGAGCCCAAGCTTGAGCTCGGCTCGTTTAGCCAAACGAGCCTAAACGAGTCGAGCTTGAGCTTGAAAAAGCTTAACGAGCTTAGCCCCGAGCCTATATATTCTAGGCTCGTTAAAAGCCTAGCTCGGCCCGGCTTGTTTGCACCTCTAGCTGCGGTTAGTAAAGACCACGACAATAGTGTGATACTGACGCTGGCAATCTGATAATCCTTGTATGGCGGTGTCTCGAGTAGAGTTGCACCTTGAAATGATTCTGGTAGATTAAGAGTCGTTACCAGCTTAGTGTGGAACGCATCTATATATGTGTTTATTAATATAATATAGTTTTTCATCGGGGTCATGAGTTACTCCGGGTTTAAGATTAGTGATCGATAGTCCTAAACTTTGTTGGTTGCAGGCTAATGAAAAGATAATTAATTTGTGCTTGTTGCATTAGAATATAAGTTGTATGTGATATTATGATTTGCATGTTATGTGCATGTGCTTTCGGTTTAGCGTACTAGGCATTTTTGCTCAATCCTTATTTTTCCCACAGGTACAGGTGAAGATTCTATGATTTATGACTTGACAGGCTATGACGTATTTGTTGATGATGGGGAGTGCGATTGCGGTTATGACTATCCTGCTGGCAATTGAGAGTTAGCTATTAGTGATTTGAGATGAAGAAACATATTTCTAATTTAGTTAGTTTTCATTTGAAGACTTTTATATGTAAGGATTTTATTATTTTTAGATTTGATGTTTAGATGATTTATGAGTTGAGGACATTTATTTTAATATGAAAAAGTTTGAAAGTTTCCCTATATGTGCATATTTGGTGATATTCGAAATATATATTTGTGTTTTTAGAAATCTATAGCCTTAGCATGTCTATCATGATAAGGACACGTGGCGAGCTGATAACGTCTTTAGGTTAGGGCGTTACAGTTCAAATAATGGCATTACAATCCACAACACAAGTAGTATGAGCAGTTGATTTTAAAAATTCCTAATCACCATGATCTTATCTCGTGTCACTTGAATCAGTTGAAAGGTTGAATTGTGAAATCAAGGTTCTCATCGAAAAACATATAAGAAAACATTCCTCTAAGCTTAATGAATATAACTATAAAAGTTTAAACTAGAAGTTTATGTAAGAATCCTAAGAATGTAATAGTTTTACTTTTGTCAAGTTCTTTGCCATCCATATTTGTATGAATCTAAAAGCTAGCACAATCTTATCAAGCTTACTGATAAAGACACAACTGCATCAAGCTTGCCACAACAACTTCAAGTACCTGAAGGAATGATTACTCGAAATAGAGCCAATGAACTTCGAGAAGAGTTCAAGGATTTGTGTTGAAGTTTATTGATGATTACTCAAAGTTCGTCAGCGTCAATTTGGAATCGGAAATGAAGACATTTACTATTGTTTTTGCAACTTAGAAGAAGAATGCAACATGACAGATGGAGCCAAAACAAGGCTAGTTCAAAGTTGCCAGTTTTGAATGCCTATGCTGTCAGCTTAAGAGTTGCACCACTAGCCTTTAGCCAAACATCTTACGATCGAATTTTGATTAGTTTCGTGATTTATAAAAGCTATCTCAAACATCGTAGGCTTATCTAGATATTACCACTACCAGCGTTTGACTAGCTTACATGTTTGTATAGAATTGAGTTTTTTAAAGCCGCTTGCATTTAAATTTTAAGCTACCAACCTTTGTATACGAGCAGCTTGTTTTTGTTTATGTCTTTTAGGTTTCTTTTTGTTAGCTTACATAAACCAAAACCTATTGGATGTAAGGTTAGATTACTTTTGATTTTAAATCAATCGAGAGAAATTCTTCTCTTTGAGTTCTTTTGAGAGCTTGTGATATCTTCAAGAAATTGATAATCTTGTTGAGTTCTTTGTTATACCAATGTTCTTGGTCGGTATTTTCTATAGGGTCGAGATCTCTATATCAAGATTCTTATGATCACTTAACGAAAGGGTAAAGATCTTTCCATCAATCTACACCAAGGTTTGTAGAATTTTCAAATCTAGGGTCAATATGATTCTGTTCTAGATATTTCATCAGGTTAAGGTTTGCATATCGATTCTTAGAGTCTAGGAAATCGCAAAACTATGCCAAGCACACATCAGATTGGTATAAGAGCAAGGCTTTCTAAGAATCACCACAATTCGGTTCGATTTGAGGGCGGTAATTCAAAACCCTAACTCATATCGTTCATATATGTTATTGATTTAAATCTTTTTGTTAAGTTTTTAATCAATTGTTTGGTTCTTAAGGTTTTTGTTAAAAAAAAAGAAAGAAAAGAAAAAAAAAGAATATTAAAAAGAAAAGAAAAAGAACATTAAAAAAAATTGAAGGAATTTATTTGAGTAAAAGAAGACTGCAAGTTGATTTGTGATTCATCTTTGATTTATAGAGTATTTCGATCCTAATATATATCTATCAAGAATTGAAGTGTCATGAGGAACAATACAGGAAAGAAAATTCATGAATTGAGGTCTCAAGCTTAATAAAGAACCATAAGATGAAGGATCAAGAGTTAAGTTGGTAAGGTACATTATTGGGTTTGTATAACACACGAGGATTGAGTGTCATATTTTGCGAGTGATATATGTGACGAAGTGTAGTGAGGTTTTTCATTTTTATTATTATTTGTTTGGTTATCCTTAACATCACAAGATGTCTAGCACCTCAAAAAAGGAGGGGGAGGAGGCTAGTGATATGGCTTGAATGTTATAGATGTTACAAGGATTGATGGTGCAAATGGACCGTCTCGAACTACAAAGTTCGAAGGGAGAGCTACATTCTGATGATGAATAGGATTATAGGAAGTATGTCAAAGCTAGAGGCAAGAGTAACTCGTGAGATAACATTAGTCGAAGAGGTGAAAAAATTGATATTAACTTGAATTCTATAAAATTCAAGAAAATTGAGTTGATTTTTGCAAGTCATAATTATTTAGAGGAGCAAAGGTCAAATTAGCTGTTGTGGAATTCAATAAATATGCCAGTGTATGGTGAAATCAACTTACCCTTAATAGAAGAAGAAATTAGAGGAGCTAATTAGCACATTGAGAGAGTTGAAGCAAATCATGAGAAAAAGTTTTGAGAGAGTTGAAGCAAATCATGAGAAAAAGGTTTGTTCCTTTACTGTCATGCCTCAAAGGGTACCCTAAACGTAATAGTCCGTCGCATGCTAAACGAGACTTAAGAATTACTACCACAGTCATTCAAAGGTCTTCTATTAAAATACAAGGCGTTCCCTTACGACAATAGAATACATATGCAGTTGGAGATAGATAGTTCAATTTGATAGGATAAGTATAAAAACATAAACCACAGATATCTCAGGATCAGTTACAAAATACTAAGAGGCATTCCTCTGCTAAACAAAAGTCTATGATCGTTTAAGGTTTACTATGAAAGACTATACAGAACTAATCATAAACTTCTAATGGGAAACACTCCTAACTTCGCATTACCTGATTTGGCCAAATCCGGGAACGCAGCCATATGTACGAAAACTGCATAAAAAAGAAGCTATGGGGGTATAAGCTACGCTAGTTTAGTGAGTTTCACTTCCAAAATTAAATCATTCATTAAGCAATATATCAAGCAAGTTATATTAATAATCATATGAAATGCATAAGCACGTGAGCATACAATATATTAGACTTTCCGGGAGTCCTATGTTGAATGGATTTGCGCCCTCCGTTCAGGGTTAGGTGTGTTTCAGGCCCATACGACCATAGATTTCAATTTTTCTCATTTTTATAGTGGTTCATGCAGGTGCCCATCCACTCACTAATTTTGTAGTTGATACAAGTGCCTACACCACTTCCATTTTAATTCAGGCCATTCATGCCAACATTCGAGTTTTTCAGCCCACTTGTTGCCTAGCTATTATGCCTTCTCCCCACAAAAGGATAATAACAAATGCAATGTGACTCAACATGTGGTATGCATGGTCAATTTAATTATAAGATCATGGCATATTATTTAAGCGAGTTATAGATGATCATAGATATTGCAGACACTTCAATTCTATATTAAATCATACAAATATTTATAACAATTCCCATTTCGTATTCTTATCATCAATTCAATCAAATAGAATTCACATGCACATTTCAATTTTATCTTGTCCAAGCTCTAATGCCACTATCATTACAAGCACAATCATGAGCTTATAATTTAAAGATAGTGAACTCACTCGGCCATGGACACCGATCTCTAATGGTAGCGATCCAGAAACAAGAATTTTCCCCTGATTCAAAATCACCTAAACGAAAGAAATACCTAAATGAGTATTTCATACCATAACTAAATCCAAATTATTAAATAAAACTGAATTTCCGTGATAGATGGAAATTCTAACTTAAAACGGCCATAACTTGTCATTTTAACTCGGAATTTTGCAAATAAGCTATTGATTTCTATCTACTTCGAAAGATCTATGTATTTATGATGTTATTCTAAGTTTTGAAAATATTTAGGTCTCGGAATGCTCGGATCAGATCTAATCAATAGCTAAAGCTTGCATTTCCAAAAATGTTTTGTGAAATTTGCAATATTTCTACAAAGTATATTATATGTGCGTGCGTTATCTACAAGTTATTATCATGAATGACATGATATGAGCTATCTACATGTAAATCCTTAATTATTTTTTATTAAAAAGAATTTTTGGAAAACTTTTACTTTGCAAAAATTTCAAGAACACTTGGTTGGAAAACTAGCTTTATCTTTTTGAAAATCATCTATAATTTTACTAAGATAAGGCCTTGATGATCTATACACCTAATAACTTCATTATCTTAATAAAATTCATCATTTAAAATTTGGAAAGTAGATGTTTAAATATGGGTTTTGTCTAGTGATGAATTTCACATAATTTTAGGAAATGAAAATATTGTTTGATCCTAGTTTGGAAACCTTTCCTTTGTTTTAGATTTATACTTTGATAAAACATATTTACTCTTACAAAAATCAAGTCTTTATTACATTTATTCCCTAAGGCTTCTATATTTTTATTAAAATCCTCATTTTGATATTTGGAAATAGGTGTTTAAATGGAGATCATTTTTAGATCCGAATTTTGAGAAATTGTTTTTGAGATTATTTCTTGTGAAATACTCATTTAATTTCCTAAATTAAGTCATAATCAAACATACTTCCTAAGGCTTTCATTTCTTTAATAAAACTCTTGTTTTAGGGTTGGAAAATAGGTATTTTCCTGGCATTTCACCCTAATTACGAATTTCAAAATCTTTGTTGGTATTGGGACATAGTTCTAACTTAACTTTTGTAATCCTTTTCTTATTTTGAAAATTTCTTTTAGTAAACTAAGCTCATCTTATAAAAATCACTTCTTTATGATACCTATTACCTAAGTCCTTCATTTTACATGTAATATCTTCATTTTGGAGTTGGAAAATAGGTTTTCTAAATGTTCTTTCTCAATATCCGAATTTTCAAAATCACTTTTTAATAGAAACACAATAGATTTTGAGTTTTGGCAACACCTTTACTAAGACTATCATATTGTAAACCTTTTATGCATGTAAGACAAGTAACTATGTCATTTTAAGTATTCTAAACAAATAGATCTACTATATTACTCATGTCATGGATGCAATGCAACATAAACAATATGTAAATGAGTTTAAAGAAAGAGTTTTTGTACAAAATAACTATAAGATCAACTTTTGGCAATAATAGCAAAATAATAGTAAGATAACTTAAATATCAAGATCTACAACATTGTAATGGTAAGAATCTCATGCTTAAGTATTTCCACATCCCTAGCATAAAGCTCATGGGGATTTTAGTGGAATCACACATGTATGGTCTTGCCATTACATGTTTTAGTGTGGGAGGTTAAGATCTATTACCTATTTAAAGTGTAGAGTAAGAAAACTTGAAGAAAAAGAAGTGTGTGTGTGTGTAGTAGGGGAGAGGTCATAGCACAAGAGGGGAGGAGAGGGAGAGAAATTTTCTTTCCAAAGTTTGATCTTTTGGAAAAAAAAAAAAAAGAAATGAAATAAGATAGTTATAAATGGGATTATATAGGGAATTGAATTAGGGTTTGTGTAGAATAAAAGAAAGAAAATAAATTAGATTGAGTGAAAGTGTGAGGGGGAAAGGGGCGCCGATTTGGAGCTTAAAGGGGAGAGAGAGAGATGTTTGATTTATTTTGTGTAATAAAATTTAAATTTAATAAGTAACTTTAAGTAATAAAATGTATTGGAAAGATAAATTTGTAAGAAAATGATGTAAAATTGTAAGAATATGTTATAAGGATGTCAGAATAGGGTATGGTGGTTGAACTCGGTGAATAGTGTGAAAGAAATCAAAAAGTTAATTAGACAACTAAATTAACGGTAGTAATGAATACACGATAAGAAGGCTATGATTGTAATTTTTATAACCGAAAAATTATTATAATTATATTTTTGAATTCCTCATTAAATTTTGGTTCTAAAAGTCCTATATTATTTTACTATTTCGAGTCCGAGGATCGGTTTTCGAGAACAGATCTTGATCGGGTACGAAATGAATGAATTGCTCCAAATTCTGACCATTTATGTTTTGATAATTTATTTAAGGCTATATTCTAGAGTTAACTCATTTTTATTGTTCCGAGATTTCGTTTTGAGATTGCCGGACATAGGGTTTTAAGTCCAACTAGTCTAGAGTATTCTTTTAGGGTTTCGGTTTCAGTTCTAATCTCCGAAACCGAATTTAGATTGCTAAGAAAATGAGGGCTTACATTTACATTACTATAGGGGACTATACCATCAGTTACAAGAGCTCATTCAAGGAAATAGGAGTGTAGAATAATATCATATTGAAATGGAAACACTCATGATGAATATTGATGTAAAGGAAGAAGCAACTATGGCTAGATTTCTAAATGGTTTGAATAGAGACATTTTAGACAAGGTAGAATTACAACATTATATGGAGTTAGAAGTAATGTATTAGATGGCCTGAAACTCGAAAGCCCACTCAAGAAGAAAGAAAAATATAGCTATGAATGTACTTCTTGTACCTCATGGAAGAAGAACTAGAAAAAGGAGAATAAGGAGAACAAGAAAGGATAATCAATTCAAGCTATTTAAAGAAGGAGACTCTTAATAAAACCAAAGTAAATCTAAATCCCAATCTCATTTGAGTGGATTACGTTGTTTCAGGTTTAATGGGATTGGACACAAGCTTCTTACTGCCTTACTAATAAAGCTATGATTGCTTTGGGTAATGATGAATATAAGATGGCTAGTGAGTGAAGAAGATGATGATAATATGCTAGTTGGAGGATTTGATGGATAATGAGGAGGTAGATGCTTCAAACTTATCATTAATTATTAAACACACCTTGAGTACACAATAGATGAATGAGGGCGAACATGAACAGCAAAGGGAGAATATTTTCCATACATGTGTTGTAGTGAAAGAAAAGGTTTGCAGTTTAATTATTGATGGGGGCAGTTGTAGCAATGTGGTGAGTACTAATTTAGTGGAATTGCTTAAGCTGCCTACACTTAAGTATCCTAGGCCATATAAGCTACAATAGTTGAACGATTTTGGAGAGGTGAAGGTGAATAAGCAGGTGAAGTTATTGTTTTCTTTGGGAAACTACAAGGATGAGGTAGTGTGTAATATAGTACCCATGAATGCATGTCATATTTTGTTTGGTAGACTGTGGTAGTTCGACAGAAATACTATTCATAAAGTGTGTTCAAATAGATTTGTTGTGTGAAAGGATGATAAGACATTCCATTTGAAGCTTTTGACACCACAACAAGTTCTAGAAGACCAAAAGAAGTTGAAACAAGAAGATGAGATATTGAGAGCCAATGAGAAAAAGAGAGAAAACAAGAGAGCAAGTGAGAATGATACACAAGTAGTAGAAAAAAGAAACAAAGTGGCTGATCAGAAAAAAAAAAAAAGAGAGAGTGAGAAGAGAAAGCAATTGAATTGTTTTACCCCTAATAGTGAGACCAGGAGTGATGTGAGTGAAAAAAAGCCTTTGATTGAACTTATGTATAAGGAGGCAATGATTTTTACTAACGATCTTAACCCTTCTCTTCTTGGTTCTATTGTATCTCTTTTGTAGGAATATGGAGATCTGTTTCCTGAAGAGATTCCTAAAGGTTGCCACCAATTAGAGGCATTGAGCATCAAATTGACTTCTTACACGAAGCTTATATCCTGAATCGACCTGCCTATAGGAGTAGTCCTAAAGAGACCAAGGAGATACAAAGGCAAGTGGAGGAATTATTGGCAAAATAATTTGTTCGTGAGAGCATGATGAGCCCTTTTGTTGTGCCAATCTTGCTTGTGCTTAAGAAAGATGAAACCTGGAGAATGTGTGTAGATTACAGAGCCATCAACAAAATTATGATACAGTATCATCATTCTATTCCTAGGTTAGATGATATGCTTGATGAGCTGCATGGATCTATCTGTTTTCAAAAATTGATCATAAAAGTGGTTACCATCAAATTCGAATGAAAGAAGGGGATGAATGGTTATGCCCTTTGGACTAATTAACACACCTAGCACATTCATGAGGTTGATGAACCACGTCATACGTCTTTCATAAGAAAATTTGTTGTTGTATATTTTGATGACATCTTGGTTTACATCAAGAATTTAGAGGAACATGTGAATCATCTGAAGAGTGTACTTACTGTTCTGAAAAAGAAGTATTTATATGCTAATCTAAAGTAATGTTCTTTTTGTTTGGAAAAAGTAGTCTTTTTAGGCTATGTTGTTAGTGCTAGAGGCATAGAAGTAGATGAAGAAAAGGTTAAGGCAATTAAAGAGTGGCTACTCCACTGAGGTAAGAAGTTTTCATGGCCTTTCTAGTTTTTATAGGTGCTTTGTAAAAGACTTTAGTGCATTAGCAGTGCCATTTACAAGGACTGTGAAGAAGTTTGCTAGTTTTAAATGGGAAGAGGCACAAGCAAAAACTTTTAATTTACTTAAGAATAAATTATGTTTTGCGCGTTTGTTGTCTTTGCCTGAATTTTCTAGGACCTTTGAGATTGAATGCGACGCATCTGGCATTGGCATTGGAGCTATATTAATGCAGGAGAACAAGCCAATAGCTTACTTCAGTGAAAAGTTGAATGGAGCACCTTTGAGCTACCGTACTTATGATAAAGAACTCTATGAATTGATGAGAGCTTTAGAACTTGGCAACATTATTTGTGGCTAAAGGAGTTCGTGATCCACACTGATCACAAATCACTAAAGCATTTAAAGGGGCAAGGAAAGCTAAACAGAAGACATACCTACTGGATGGAATTCATTGAGACTTTCCCTATGTTATTTGCTACAAGCAAGGTAAAGAAAATGTGGTTGCTGATGCCTGAGCGCGCAGGTATGTCCTCCTCTTAACTCTTAATGCAAAATTATTAAGTTTTGAACATATCAAAGAGTTATATGCTAGTCATCATGATTTTTCTGCTATTTATGCTACATGTGAGGAAATATCTTTTAACAAGTTTTATAGGCATGATAACTCTTTATTTAGAGAGGGGAAATTGTGTGTGCCTCAATATTATATGAGGGAGTTGCTTGTTAGAGAGTCTCATACTGGAGGTTTGATGGGATATTTTGGTGTTGCAAAAACCTTAGATATTTTGACTGAATATTTTTATTGGCCTCACATGAGAAGGGATGTGGAAAGAGTTTGTGGTCGATGTGTGATGTGCAAGAGGGTCAAATCTAGGGTGATGTCTCATGGGTTGTATATGCCTCTTCTAGTACCTAGTGAACTATGGACTAACATTTCTATGGATTTTGTTTTGAGATTACATTTCATATTACTAACTTTTCTTTAAGGAGATTGTTAGGTTAAATGGCATTCCTAAAGGCATTGTTAGTGACAGGGATGTCAAAATTTTGAGCCATTTCTGGCAAGTTTTGTGGAGTAATTAGGTACTATGCTATTGTTTTCTACCACCTATCATCCACAAACTGATGGACAAACTAAGGTAGTGAACAGGATAATGACTACCTTGGTGTAAGCTATGATTTAAAAGAATTTGAAGTGTTAAGAGGCATGTCTGTGATTCATTGAGTTTACATATAACTATATTGTTCACTCTACTATAGGTTTTTCACCATTTGAGGTTGTTTATAGTTTTAATCCACTAACGCCTTTAGATTTATTACATTTACCATTTAATGAAAGAACTAGTTTGGATGAAAAGAAAAAGCCAGAAGCTGTAAAGAAATTACATGAATAAGTGCGACAAAGAATTAAAAAGAGGAGCAAACAATATGCTTAACAGGTAAATAAAGGCCCAAAGAAAGTTATCTTTGAACCTGATGATTGGGTTTGGGTGCACTTAAGGAAGGAGAGATTCCCATCTTAAAGGAAGTCAAAGCTAGAATCTCGGAGCATGGACCATTTCAAGTAGTTAAGAAGACCGACACCGCTTACATATTGAATTTGCCAAGTGAGTACAATGTGATGCTACATTTAATGTTTCTGACTTAAGTCCTTTTGATATAGGTGAAGTTGACTCGAAGACAAATCCTTTCGAGGAAAGAGGGAATGATGAAGACACAACTGCATCAAGCTCGCCACAACAACTTCAAGTACCTAAAGGAATGATTACTTGAAATAGAGCTAAGAAATTTTAGGAAGAGTTCCAATGATTTATGTAGAAGTTTATTGAAGATTACTCAAAGTTCACCAACGTTGATTTTAAATCGAAAATGAAGACATTTGCCATTGTTGATGCAACTTAGAAGGAGAATGCAACATGACAGATGGAACCAGACTAGAGCCGGTTCAAAGCTGCCAATTCTAAATGCCTATGCCACTAGCTTAGGAGTTGCATCGCCGGCCTTTAGCTAGCCATCTTTGGGCTAAATTTTGATCAGTTTCTTGATTTTTAAAGTTGCTCAAACGCTACCGACCTTCAAGGTTTATGCTGCCAGCCTTTAACCGGTGTACAAGTTTGTATTGAATTGAGTTTTTTAAAGTCATCCTTTAGGCCGCCCGCATTTGTATTTTAGGCCGCTAGCTTTTATATACGAACAACTTGTTTTTGTTTTTATCTTTTAGGTTTTTTTTTTAGCCTACATAAAATAAAACTTATTGGATGTAAGATTAGATTACTTTTGATTTGAAATCAACTGAGAGAAATTCTTCTCTTTGAGTTCTTTTGAGAGCTTATGATATCTTCAAGAATTTGATATTCTTGTTGAGTTTTTTGTTATACTAAGACTCATGATCGGTATTTCCTACAGGTTGAGATCTCTATATCAAGGTTCTTAAGATTACTCAACTAATTGGTCAAGGTCTTTCCACCAGTCTATACCACGGTTCATGGAATTCTCGATCTAAGGTCGCATATTGATTCTATTCTTGATATTTCATCAGGTCAAGGTATGCATATCGATTTTTAGAGTCCAAGAAATTGTAAATCCATACCAAGCATGCATCACTTACTATTGGCATGTGGAGTACAAGCTCACAATTATATTGCAACTTGTGGTTTTGAAAATGGTTTATATTTGTAAAAGTTATAGATTTTGGAAAATAGAAGAGTTTGCAAAGTTCGTCATAAAGATTTTCCAAGCAGGTTAGGTTTCCACTATGAAATAATAGTGGGTAGTGAGTAAGGAAAGGTTTGATGATATTAAGGTCAAACACATCCATGTGGGCGGCCAAAAGAAATAAATAAATTACATTTCTTAGGTTTCATTGGTATGCAAAGCGATGCCCTCTTATAATGAAACATCTAATAGTATTCTTAGGTAAGAATTTATGATTAAATACTCTACACAATATTTTACACTTAAAATCATAAATACGAATTCTATATCCCAATTTATTATACGTTATGATTTATTATAATTTTTTGCACTTAACAATCAAGGTTTTAAAATTTTAGAGCCTAGTCATTTATTAAGTTAAGCTTTAATTACCTAATTCTATATTCTAATGTTATAAAATTACAGGGCTTCACATCATGAATGAAACCCTTCCTTAACACTTCAACCATTCAAATAACCCAATCTTTTAAGTATCCAAAATGTTTTTTAATGTCAAAAATCAATAGT
Organism: Combretum micranthum; assembly: GCA_024138025.1. Classification (NCBI taxonomy): domain Eukaryota; kingdom Viridiplantae; phylum Streptophyta; class Magnoliopsida; order Myrtales; family Combretaceae; genus Combretum; species Combretum micranthum. The sequence continues at coordinate 162,538 of JAMXBD010001534.1, forward strand.
AACATCCATTAGACTTCAAAACTTACTAGAAAATAAATTCACAATTTTGAAAACTCTTTACTCTCACTTGTTACCCATTTTAAGATTCAGAAAATACCAAGATATTTCTTTTTAACTTGCTCTCTAACATAAAATCATAAATAGCATGATGTACCTTTCCAAATTGATTTGGTAATGTTACCATATTGGGAAGGGAACTATTGTGTGTATTAAGAGGGGAAATTGACAGTTTAAGAAAAGAAGAGAAAAGGAATACTACATTACTTTGATTTTCAAAAGGTTTAGGTTTTAAATTTCAAATCAAAAGACAACAATAGCCCTTCATACCCTCTTTATTTTTCTATGTATTTGTAGGTGTTAGGTTATAGATCCAACCCATGTGGATTTATAATCAAGGATTTCTTAAGTATATTAAATTTACTTAGAAGAAGACCTAAAAAATAAGGAGATTTGTGCAAGACAAAGGAAGTTTGGGAGTTGTACACCAGCCATAGATTGATCAAGCCTGCTTTAATTATATATGCCAGCATTAGAATTGGAATTTTTTGCTGAGAGCATGCATCAGGAAAGGCTGGCGTCAAAGCTGCTAGCCTAGGGAGTTACACCGTAGGCATAGGAGGCTAGGCCACCATCTTACTAGCTAACGTACGTCTTTCCAATTCAATGATGTTTTCAATGCTGGCCTAAAGCCACTAGCCTTTATTTTGTTCGAGCCATCATATGTTGTATTTGTGATTTCTCTTTATCTTTTGGTATAAATACTTCTTATTTGGTCGTAGGGTTTGGTGGATGCTATTCCTAAATGTTAGAGAGAGAGTTTAAGAGAGAAGCCTATTGTTGTTAAAATATACTGTTTATGGTAAAGATCGTGTGATCCACTAGTGTTATCTAGTGAGAAAAACTGTGTATCACATTATTATTGATAGTGAAAGATAATTTGTACTAGGGTCCCGTGGTTTTTTCCAAATTATGATTTTCCATATAAATCCTGGTGTTGTTATTTTTATTGTGCAATTTTTTGATTTTGTTGTGATCGCTACATGTAAGAGGAAAAATTGTTATGATTGCTGTCAGGTTGTTGGTGGATTTTTCATAACAAAGTGGTACCAAAGCGTCATGTTGAAAAAAAAATTAGTGTTTGTCATTTGAATTGTAGAAATGGCTAAATCATCAGGTACGATGATTAAATTGAATTCTTCAAATTGCTCTATTTGGAAGTTATGATGGAAGATTGTTATATTATAAAGATTTATTTGGCTTTGGATGATGATATTGTGAAGCCAACAGATAAATCTGATGTAGATTGGGCAATCATTCATAGAAAAATTGTCAGATATATCTGACAATGGGTTGATCAAAGTGTATATCATGATGTTGCCAGGAAACCAAAGCTGATCTTCTATGGAGGAAATTGGAGTCCATGTATGAGAGGTAGACTGCCTAAATATAACTTCATTGATTAGAAGAGTAGTGAATTTGAAGTACAAGGATGGATCTAATATGACTAAGCACTTGAATGATTTTCAAGGAGTTGTGAATCAACTGATTGCTATGATGCTTGTGCTTAATGATGAGATTTAGGCACTTTTGTGGTGAGTTCACTGCTAAAAGTTGGGAGACCCTTATAGTGTCTGTTAGTAATTCTGCTCCAAATGGAAATCTTACCATTGCAATGGTGAAAGATAGCCTGATTAATGAAGAAGCCAGAAGGAAAGATCTTGGCACGAGTTCTGATACTCAAGCACTTGTTATTGATAATCAAGAAACGCATGGTAGAAGTAGGAATAGAGGCTCAAATGATAAATTTTATAGATATGATAAATCTAGGGGAAGATCTAAATCAAGAAGGAGAAATATCAAATGCTTTTATTGTGACAAGCCAATGCATTTTAAGAGAGAATGCAGACTATGGAAGAGAGAGTAAGGTAAAGGTAATGGTGATGTAAAAGATGAACACACAACTATTGCAACAATAGGTGGTGACATAGTTGTTACTTGGAAAGAGGATTGTGTTAGCCTTGCATGTCATGATAGAGACTTGGTTATAGATTCCAGTGTCTCCTTTCATGAGATAACACATGGTGAATTTTTCTCATCCTATATTGATGGTGATTATGGCAAAATTAGGATGGGAAATGATGAAACATATAAAATTGTGGGCATTGGAAATGTTGTTTTAGAGACTAGCACTAGTTGTAGGCTCATTCTCAGAGATGTTAAACATGTTTCAATATCCATCCAAACCTTATATCTACAGGGAAACTTGATGATGAAGGTTATCACAGTCATTTTGGTGAAAGTAAATGGAAGCTCACCAACGGTTCTCTTATTGTGGCAAAAGGGAAGAAGAGTAATACCCTTTACTTAATGTCAGGAAAACTAAGTAAAGGAGATGTGAATTTAACAAATGATATTTTAATGGAGCTTTGGCATAAGTGGCTTGGTCACATGAATGAGAAAGGGCTCCGAATGCTTGTCAAGCAAACAGCTTCTACTTGATGTAAAAAGTACCCCTTAAAAACTTACACTGATTGTCTTACTGGTAAACAACATAAAGATTACATTTCAAAAAATCGCAGGCTAAGAAATCTCATATATTGGATTTGGTTCACACAGATGTGTGTTATATCATTTATGATAACTCTGGATAGTTGTGGACATTTGCTTTAAAGTCTAAAGATTAAGTACTAGATGTGTTTAAGCAATTCCAAACTAAAGTAGAAAGAGAAACAGGAAGAAAATTATATGTTTCAGAGCAGACAATGGTGGTGAATACAGAGGACCATTTGAAGAATATTGTAGAGATCATGGGATTAAACTAGAGAAAACAGTTCTAAAGACCCGCAATAGAATGATATTGTAGAGAGAATGAATTGCACTATCATAAGCGAGTGAAGTGCATATTATCACATGTCAAGCTGCCTAAATCATTATGGGATGAAGCAATGAGAACAGCTATTGATCTGATAAATTTATCTCCCTCTTATGCTCTGGATGGAGATATCCAGAGAGTTTGGACAAGTAAAGATGTTTCTTATGAACACTTACAAGTATTTGGTTGCAGGACATTTGTGCATATTCCCAAGGATAAAAGAGTGAAGATTGATGCAAATTCAAAGCAATGCATTTTTCCAGGTTATGCATATGATGAGTATGGGCAGATTGTGGGATCCAGCAAAGAAGAAGATTGTCGGAGTAGAGATGTGGTCTTTCTAGAAGACCAAATAATTGAAGATATTGAGAAGCTTAAAAAGTCTAAATCCTTATATGAGATCTCTACGGATGTAGATCCAATGCCCTCACTTGAAGATTCTCATGATGGGGGAGATGTAGGAGATTCAGATGAGGAGCCCCAAGAGCCTCATTAGTAGATTGAGTTGAGGCGATCTTCAAGTGATAGAAGACCATCAATTAGATGCAGTCCAAATGAGTATGTGATACTGACTGACAGCGGAGAGCCTGGATGTTATCAAGAGGCAATGATGCATGAGTAGAAAAAGGAATAGGTTAAAGCCATGCAAGATGAGATAAAATCCTTTTGTGAGAGCAAGACTTATGATATGGTAGAACTGCCAAAGGGAAAGAAACCTCTAAAGAACAAATGGGTATATAAATTGAAGACTGATGAAAATAGCTCACAACTAAGGTACAAAGTAAGACTAGTTATGAAGGGGTGCAGTTAGAAGAAAGGGGTTGATTTTGATGAGATCTTTTCATCAGTGGTGAAAGTATCTTCCATTCGAGTTGTACTCAGTATTACAGTCAGTTTGAACTTGGAGGCTGAGCAGATAGATGTGAAGACAACATTCCTTCATGGTGACTTAAAGGAAGAGATCTATGTGGAGCAGCCTGAGGGGTTCAAGATCAAGGGAAAGGAGCATCTTGACTACAAATTAAAGAAGAGCTTGTATGGGCTAAAACAGGCTCTAATGCAGTGGTACAAGAAGTTTAACTCCTTCATGATTGATCAAGGTTATACAGGACTACATCAGACCATTGCATTTTCATTACAAAGTTTGCCAGTGGTTTCTTATACTCCTATTATATGTAGATGATATATTAATTATTGGCCATGATGCCAAGTAGATTCAAAATCTAAAGACGGAGCTAAATAAGTCTTTCATCATGAAAGACTTAGGACTTGCACGCCAAATTCTTGGTATGAGAATCATTCATGATAGAAAGAGCATAAAATTGTGGTTATCATAGGAAAGATACCTAGAAAAGGTGCTGAAGAGATTTAACATGAGCAAGGCAAAACCTGTTTACTCTCTACTTGTACGTCACTTCAAACTCAGTTCTTAGCAGTGTCCTAAAAGTAAGGCAGACAAAGAAGACATGAAGAAAATTTTGTATGCTTCAGTGATTGGTAATCTAATATATGCTACAGTATGCACTAGACTAGATATTTCTCATGTTGTTAGTGTGGTTAGCCGCTATTTCTTGAATCTAAGTAAAGAGCATTGGACCACTGTTAAATAGATTCTCAGGTACCTTAGGGGCACTTCCAGGTTAAGTTTGCAGTTTGGTGATAGCAAACTTGTATTGAAAGGATTTTCAGATGCTGATATGGCTGGAGATCTTGATTCCAGGAAGTTTACTTCACATTATTTGATTACTTATGCAGGGGGAGCAGTGTCTTTAGCAATCTAAGTTGCAAAAGTTGTTGCAGAATCTACTACTGTAGCATAATATATAGCTGTAACTAAAGCTTGCAAACAGGTCTTGTGGATGAAGAAGTTTTTAGAAGAACTGGGCCAAGAGCAAGAAGACTTAAGGGTATTTTGTGATAGTCAGAGTGCTATACATCTCAATAAGAATCCAACTTTCCATTTCAAATGCAAACACATTGATGTTAAGTATCATTGGATTCTAGATGTATTGGAATAAAAGCTTTTGAAGCTTAAGAAGATCCATATTGATGATAATGCTTCATATATGATGACCAAAGCTCTACCTAAAGATAAGCTTGTTTGTTGTAGATAGATAGCAGGTGTGATGGAACCCCCATATGATTTGTTGGAAGAGTTTATTAGGTTATAGATCCAACCCATATGGGTCTATAATCAATGATATCCTAAGTATATTACATATACTTAAGAGAAGACTTGGAAAATAAGGAGATTTGTGCAAGACAAAGGAAGTTTGGGACCTGTACACCAGCCATAGATTGATCAAGGCTGCTAGCCTTTAAATGTATATGCTAGCGTTGGAATTGGAATTTTTTACTGAGAGCACACATCAGGAAAGGACAACATCAAAGCTGCTGGCCTAGGGAGTTATGCCGCCTGTGTAAGAGGTTAGGCCACCGACGTACTAGTCGACGTATGTCTTTCCAATTCAACGGCATTTTCAACACCAGCTTAAGATGCCAGCCTTTATTTTTATCGAGCCAGCTTATGTTGTATTTGTGCTTTCTCTTTGTTTTTTTGGTATAAATACTTCTTATTTGGTCTTAGGGTTTGGTGGAGGCTATTCAGAAATCCTAGAGAGAAAGTCTAGAGAGAAAGAAGCCTGTTGTTATTGAAATCCACCATTTGTGGTGAAGATCCTGTGATCCACTTGTGTTATCTAGTGAGAAAAACTGTATATCCTATTATTGTTGATACTGGAAGATAATTTGTGCTGTAATCTTGTGGTTTTTTGTTAAATTGGGGTTTTCCACATAAATCCTGATATTGCTATTTTTATTCTACAATTTTGTTTATTTTGTTGTAATCGCTATACGCAAGAGAAAATATTATTATGATTGCTTCCAAGTTATTGGGGAATTTTTCCTAATAGTAGGTTATTTTAGCGACATGTATGTGCTAGAGGTGTAAGTTTTCTGCCTTAACACGGATCCAAGGTAAATATGGTATAACTATGTTAGTGACAGCAGTTGAACTGTCCTAATGCATTAAGGTGTTGTAATATAAGAAAGAGGGAAAGAACTGGGGGAGGAGTGGGGGGCAGGGGAAGAAAGGAAGAACCGATTGTACATGTGAGAAGGTATACTCAGCTGGTAATTGGAAAAGAAAAAGTGCGATGGTTTTTATTTTCCCTGATTAGTACAATGAAGTTGAGTATAGCATATTTTTAAAAATTCAAACCACATATAACATGTGACAACAGGTTGAGCAGAGAACTGTGTAAATTTAAATCAAGTATAAGCATGTAGAGCGAACATTTAAGTTAGTTCACTTTTATATTAAAAAATTCAAAAGGCCAATTTCTGTTGTTTTCTTATTTGGGAACGCAGAATGGCAGCGAGACAAATGGTAGGCATGTTACCTTACTATTGAAATTTTGAAATAGGTCAAGTCCATGTATATTAGGGGTGTGAAAAAAAAAAATGTTTAGGATAACCGAATCGAAATCGAAAAACCAATCCGAAATAAACGGTTAATCGATCCATTGGTTTCGGTTTAGGATTAGCATTTTTATTTTTTTCGATTTTCGGTTTCGGTTTTAGATACCAGAAACCGATGGATTCGGTTAACCGATCCATAATTATAAATATATATAATTTATAATATATCCATATAATTATTTTTTTTAGTATTATCAATACAAATTATGTTAAGATGAATGATTTAGATAAGAAGAAACAAATGTATATATGTTTGAAAATCGGAGTGGCGGTGTTTGATTGAGATTTTGTATTGAGCTCAATCGATCAAAAGTTGATAAAAACACATGAGTAAAAAGCTATTATGATGATTATCTTGATGACACCGATATATATTAACAACTATTTTACATGTCTTACATTCTTAAATTTTAGTTTTTAATATAATTATACAAAAAAAATACTTTAATTTTTTTAAGAACGTATTGAAAAATATGGTTAACTGCAAAATTTACATAACCATTATATTAAACGGTTAAAAACCAAAAACCGAAAAAATTAATCAAAAAAAAGGTTAACCGTTAAGGCGGTTAACCATTCATAATGGATCAGTTTAGGATCACGATATTGAAAATCCGATAATTACGGTTAGGATAAAAAAATAGGATCATGGACCGGTTAATTGAAACGTGAACACCCCTAATGTCTATGAATAAAAATAAATAAATAACTAATGGTCATAAAAAATAATTAATTTATATTATAATCATATTTATTGGTAATATGACCGTATGTTTTATATTCGTATTGTATCAATTTCTTATTTTATTTTAAGTTAATATCATGAATGGTACATTAATTTTTAATAAATTATACAATTAGATAGAATTAATTAATCTGATACTTAGAAAGAATTTTTTATATATGTTATTAGTATCTCTATCAAATTGACTAATATGGCCATCTGACATGACATCGCTTTTATTATTGACATGTACGAAAAGTTCTTTTAGGTTTTAAATTGATTAAATGTTAGATACCTAAGTACATATTTTATAAAAAATTAATACTATTCACAATATTAACCTTTTTATTTTTATAATTATATATCTAATCATATCATGTTTGGATTCATATATATTATCCTGGCTTCCTAAACATGTTTAGAATAATGCAACCCCATAAGCGTCCAATTACTTCGTGAAACAGTAGTGGTCCATGTGACGTTAATTCTCTAGATCTGTGAAAGATATAAAAAACAACTTATACGGTTACCTAACCAGATGCAAGTTGTAATATAGAAAAGAAGCCAGCGATAGTCGGGTTATCATGGCATTGGCACTCCACTCGGCACTCGGCACGCCGACGCGGAGCAGTAGAAAGATTTAATGGTGATGTTGAGAACTTCGGTTCTGACCTTGTTTGTTTTGCGGAAAATCGTGCTATTTTTTCTTTCTTATCATTTTCTATACTTAAATATAATTGAAATTTTAAAATTATCAAATTTTGTGGTAATACTTTCAAGAGTTTATACAGGTGGCATTTAATACCAAATAATGGTGAGAGTTTCGGATCTTAGGTAATGACCGGTGGAAAATTCTATCATACAGTCCTGTTTTTTATAGGGTTGATCTCGTCCGTTATTTAATTATTCTTATTAATATCTATTCATGATTGCATTACTTGAATTCTTATAGCTCGTTCACTTAAGAATGAATATGGCCGTAACAGAATTCCTATTATGGAGGAATGGAGTAAAGCTGTAATAAGATTTTTTTATTAATTTTTTTTATTTAAATTGTGGTATTTAAAAAAAAAAAAAGACAATTCTAGCATTGAATTGATATTTATATATTTGAATAAAGATTGGTTATTTAATGTTTTGTATAATAGGAATTCATTGTAGAATTACTATTCAGTGAACTAAACGCCGTAATAGTTATTCATAAGGAATAGAGCTATAATGGAATTGCAATTATAGCGAAGTGAACGAGCAGTTAATATATTACTTAAATATGATTGACTTGATTGTTCTATTGATATAATGTGAAAGTTCCCAAATCACAATCATTGATGATGATAATAATGAATTATTTTTTATTTTCTAAAATGAGAATTATTTTCCTCATTTATTGGTAGTGTTTTCTCTATAATTGCTAATCCACATTGGTATTATCATCCGTAAAATTATTACAATATAAATATCAGTATATCTTTAATTGTAATATACACATACATATATTTTTTAAACGTCCAAAAAAAAAAACATTATTTACCAAACAATCACACCCTAAGTGTCGCAAGAAACTCGAATAAAAGTTAAAGACAACGGGGGGGGGGGGGTTGGAAAAAGAAAAAAAGAAGGGCTAAAACCAAAGACTGCAGCACTGATCAATAAAAATTAATGCATGAATGACTTGTACGAGGGGTTACAATAATCTTTTTTCCAAAGAGGATAGTCTTTTCAGAAGAGGAAGCCCATGCAAATGGACATGACACCCACAATCAACCCCATCAACAGATTCTTCCCTTCTGCCCTCGAATCGCTGCTTTCAGATGATGATGGTGCCTTGGCAGACGTTGTTGTGCTCGAATTACCGTCACTTGAGGCCGATTTCGGTGGTGCAGGAGTGGAGGCAGGAGATGATGCCGCGAAAAGCTCTGGAGGCAGCAACACCTTGTCAACTTGGTAAATTGCTAGAGGTGACTTTTGGTACACTGCATTATAGATTTGTGCCTCCACAAGACCAGTTGTCACATTGAGTTGGTTGGCTCCTCCAGTGAAGTTAAGACCATAATTGGCTTGTGTCCTAACGGGGTTGCTCACACTCAACAAATTTTCCTCTGTGTAATATTGAGGAAGAACATGGTACAGAAGGAGTTCCACTTGTTGTTGTTGGGATAGCTTATTAAGTGTACCAGCTTCGAGGTTGTTGAATGCATTGTCTGTTGGGGCAAATATAGTTAGTCCTTGACTTGAGGTGTTGAGTTGGTTGTCAATCTGTTTGGCAACTTGCGTGGTCTGTGTGAGGAGGCGGATGAATTGTGTATACCCGCCGGCTTTATCGAGGATGCCGGTGAAGTTCAGAGGGCCGGCCGGGGAGGGGGCAGGAGCTGTGGATTGAGCGAGGGCTGGGTGAGAACATAGGGCAAGGAGGAGAGAAGAAATGGCAATGGGAATGAGAGGTGAGGATGAAGCCATATTGGTTTGTGTTTTCTGGTCTACAATCGTGCTGCGAGGAAAGGGGGACCTGTTTGGGGAGGGATTTATGGGATGAAGTTGTGACTTGTGAGGTTGTATGACTTTGTTGGCATGAGCTGGCTACATTCCCACAAATTCTCTAGACAAATACAAGATGGAAAGCACATTTTCCACTATAGTAATAGCAATGATTAACAAGCCCTACTTGAAATTAGGGGAGAGAAGAAAATCCACCAAATCAAATCAATTCTTAATTGATTCAAATCAAAATGAAAATATGATTTTTAAAACAATTTAATTTAAAAAATTTCAAATTAGAACCAACTTGTAAATTTATTATTATTTTGAAGGAGCAAACCAAACTAATTTATAAAACTGAATCATACTGTTTGTTATGATAATTGATTAAATGTCATCTATATTCTTATGGTTTTATTATGATATATATTATTTGATAAATACTTATTAATATTAACTTAATCCTTTTTAAAATTGTTTTTTAGGTTCAACATATATATTCTTCCATTGATGGCTTAATGTTGTTATTATCATTTTTTTTGTTAGTTATTTTAACTCTATGAAGTATGAATTTTGTTTATTTAGTTATGACTCTTATTATGTATTGATTGTTCAAAATAATCTACTAGCAAGTCATTTTTATTCATGGATGAATTTTATTGGTAGATGATCTTTTATTTTGACCAGATTTGTTGGCAGATGATTGACTATATAGTTTTAAAGAAAATTATAGGTTGCGAGTTATTGTGTATAAGTTAATGAATGTATAGAATTGGTAGATAACTTATTAGTATATGAATGATTTTATGGAGGACTATGAATTATGAGTGTAATAGATTTATAAAGTATTTCGTTTGCAATTTAAAATTTGTAAAGTAATTTAAATATTTAAATATTTTCATAAATGTAAAAGGTTAAGATAAAGCTTTTTTTAATTAGAATATCAATTTAATTTATAATTCGAATCGAAACAAATTGTTATGTTATCGTCTGGAAAATTTTTAATCTATACCAAATCGTTATATAAGGATTTGGTTTAGTATGAAAAAAAAATAAAAATGTAAATTATGAATTAGTTTGGTTTCTAGTAAAAATTAAACAATACAAATTTGTGCCCATTCTACTTGAAATTAATAGGAATTTTTATAATCCATCAGTAGAAACTTTTTGGCCTACTATTACACTCTTAGATGAATATAATAATTAATATAATGGGAATTCAATAATGAGATAATAGGATCGAAATAAAGGTTTCACTAAGAAAACAATAGAGGAAAAAGAGTATAACTCTATACCTTATTGTTAATAATTACAAATTTGACAAGTAATAGTTTCGTTAGTGAACTTCTTTCATTGATCCTCTTTTTTTTTTTTTAAATAATTCAATGTTTAATAGTTTATTTTTAAAAAAGAAAATGTAAGGATAGTAGTTTCATAATTATGAAAAACCTTAAGCGAAGTGCATCATTGAGATGTCAACTGTAAATAATTTCTGTTGAGTAGCTCTTCTAATCGAAAAGAAAAAATAGTATTAAGACAATACTATGCAATATGTACGAAAAAAAATTAATTAAAAGAGTAATGGTTGTTTTGAAAATTAGTTATTTCACTACCATACATGTAAAATTTTATTTTTATTTACACGCTATGTAAACATTGATATGCAATGTAATATCTCAATGATTTTTTATTAAAAAAATTGTTTCAATAATTATTTTAATAACCAGATTATGGATCAGTTGTACCATTATATTAGGAAAATCAGTAATTATAACTCTACCCTTTGTTGTGAATAAAAAGAAGATAAACTAGTGACAGTTTTCTGGCCACATAAAAAAAAAAAAGGAAAAAAAAAAAGGGTGAGGACAACAATTTTAGGGTCTGTTTGGATTGTCTGTTTTCATCTGTATCTGTATCTTTTTTAAAATGATATGTGTAAATATATCCGATTTGCATCTAAATTTTATCTATATTTGTTCTATTTGATCTTTTGATGAGAACTGTCAACTTTTTTTTATTTATATCTATTTCTTGATAAATAATTTGTTATAAGAAAGTTTGAAAAAGTGTCTGTATCTGCCGGAAAAAGCCAAAACAAACAGACCCTTATTAGGACGGTTTCCATTTCTTCCATGTGATGCATCGATTAAAAATACCGCGTATGAAGTTGACCTTCACGATCTCAATCTGAACTACTCCTTACTTTTGGAAAGAAGATGATAATGTCGTTTTCCTGGGAAATAAATGGACAATGATATCCCCAAGTTGGCTCCAATGGTTATCCAGTGGTAATTCCCTAGAAGATTGATAATCCGATTCTACTTTCCAACAAAACACTGTAGCTTATATGGGTCAACTTTAATTCGAATTTTGTGCTCAATTGTATCTAATCCATTTAATTTATCTTGTTTCATTCCCATCAAATTTAAACTAGTTTGATCTAAACGTTTGTACCTCTTATTAAATAGCTTCATCAATAAATGAGTAAATATTAGTATTTGTTTATTCGATGAGCTAATAAACAAAAGATAATCGTTTAAAATATCAAATTAGAATTGCACACTATTATAGAAAGAAGAAAGTAAAAGACTTGAAAAAAAAATTGTTTATTGAAATGCTTTCTAAATCAAATCATTTGTGATCCTCAGTCTTTTTTCTGAATTTAATCATTCTAAGCTTGTGTAATTTACCTTATAAATCATTTATTTGCAAACCTTAATAAACCAAACAGGGTGTGCTTACTTTTCAAATTCACCACCTTACTTATTGGTTATACTAGTACTTTTTGACCAAAGATTGTTTGACATTTCATGTTCTTGGAGAAGCAATGCAAGTGGTAAATTTAATAGGTATATATTAAATTATATATGATATCTAGTGAATTCGAACTTTGCCTGTAAATTTTAATAAGCAAAAGTTCCACCCAACATGATATTTAATAATTTCAAATTTTCTATATAAAAATGAAAAATACATATTTATAAAGTTTAGGTTGTGGTTATGACAATATTTCTTATATCTTGTTAGTTTCTAATCATAAGGAGAGTTGCATGACAGCCATTGCCCGACAAAATTGGACCAAAATGTAAACTAAAATAGTGGCTTTAGGTTTTAAGTTAAAATCATTAATGCCATGTATAATATATACATATCATGAAGTAATGAAGAAATAACATGGTTAATATGAAATGTAGGTTGTTTCTTGTTTTAAGTTCTTTATCAAGGTCGGGTGAAGTCTAATTAACTCTAGCCTGCAATGCAATCTAAAAGCATGATAAGTTTCAGGGAACTTTTTATGGTTTCATCACAGCACCGTATTATCATTAATAATTATATTAAATCAATCATAAAATAATTAGTATAAAAAATTTATAAACTTCGATCATGGTTGGAATAGATTTAAACCGTTGAATAGTGTGATGGGACCAGTCCTATTGTAAACATCGTAGGACCATAGAATTTTCCTACGTTTTCTAGCCATCGAGCTTGATGGGGCTAGTTTGCATGTGATAAGGTTTTCCTACAATGTGGCAAAGTTAAATGATGATTGTATGTACAGTGAAAAATCTATAATAAACTGTATAATCTTGTTAATGGCCTTATAATCTAGTGATATTATTCTTAGTACTTCAAGTGAAAGATATCAAGTTTGAATCCTACCTCCATGCCTCCATTGTTGTAATGGCAATCTATATAATACATATATATATATATATATATATATATAATCTTACTCTTATGTATGCATTTATGTCCTAACATTATTGGAAAAAATTGCCCTCATATGTCTTAACATTTGAAAATATGTGTATATTTAAAAATATTGCTATTTATTGTTTTGTTAGCTATGATTTTAGAACTTTAGTAGTTATTTAGATCAAAGCATGTTTTAAAATTTTTAGATTTATCCATACCTAATTAATAACTTAGGTGGAAAATTGTAAACATCCCAAAAATTTTATTGAATGAATCAAATCAATAGCAATATTACTGGTAAGCTTCCAATAAAATATTATACCTTTAGTTAATCACTTGACAATTCTATTACTAAATGCATAATTACAATACAATAGTAATGAATGAATGTTTCTGAAACTTGTATTGAGAAATAATCTTATGTAACATTTTATAATGCTAGACAATCAAGTGCCAACTACATCTTTCCGGTGGCTTTGTTGCTTTCAACTATAAATGCTAAGACAAAACCCCTTTTCCTTGTAGGCAACCTGGCTTGACATGGCGCATACCAACATGTGGGGAACTCAAGACAACGCATATGCCTCTAATTTTAACAAATTATGATGTGATGAATATGGAATACTGACAAGAACATATCCTTGGCTGGACCCCCATGGAACTCTGCGTTGAGGTTTTTCTATGATGTAGTCATTCAACGGAAGATGAGGGGGAAAAAGATTCAATAGAAAAGGGGATAATATAACAGCTGGATGATGAACGCTGTTCGAACTAGATGATTGACATGACCACATACAGTAATTAATATATTTAGAAAATGTAAGTTAGAATAGATGATAAATATTAATTGTGGGTGTGTACCTAGTGATTAAGATATTGATTTAATATGGTAAAGCGTTTAAGTTTAAACCTTATGGGGAGTGTAATAAGAAAAGATTATTTTTCTTGTAATTTGATGAGTATAAATCCTACTATCTTTGATTTGCTAGTTACTACAAGCAATTACCTATCTCTAAATCTTGGCTACTAAAAATAAATTTAAAAAGGAAAAGAAAATCGAGGATCTATATATGCCTATAAGCGTATCCAGATGTTAAAGTAAACTTGTTTTAGTCCAGTAGTATTATCGCTAGTAATTCCAAATGAGAAGAATTCAAATGCAATAAATCAGGGAAGGGAAAAAAAAAGAGAGTCTGTTTTTGAATGTGATGTCTGTTTGAATTGTCATATTTTTATCCATTCGGTATCAATATCGGTTCACAACATTAGTTGATTTGATCAGTTTATAAGTAAAAATATTGATCTTTTATCGATATTTATCTTTATCAGAATAATATCGGTTTGATTTGAAAATGATGTCAATACGATGCCAAGTTGGCAATCCAATCTGGCCAAGCTTTCGTATTCATTGGTTTATAAGTAATCCTCCTAAATGTCTACATAAGATGTAACGCTTAAGTTATTATCTTTTTCCTTTTATCTAATTATTGTTTAGCCCGCGCTTAGAAAAATCAACAGAAATATAGTGCATTTATTTGCTAAAATATATTTTCCATTTCTTTTTTTTTAATCAATTTGTGATACAATAAAACTATAAAGAATGGAATTTAATACTGAGGGAATGGTCGAGTATAGTAGTGCTAACCATAAACGTGCTATTTTTCATTTTTCTAGAAAGGCATATATATACACATATACATAGAGCTATTTTGATACATATTATTTTAAAATTAAATTTACCTATCTTAGTTCAAATGGAAAAGAGTCTGACGCCCGAAAAAATAAATGGAAATAGCTTTTACTATTTTTTGGTGGCACTGCTAAGTCTTAAGTCCATTATTGTAGCAATACCTAAGGAATAAATAATAAAGACACAGCTGTGTATGGATTATGAGGTCGCACCAAAGATTTTTGCCACTTCCTGTTCTTCCATCGACAGGTGACTGAGAAGGACCAATCAACAACTTACTAAATATTTTATTTGTCTTTCGGCCAAATCAACAACTGCAATGCAAGGATGTTCTTATTATAATTGATTACCTATCCATCTTATTAAAAGTTTTTGAGTTTATAAAGGTAATCATGATGCAGGATAGCCCAAGTAAATTGTTTTAAAGGGATGGATGGAAACAGAACAGGTGTAGCGGAAATTAATTGGAAAAAAAAAAAAAACTAACTTAACAATTGTCATAAAAAAAATACCGTGAAAAATTCACTCGTAGATAAAAATTTTCCAAACTTGTTTTTATTTCCACATGAATGAACTTTACCCACCACCAACCATTTAAATGCAAATTAATACTTTTGTTAGAGTAATCGGAAATTTGCAATACTACAAGTCTACAATCTCTCGGTTGACACAAATTGGTGAAAAGATAAAATTCATCAAGCCCATAGCAAATATATCATCAAATTGTCATCAATGTCTTTTCTTTCTTGACATCCTACCGATGAGCTGTTTCTTCCGGCGGGGGGAGGAAGAGAGGAAAGAATGAAGCCAAGCCACGGAAAAAACAATAAGATTTCCTCCGATGCTAATAGACCTTAGCCAACATTAACCAATTAGGGTTTATTTGGATTGTCAGATTTTTATTCGTATTATTTATATAATTTATTTATATCGTATTTATTTTATCAGTTTATAAATAAAACTATAAATTTTTTCATTTATATCTATTTTTGGTAAACATATATTTAAAAATAATAAAAATATGATATCAAAACAATTAAAATATGATGAAGCAAATAGATCTCTCAGTTGACAAATTGGTGAAAATACAAAATTCACCAAGCTAATAGCAAATGTATCATCGAATTGTCATTAATGTGTTTTCTTTCTTGACATCCTAATGATGAATTGTTCCTTTTTGGGGGAAAAAAAAAGGAAGAGAGGAATTAATGAAGCCACGAGAAGAACAATAAGACCTCCTCCAGTGCTAACGTTTGGATGGGAAATCTAATGAAAGTGAAGTAAAAGAATGGAAAATATAAATTGGGTGTGTTAATTAAGTTTAAAAATATGTACATAGAAATATATATATATATATATATATCTTAGTATGCGATAAAAAAGAGAATATTATGTTAAACCCAAAATTTCATATTTTGAGGTTTTGAGGAAAGGAAATAGCATGAAATTTTGATTTTTATAAGCCTTAGAAAATTATTTAGGTTTAATATAATATATTTTTATCACATATTTAATTTAGAATTCATTTAAATTAATCAATTATTTTAAATGAACCTAAAATATAAGCTTTAAAAACATTTTGTGTATACAAATTGATAAGAAAAAAGCCAAATAACTTAATGGTAAGACATTGGTTTCCTAAAAAATAACAATTCGATTCAAATTTTCACTTTTTAGGTAAGTAAAAAGATATATGAACTTCCTAACACTACAAAAGTAGCAAATATCTAGTTTAACTAGAAAGCTATCCTCAAAATTGATAAATTCTCAAAATTCGTGATAAATATATCTCAAGAACCTAGATTCAAAATTGATAGAATCGGCAAGTTCTAAAGCTAAAATTGAAATCCTATTAATATAATAGGACATGTTAATCCTTTTTAAGCACAGTTTGCTCTTAATTCGTTTTTGATTTTTCAATTCATGTTTGTAATTATGAACTAAGGTTTCAGGTATTAATATCTTGATTCGTGATTTTTTAGGTTTCCTTGAAAATCACAATTCGATTCAAATATTCATTTTTTAGGCAAATAAAAAGATATGTGAAGCTTTCTAACACTACACAAGTAGCAAATATCTAGTTTAATTAGAAAGGCATCCTCAAAATTGACAAATTCCTAAAATTCATGATAAATATAACTCAAGAACCCCATATTTGAAATTGACAGAATTGACAAGTTCTAAGGTTAAAATTGAAATCCTATTAATATAATAGGACATGTACATCCTTTTTCAAGCATGGTTTGCTCTCAATCGTGTTGATTTTTCAATTCATGTTTGTAATTATGAACTAGGGTTTCAAGTATTAATATCTTTATTCGTGGTTTTTCAGCAAACATTGATCAAATGAGATGTCATAGAAAGCTTCAATCGTTCGAAATGCATAAGAAAGTCTTGAATCTCGTTCACGAATCCTAGACACCGTCGTCGGAGTTTACTGCTGCCTCCACCATAGGCTAGCCCTTCGAACCACTATCTACAGCCTTCCTTGTCCGAAACCAGCTTCCTAGGAGTCTTCGTCACCCCTTTGGTTGCTTTGTCTGAACACCACATAGGAGTCATGCCGCCTCCTAGCCGCCGCAACCTGACTTCCACCACCATCGAATCTGGACCTGACCTGCCGTTGATCAACCGGAGTTCGTAGTCCTTGTGATACGACCAAGATTCATCAACATACTTAGATTCATCAACATGCAGCATAAAACAGAAGGAAGCCAAGATGGCTTGATAACTATTCCACAACAAATTAACAGCTTCTTGTTAAATGCATGTAACAAATAGAATAGTTACAACTTATGTAACAGAATAGAGTAGTTACAACTAGATCCGTAACTAGATTTCAACAATATTACAAATCTAAACAAGTACACAGGAGGAATGTATAAATATAGAGAAGGGAATGAAAAGGCCTCTATTATCATACAATACTACCTGCAATAGATTAGATATCAGTTCAAGCTCGTTCAGTAAGCTTACTGTCATAAAGAGAGAGCAGGAAATACGAGAGAGAAATAGTAAGTCTTATCTAAAGTTTGGAGGCGCGAGAGAGGAGCTGGTGGAGGCAGAAGAGGAGGAGAGTGTTAGGTTAAAATAAGTAGGCCTTATCATTTGGTGCTCTCGTTATGGCTCCTGAAACACGCAGCAATAATCAACAGTCAGATTCAGAATTTTTCAAAAATTCTTTGCTTGCAATCCAAGAAAGTTTGGGATTACTTACTTCACGAATTGAAAAGTTGGAATCCAGGTACAATGTGGAACAGCATTCCCCAAGGAATCAGAACATTAATGATTCATCATCTTCCCGACTTGGATCCTCCTTTCATGATTCTTTTCTTAAAGGAATCAAGTTGGAAATTCCTAAATTTGGTGGGGAGGATGTTTTGGGATGGATATTTCAAGTGGAGCAATTTTTCGAATTTTATGCTGTGTAAGAAGAACAACGAATGACTATTTGTTCTTTTGCGTTCGAAGGGGCAGCTCATGAATGGTTTAAATGGATGTTTAGGAACAAACAGTTAAGTTCATGGCAAAGTTTATCGAAGCATTAACATATCGTTTTGGTCCATCACCATATGAAGATGTTCATGGATTATTGTCAAAGCTGGTACAAACGTCCACAGTTACAATGTACTAATCCCAGATTGAGGCCTTGGTAAATTGTACTTAAGGATTTTCGGATACCTTTTTGCTCAATTGTTTTATTTCGGGCTTAAAGCCTGCAATAAAATGAGAGCTTCAACTAGCTCGTCCGAAAGATATGGTGGAAGCTATATGGTTAGCTCGAATGCATGAGGATAAGCTGAATGATCAAGCAAAACAATACAGGCCACAAATTTTTCAATCTCCTGTTTCTTCCCTTCTACTAGTACTTTACAATTCTCTAAACCTTCTAGTTCTAATTCTGGCACATCTAAACCATATAATTCCATTCCTATTAAGAAACTTACTCCTGAAGAAATGCAAACATGTAGGGAGAAAGGTTTATGTTTTAATTGTGATGAGAAATTTCACAGGAATCATAAATGCAAACCTAAGTTTTTCTTATTAATGACTCCATCTGATGATGTGGAAGACGAAACTGAGGGTGTAGCTAGAATGGATGAAGTGTATACAGTACACGAGGATGACTCATGTGCCATTAGTTATCATGCTCTCAGTGGAATTCATGTTCCTCAAACTTTACGTTTTTCGAGGCAGGTTAATCAGAAGCTATTAACAGTGTTAGTGGATTCGGGTAGTACCCACAATTTTATTCAAACTAGGATAGTTAGTCAAGTGGGTTTACTTATTTGTCCAACGAACAATTTCCAGTTATCATAGGTAATGGTCAAAAGTTGTATTGTGATAGTGTGTGCAAAGATGTTCTGTTTCACATTCAAGGTTTGGATTTTCTAGTCAATTTGTATGTATTACCTATACAGGGGTCGGATGTGGTGTTAGGAGTGGATTGATTGGAGACTTTAGGGCCTGTAACTATTGAGTATAGCACTTTAACAATGCAGTTCTTGCATCAAGGTCATTCAGTGGTATTACATGGTTCTCAGTCCAAATTGGGTGGTCAGATTTCTTTTAGTCAACTCAGAAATGTTCCAACATGACTCAATGGTTTCATGTTTTTCTTTGGAGGCTCAGGTGGATTATTCTTCATAGCAATTCACCACCAATACACTTATTGAACAAGTGTTGGGCAAATATAATCACATTTTTGAGCCACCTTCATCATTGCCTCCTTTGAGAGCAGTGCAACATCGGATACATTTGAAGGAAGGGGTTTCAGCTATCAATGTCAAGTCCTATCGGTATCCTCATTTTCAAAAAGAGGAAATCGAAAGACAAGTTCAGGAGATGTTGGAACAGGGCATTATACAAAATAGTAGTTCACCTTTCTCTTCGCCAGATCTTTTAGTAAAGAAAAAGGATGGTAGTTGGCGGTTTTGTGTGGATTACAGAGCTTTGAATGAAGCTACTATTAAAGATGAATACCCTATTCCTACTATTGATGAACTTTTGGACGAATTGAAGGCGGCTACAATTTTTTCAAAGATGGATTTACGTGCAGGGTACCATCAGATTAGAATGTGTCCATCTGATGTTGCTAAGACAGCTTTTCGGACTCATGATGGACACTATGAGTTTTTGGTTATGCCTTTCGGTCTCAGTAATGCTCCTGCTACTTTCCAATCTATTATGAATGATATTTTTAAGCCTCACTTAAGACGATTTGTCATCGTTTTCTTTGATGACATACTGATTTATAGTGAGACATTGGATTTACATGTAACACATTTGGATAAGGTATTGTCCATTCTTGTGGAGCATACCATGTTTTTAAAGAAATCTAAATGTGTCTTTGGTCAAAGTTCCATCGAATATTTGGGGCATGTGGTACAGGCTGGGGGGGTTTCCCCTAATCCTAATAAGTTGGTGGCTATAGAAAAATGGCCAGAACCCACTTCTTTGAAACAACTTCGTGCTTTTTTGGGTTTGGCCAGGTATTATAGAAGATTTATTAAGTCTTTTGCTTCCTTAGCCAGTCCATTGACTGACTTGTTGAAAAAAGAAGGGTTTCATTGGGATGACATTGCCCTTCAAGCTTTTATTGAGCTCAAATAGGCTTTGCATCAAGCCCCTATATTGGTACTGCCAGATTTCAAGAAGCATTTTGTCATAGAGACTGATGCATTTGGCACAGGGATTGAAGCTGTTTTGTTACAAGAAGGTAAGCCAATTGCTTTCTTTAGTAAGAAAATGTCTGTGCATTTAGTTAAGGCATCAGCTTTTGTGTGAAAGTTATATGCAGTAGTAGAAGCGGTGCGGAAGTGGAGACAGTATCTGTTGGGTTCCCATTTTATTATCCGAACAGATCACAGAAGTCTGAAAGAGCTTTTAACTCAAGTTATTCAGACTCCAAAGCAAAATAAATACTTGACCAAATTACTTAGATATGATTACTCTATTAAGTATAAGAGTGGGAAAGAAAATATTATGGCTGATGCTCTTTCAAGACAACATGAATTCAATTATCTTGCTTTTTCGATGCCACATTTTTCTTTTGTTGACAAGTTAAAGCAAGAATACAAGGAGTTGTCTGCTTTTGTGAAGATTATTTCGGACTTAGCAGTAAGACATCCTCTAAAATGGAATCTACAATGGTTCAATGAGTTACTCTTTAAGGGGCATAAATTATTTTTGGTTCTTACTTCTTCTTTGATTCCATTACTTTTAGAGGAATTTCATAGTATTCTTACTGCTGGACATTTTGGAATTCAAAAGACATATCAGAGACTGGTGGCTCAATTTTATTGGCCTAGAGTAAAACATGATGTGGAGTTGTTTGTTCATGGCTGTCTTACTTGTCAACAGACTAAATATTCCACTCAACGCCCTGCTGGCTTGTTACAGCCATTGCCTTTGCTAGAGATGATTTGGGAAGATTTATCTATGGATTTTGTGATTGGACTTCCCAAATCTCAAGGGTATACAGTGATGATGGTTGTAGTGGATCGACTTTCCAAGTATTGTCACATTGGTCCATTGGACACTCATTTTACTGCTACAAAGGTGGCTCAGTTGTTTTTACAACTGGTGGTCAAGTTACATGGTTTACCAAGGAGTATAGTAAGTGATAGAGATAGCATCTTTATGAGCTGTTTTTGGCAAGAGCTATTTCGTTTGAGTGGTACTAAACTCTTCACGAGTAGTGCTTACCATCCCCAATCGGATGGTCAAACCGAAGTTTTGAATAAGGTATTGCAACAATATCTTCGAAGTTATGCCATGAGCAGACCACATGAATGGGTCTCCTATTTGGCATGGGCTGAATTTGCTTATAATGTGTCATATCATGAAGGGGCTGGAACTACTCCATTTGAAGCTGTCTATGGCCGTAGTCTTCCTACGGTACCCATGTATTTGAGGGGCAGTTCTAAATTGGAAGCTATTGATTATGAGTTAAAAAATCGAGATGAGATTTTATCTCTTCTCAAAACTCATTTATCATCAGCTCAGCAGAGAATGAAGTATCAAGCTGATAAACATCGAAGTGATGTTGTATTTTCCGAAGGGGACATGGTTTTTGTGAAATTGCATCCTTATAGACAGACTTCACTTGTTGGTGATTACCATAAATTATCAAAGAAGGTTTATGGTCCTTATCGGATCACTAAGAGGATAGGTCAAGTTGCATATGCTTTGCAACTGCTGGAGGGTTCTAGGATCCATAATATTTTCCATGTCTCATGTTTAAAGCCAGCTTATGGTCTGTACTCCCTAGTCTGGATTTACCTCCTAGAGTATTTCACAATAATCCTGTTTTAGACCCTATTTGTATTCTGGATTATCTTACTATAGTGAGACATGGAACACATGTTCCTCAGATCCTTGTTCAATGGTTAAGGTTACCATCAGAGGACACAAGTTGGGAGGATCTAGTCAATTTTCAACGACTCTACCCCAACTTTCACCTTGAGGACAAGGTGTTATTTCAATCGGGGGAGCCCTCTAATACGACCCAGATTAATCAACATACTCAGATTCATCAACATGCAACACGAAATAGAAGGAAGCCAAGATGGCTTGATAACTATTCCACAACAAATCAACAGCTTCTTGTTAAATGCATGTAACAAATAGAATAGTCACAACTCATGTAACAGAATAGAGTAGTTACAACTAGATCTGTTACTAGATTTCAACAATATTACAGATCTAAACAAGTGCACAGGAGGAATGTATAAATACAGAGAAGGGAATGAAAAGAAGCAGGATTTCTTCCCTGAAGTAGACTTAAAGTCTTGGAGTGTCTGGCGACTCAAACTGCCTCTGTTATCATACAATACTACCTACAATAGATTAGATATCAGTTCAAGCTCGTTCAGTAAGCTTACTGTCATAAAGAGAGAGTAGGAAATACGAGAGAGAAATAGTAAGTCTTATCTAGGGTTTGGAGGCACAAGAGAGGAGCTGGTGGAGGCAGAAGAGGAGGATAGTGTTAGGTTAAAATAAGTGGGCCTTATCACCCTGCTACACGCATGCACATCAGGTATGTCTTCTACTTTTTTATTTTATTTAATAATAAAAATAATAAATACAATAAATAATAAATTAAAATAATATTATAATGATAATGATAATTATGAAAAATCTGGTATTGTTAATAGTAATAATATTATATGTATTATGATTATGTTGTATTGGTTGTCTTGAAAATCTAAAAAATATGTGCATATAATCAATATGTAGTGATAATGATAATAGAACTTTTAAAAAAATTAATGAATATGTAACTTATGATATTTTTAGATTAAAATTATTTTTAGAATATATGAGATTATCATATCATATTATACGAAATTGTAATAAAAAGTGCTTTTATGTCGTAATATATTTTTGTAAATATTTGTTTTTTTACCATGATGAGTATGCTTTCATAAAAATTGTATTATATGGTTACTTTTTTTAATGATATGGCATGAAAATTTAGATTAGACCATGAGATTGAATGCATGATATTCTTTTTTGACTAAGGTTTATATTTGATAGGTAATGTTCCATTATATCATGATTTTGAAAATATAGAACCTTGTGAATACTTGACTTCAATAATATATATACATGTGTTTATAATATCACAAATTGATATTTTATTATAATGTTGTTATTAAGGTGATATATGGAATTAGATTATATTAATGAAAGTGATTACATGAGTTTGTTTTGTTAAAATTAGTATGTTTAATATTGATATTCCTTATAGTAAATTTAATTCTTGATAAGATATGAAATACCTCAAACCATCACCTAAGTTAGAAATTGAGTTTAGATAGATTAAATGAATAAAATTAATTATAGAATGTAATCAATCAACTTAACATAGTTAGATTAATAATTGATTAAGTTGAAATTTGAGATTTTGAATTCCTCAACTCCTAAACATGTTGTTTAAATATTTAGTGGATTCCTAAATCACTAAATCCCAGTCCAAATTCTAATTCATAAATCCTCACAAGTTTTGAGTTCATTTGCTTACCTAAAAATATCAGTTCTTAAGCCCAAGCTCAAATTAAATATCAATTTGGCTTAAACTAAACTCTTAAACTAAACCCCTATTTCAAGTTCTTAATTTCTAACATATAGATTCTCAAATTATATCATAAATACTTTTAGAATTAAAGATAATTATTAGAAAGGTTTATACCCAAGACCCTTAACCATAAATATCTTTTAAATTTCTTTAACCCTTATCATTTCCTCTTTTTTTTCTTTTCATCCCACCTGCCTTATCTCTTTTCTCTTTTCTCCTTTTCTTTCTTGCTTCCTTCCTTTCTTCTTCTTCTTCTATGTTTCTTTCTCTTCTTCTTCTTTTATCTTTTCTTTCTCAAAAGCCAACCTAAATCTCAATTTCAAGGAAGTCATAGGAGAAATTAAAGATAGAAAGTAAGATAGAAGTTGGGAAATCAAGTTAGAAGAAGCTATATCAACTATGGAGGAGCAGTAGTAAAGAAGAACAAGAAGCTTAAGATGGTAAATAATAAGTTTGTTGTTTTTATTTGTTTTGATTATTGTTTATGCATGAGAATGATGGATTAAAGTTAGACATAAAGTAGGGTTTATAATAAAATTGGTAAACAAGAGATATATGGACTTGCAAGATAAAGTCTAGGTTGTTTAGGCATGTATGGATTAGAAGTTAATGAAGTGATCTTGATGATATATGAAGTAAAAATATAAGTTTAGAAGTGTTGAGTTACGGATATAATTTGTATTTTGATTATAAGATGTTGTGTGATGATTTTGGGATGCAAAACAAATGGTCAAGTTGATAAAATTAGGTAAAAGAAACAAAGGAAAGTCGTAGAAGTTCAAATGACTCGTTTAGAGGGATATTTGAATTTCTATGTAAAGACTCTAGGTTGAAACAACCCTTGAAACGACCCATATGAGGGGGGTATAGAAACCAAATGTCCCTTGAAACGACTCGTATGGAGGGGTGTATGACTTTCTATGCAAGTCCCTAAGTTGAAACGGCCCTTGAAATGGCCCATATGAGGTGTGTATGAGTTAAATGACTCTTCATTCAAGGTTATATGTTGGGTTGGGGGGGTGGTGGGTGTATGGTTTTCTGGTTCCTTTCAAAACTGATACAACCCTCCAAACAACCCTATATGACTTCATACAACCCTTCATATAGCCTCATATGGATGTCCCCTATCTTCATTAAAAAAAAAAAAGATAAAATGGAATAGACAAATGATAAATAATGTGATATACTAGTGAATTGTATAATTAAGCATGAGTTAAGAGGATTTATAGATGTAATAACTAGTTATATTAAACATAAAATTTTAGTATAAAAGGAACTTAGTCAATCAACCTAAGTTCAACTTGGCTTAATGAATCTAAATGATATAAATAAAATAGACTAACTAAGATCCTATAGGATATAAAATATGTCTTAATAGAATGAATTAGTAACTAAACTATGTTTAATATAGATTTTAAATATAAAGTGAACTAGTTCATAAACTTAAGTTTAATATGAATCTTAAATATAAAATGAACTTAGCTGATAAACTTAAGTTTAACTCGACTTAATAAACTTTAATGAGCTAAAATGAATTATATTGATTAAGTTTAACCAAATTGACTTCGTAATTGAATTACATGATTAATTTTAATCAACTTAGTTAAGATCAAGATAATATAGGCTTAACTTGGTATTAACTTAGATTAATGTATTAGGTTAAACCATTAAAAATATGGAGACTATGTTATTTCAAATGTTTGTTTGTTTGTAAGAAAATGAATGTTTTTGAATACGAATGATATGATGATGTTTTGTAATAAAAGATTATAAATAAAGTGAAAAGAAATACTTTGATAGACAATGGAAAGCTGTCTATATCTTGACTGGGCGATCTTCACAGCCATGGCGAGGTTCTTAATTGGTATCTGATTAAATAGGATTATAAAATGAGTTTGATATAAATGGATAATTAATTTAAATTCTTATATGAGTTTAATTCTTGAATCTACAAACATAGATACCTAATTTATCTTCCGAGATAGATTCTGAAATACCCTTTGTTTATGTTTGGATTTCAAATATGAAAGGTATGTAGTAACTTGCACGATAATTGTTAGAATAGGCATTTTAAAATGGATTAAGACTTAAAGACGGCCTTTATAATTGAGTGTTGCTTGTGCTTATGCCGTTAAATTCGATTCGAAAAGCGGCAACCTTGTCCCAAGCGGGGTACGATAGTTTAGGCGTTTAGGCCACTCTTGTCATGATGTAACAACATTTATAAGTGGCTAGCAGGTAGCCGATGAGGCAAACGGTATTAACATAACATCTATCTTGACTAGCGAGAAGTAATATAATAGGGCTCACGTTTATGTGACCTGTTTAGCTCTATTATATTATGGACTGTGATGGGTAGAGTGTGTGTAGCGGTTGTAAATCCTAGATTAGGCTATTTTCTCTTTTTCAATTAAATATAGAAGTATAGGTATTCGAGTTCTCTATATCAAGCCTCGAGCAGTTGCTATTACTTAGGGCCTCTAGATTCCTAGAGGCTTGTTTCGGAGTGTGAGTACTCCCGTGTTACTTGTTTTATTTAAATAAAAGATAATAACTTATTGTTGTTGCATTGTATTTAGCTAGGCTTGTGTGTCATTCCCTATGTTACCGTGTACTGAGTTTCGACTCATTATCATTGTTGTTGTCTTCTTACTAGGTGTTGTTTTGTTGATGATGATGGTATTATCGATGATGGTGATGGTTTAATGATGATGATGATGAGGGTGTTGTTGATGATGATGATGATGTTTAACTCGGGTTATGGGTGTTTCTGATGATTCTGGAAGGAGGAGTGAAGTGATAGGGTCAATGGATTATTTGTATTTGTTTTTATTTTGTTTTGTATATGGAGCTGGATTTATCTTTTAAAATTGTATTTTCTTTAAAAGGCCTTGTGGAGCCCATATGTTTGTAATAAGCTTTTAAAGTTTTGTTTTTGAAAAAGTTGATATATTCATTTAAGTAGAAGCTAGAGCTGTTTTTATAAAATTTAATTTCCCGTTATAAATCCAATTGTTTTCAAAAATCTAAACAAATGATTTCTGAACTTAAAATGGAGTAGTAAATGTTCAACATAAACAAAAATCTTTTAAAAAGACATGAGCGTGTAACACATAACATATTATACGTGGCATTACAAGATATAAGGTGAATTAATATGCATGATATGATGTGTGATTGAGATTTTTTGCTCAAAACTCCCTTTGTCATTTAGAGAAAATTTTAATTTTCATAAAATTGCAAAATCTAAATTGATGGATTTAGGGCTCATATAAAAAAAGTCAATAATCTTTGCAAAATTAATAAAATATAATGAATTTAAAAAGATAGGATCTTAAAAGTCTAAAATTAACCAATAAACTAAATTTTTCTAAAGATACTACATATCATCTAATCCCAAATAACAAGTATGTAGGTACCTAAAATATAGAAAAATTATTTTTTGTTATTGATAATTTGATGTGATAAACCTTGTAAATATTTTTACTTTGTATAAGTTGATTGTTAATGCTATGTAAATTGTATTAATAAAATTAAATGTCGTTTTTGCAAATTTTGAAAAATTTGACTGATCTTGTAAATCTTAATAAAATTGGTAAAGACTTTGTAAATATTATATAATAATACAATTTATAATATTAAGGGAATGGGTTATAATTAGAAAATTAAAAGGTGGTAACCATTTCGTTTAGTTAAGAATTGGCTTCATATTTTCCTTCATATATTTTAACATATATATACAAGATACAGATGAGTTATATATGATATGACACCTATATATGGTTGTATACAATTGTATAATCCTAAAAGATATACAAGGAAAAAAATAATTATGCATTTATACAAGGAATATCCATTTTTGACTAGAAAAGGAAACTAGAATAAAATACAACTCATTAATTTGAATTATGCCCCTCAAGTTGGGGCGTACATATCACACATGCCCAACTTGGATAGTGATGTATGGAAAGATCCATTTACAACAGCATGAGTCAGTACATCAGCTAACTAATTTGAACTTTTAGTATAAGGAATTTCTATTGTACCAGAATTAAGATTATCTTTAATGTAATTCTTATCAAGTTCCACATGCTTAGTTCGATCATGTTATACTGGAAAACTGGTATTCTTAATAGCTGTCATATTATCATAATACAATACCATTGGTTTCTTTAGACCAAATCCAAGATCTTCTAAGAGGATTTTGAGCCAAGAAAGCTCCATGGTTACATAATACATGGCACAGTATTTAGCTTTTGCACTAGGCAAAGAGACCACATTTTGTTTCTTACTTCTCCAAGTCACAAAGTTACCTCCAACAAACATCAAATATCTTGAAGTAGATTTCCTATCCAGTTTACTTCTAGAAAAATCAAAATTTGTGTAAACCACAACATCTAGATGTTTACATTTGGAGAACAAGATACCTTTACTTGGTGATGGCTTCAGATAAGCCAAAATGCGATTCATAGCATTCATATGTTAATCACTTGGATTGTGCATAAATTGACTTACAACGTTGATAGCATAAGCCAAGTCTGGTCTGGTGTGAGTTAAATAAATCAATTTTCCAACTGACCTTTGATATCCTTTCTTGTTTGTTGGAATTTGATCAGGGTAGATAGATAAACCATGATTCACCTCAATAGGAGTATTAATAGGCTCACAAGCAGACTTTCCATTCTCAGCTAAGAGATCCAAAGTGTACTTCCTTTAGGAAAGAAAGAGTCCTTGTTTAGATCGAGAGACTTCTAAGCTTAGAGAGTATTTGAGAGTTCCTAATTCTTTTTTCTCAAATTCTTTAGCCAAGTATCTTCTAAGTTTCTCGATTTCAGCCATGTTAGTACATGTTACAATCATATCATCAACATATATCATAAGTAAACTAATATTATCATAGACTCTTTTACAGAATAAGGTGTGATCCACCAAAGCTTGCTTAAACCTATACTCCTTCGTTGCTTAACTCAATCTACCAAGCCATGCCCTTAGTGATTTTTTGACCCACACAATGAATTTTTTAGTTTGCATACCTTCCCTTATTCTATTGTAAAACCTAGAGGAGGATCCATAAAAACTCCTCTGTTAAATCGCCATGAAGGAAGGCATTATGTACATCAAACTATTATAAAAGCCAATCTAAATTAACTACGAGTGATAATATGACTCAAATGTTATTCATTTTGGCAACAAGTGAAAACATCTCTTAATAGCCAATACCATAAGTTTAGGTATAACTTGTGGCAACTAGTCTAGCCTTGTACCTTTCAATGGTCCCCTTTGACTTATATTTGATTGTATATACCATTGGCATCCCATAGTTTTCTTATCTTTTGGTAACTCGACAATTTCCGATGTTAATTTTTTCTGGAGAGCCATCATTTCATTTACCATTGCATCTTTCCACTTATGATCTTCAAGGGCTTCTTAAAAATGACTAGGAATAGACATAGATGATAACCGAAGAGCAAGTGATAAATGGACCTTAGAAAAACAATGATAAGATATAAAATCAGAGATTGGATAAACGACATTAGAAGATTTCGAAAAACCATATCGATCAGGCTCTTTGCATTCACGAAGAGGATATCTTCTTCTTTGATCAACATCTAAATTTTTTAGGAGAATGGATACATACCTCAAGATCAATTCTGGAAGATTCATTCGATGACATGGCAATATCATCGAGCGAGGCATTAGAATTTGGAGGAATAATAATAACATTTCTCATCATTGGATTCGGTTTCATTTTTAGATAGGTTATGACCATTTGAATCAACAATATTACTAGGTTCATCCAAAACTTCCTCACTACTGGTAATTGAATTACTTTCTATACCCGATATCCATATCTTCTTCTCTCCTAACCATAATTGTTCCTCTTCTTTACCATCAATCTCTCCTTGAAGAGGAATCCCAACAGGTTCTCTAGAAAAATAGGACTCATTCATAAAACTCTACATCCAATGAGACATAATATTTTCTTATAGGAGGATGAAAACATTTGTATACCTTTTGGGAATTGGAATATCTTAAGAAAACACATTTGATAACACGTGGATCAAGTTTATCTCTATGAAAAGAGTGAACATTAACATGGCATACACAACCAAACACTTTAGGACATATATTTAGAGCAAAAGGGACAGAGTGAAATTTCGACAACATTCATACTGGAGTTTGAAAATCAAGAGTTCAAGTAGGCATTCTATTAATAAGGAAAACAATAGTCGTGATAGTTTCAGCTTAAAAAAGTTTTGGAACATACATAGTAAAACATAACGCTTAAGCCACTTCAAGAGGTGCCGATTTTTATGTTCTGCCATGCCATTATACTGTGGTGAAGAATGCCATTATTTTTCATGAAATCAATAAGGGTTGATTTATAAACTCAGACCATTGTTAGTATGAAAGACTTTAATTTTAGAGTTAAATTGAGTAAGAATCATGTGGTAAAATGGAGGAATAATGTGTATAGCATCACTATTAGATTTCATTAGGTATACACAATTGATTCTAGTACAATCATCAATAAAATATATATAAAATATTTGTCAACTAAATAGAAGGAGTAGAGAACGGACCTATACATCAATATGCACACGTGAAAAAGGTGTTATGAAAAAAATTAAAGTAAAGTGAGGCTTGTTCACACACACACATTGTGGAAGTGGAAGCTACAAGGCGGGTTTTTTGAATCGATTTAAACTTACTTATCTAACCATTTTCTCTTTTATCCTTTTACACCTTATCCAACCATTGTCTCTTTTATCCTTTTACGCATAATCACATCAATAATACTAAAGAGATAAGGGAAGGAAAATATAACACCAGACTTCATGCATTTTGTTCGGCTAGCCCCTAGTCTTTACTGTCCACAATTGCCTCACTCAAGGAAGATTTCATGCATTTTGTTCAAACAACAATGCCTTGTAAAGAGGACTTCACAAATGCCTCAACACAGATGACTTTACAAATGCCTTATAACCAAGAACTTCATAAATGTCTCACTAAGAGGACTTCACCAATTACCTACATACACGTAGGATTTCACATTACCTCAACATGAGAACTTTACAAATGCATCAAAGAGGACTTCGCCAATTGCTTGCACACATGTAGGACTTCACATAAGTGCCTCATCATACGGGACTTCACCTATTGCCTCAAACATAGGAGAACTTCACCAAAGTACTCACAAACAAATGCATGAATAGTACCTTACAATATTAGCTCACTAATCTCACAAATGATATTATTCGCTTAACAAATGCAAACACAAAATGAGAGAGTATTTTTACATAATATATGCAAGTTAAGCTCTACTATCTTCTCTCTCTTTCTCTTTCATTTTTAAAAAACACCTCAAAACATTCTATATAAAGGCTTTTAAAACATAGCCGTTTTCCCCTGAAAGAACCTCCAGTGGTTGAAGTTGAAAGTCTGTAACAGATATTTTTAAACTGTTGTGCCCTAAAATCATGGTGTCTCAATGTTCCCTACAATCAAATCTATGCTTATCGAGTCTTAGATTTATACTTATCGTACCCGAAGTTAAACTTGTCAAGCTCTCAACATGATCTGCAACCAAGTTTGTGCATTTTGTTTTGTTTTACTCGTCAAGCCTTGGATTCACACCTCGATTGAATCAATCGAGCCCTTGATGAAGTTGTGATCAAGGCCACGATCAAGACTGTGCTTTCTCATTTTGTTCCACTAGTCATGCATTGGATCAAATTTGTTGAGCCCTCGATTTGCCCCTTAATTAAGGCAACAACCAAGGTTGTGGCACTTAATTTGTTCCTACACAATCTGCAGAGAACAATGCACATACATACACAAACAAATATATATATACATTAACGTTTAAACATATTAAAATCAAATTTTTCTTATTAAATGTAGCTTAACTAAATTGAGGAACATTTGTGTAATATATTTTCTTATCAAAATAAGATTGTAACCACATTTAGTTCATCAAAAAGGACAAGACTTTTATTATAATTAACTTTAAAGGGAACACTATGGTTTTTTGCATAAATGCATTGTTCACATCTTAAACTTAAAATAGGAATATTGGAAAATAGCTTAGGAAACAAATGTTCTAAATAAGAAAATGATGGATATGCCAACCTACAATGTCATAGGAAAATTTTTCTCTATTAGATGTCTCTCTTTTGTTTGGTAACTACGGGTTAATGTTGCTTCTTGATTGTCCTCCAAATAATATAGATCATCCCTCTCTTTAGCAATGCCAATGGTCCTCTTCGTTAGATTGTCTTAAAAATACAATGAGTAGACTGAAAATAACATTACAATTTAGATGTTTAGTAATCTTGCTAACGGACAAAAGATCATTTGAAAGTTAGGGAGCATGTAAAACAGAAGACATAGAGAATGTGGAAGAAAGAGACACATTTCCTACCCCTGTGATTACCATAGAGTTTCCATTAGCAACATGAACAAACTTAATAAGAGGACATGTTAGAGAGTGAAAAATGGAAGAATTGCTAGTCATATGATCAGTAGCCCCTGAATCAATAATCCAAGTGGTAGGTGTAGTTGAAACAATGGATAAACCATATTTAACTTCTTGGGTGGATGTTCAAGAAACTTGAGAAGCAAAAGATGGAGTGGTATAAGTAGTAGTGACATTCTAAGCAGATTTTTTGTTTTTTCTCTTAGCTTGCTTGCATTTATACCACTTTGGATAGCCGTGCTTCTTCTACCAAACATCAATTGTATGTGTGTTCTTATAACAATAGGTGTAGAAACAAGATTGGGTTGGGGAATCTCTATAAGCTGTAGTAAGGATGCTCCTTTTGGCAACTAAAGCATAAGCCTTTGGGTGAATTTTTGCCCCCATGGTAACTTGTCATTGTACTTCACAACAAAGCAATGAATAAGCCTCTTCCAATTTCGGTAGAGGAGAAGTAGCCAATACACGACTAGTAACCTAATCAAGATTATGATCAAGGCTAACAAGAAAGATATATACTCTATCTTGTGCAACATGTACCTTATATTTTTCAACATCTTTTAGCCTATGGTAGTCAAGCTCCATAAAATTAGAATTTCACTCATTATAGTAATCTGCTAGAGGCTGACCATCTTGACATAATTAAAAGGACATTTTCATCAATTCATAAACTTGAGAAGAATCAGACATGTCAAGTTAACTCCTTTTCACAACATCGCAAACTTCTTTTATTGTGTCACACTATACAAAATGTGACATCAAATTATCACTCATTGAATTAATGAGCCAAGATTTGACAACTGCATCCTCGGCCTCTCATTCATCATAGCTAGGATCATCTACTGCTGAAGCAATCTTTTTCCCATTAATATAACTCTTTTTTTTTTCTTTCAGCAATATATATCTAAAATTTTAGACCAAACCTAATAATTAGTACCATCCAATTTGATGTGGATGGATGAAGAAGTATCTTGAAGGGTCATAACAGGGACCCTTTTGCGAGAAGAATCATCATCAATTTTGATAGACATGGATAGGGAGAAAAATGGCTAGGGTTAGAGATTGTATCTAAAGCTCTAATACCAAGTTAAGAATAGGTTACATATTTTCCTCCATATATTTTAACATATATATACAAGATACAAATGACCTATATATAGTATGACACCTGTATATGGCTATAAACAAGATGTGTTCATAGTTTAGTTTGGTTTGGTTCAAGGTCGAACCAAATTGAATTGCATTTGAAACGGTTTGGTTCAAACCCTTAATGAACTAAACCAATTTTAAAATAATTTAGTTCTAATAAATAATATAAATAGTCATTTAAGTTCCCGAAAAAAATAAAAAGATGTCTAGATTGAGGAATGTTGTGCAAGAATTAAAGTTACTTCTCATTATATCAGGTCGTGTATTTAATAATTTCAAATATACATATTATCCCATTTTAAAAATATTTTTCAATGCGAATTTAAAATACACTAACTAAAGAAAATCATTATTTTACATTAATTCTATGTTTATTTATAATATTATTCGCTTATAACATATTTAAATTTTTGTTATACCAATTAAATGATTGTGCATGTTCTAAACTCAATTATACCCCTTTTATTTTAATTTGATGCATGTTTACTAGTTTTAGGAAGAATTTAAAATTAATAAAATAGGAAAATATACTAGGAAACTTTTGAGACGAGTAAAAGATTGTTTGTTTAGTATTATTAAATACATTTAATGGTGTATTATATATAATATATATTACGAAATATATAGATACGATATTTATATTTATAAATAACATTAATGTGGTTAACAATGTAATTTATATTTCATAAATTGGAATAGAATCACGGTTTCTCTTAGTAAATCTACAATCAAAATTGTACTCAGTTTTCTTTCAAAGATGCATCTAAATATAAGAATATTATTAAAATTTTAGAAGTGTGATTCCATTTCACGTATACTCTGACATACTACATATATATATATACATATATATGTGATATTAGAGTAAAATGCCATATGTGACCCTAATATCTAATATTTAAAAGTTATAAAAAATACAATAGCTATTTTTTTTTAATGTGAAGCGGTTTTGCTTCAAACGATTTGGTTCGGTTTGACCCCTCGAACCACACCGTAACCATTTAGACTCTTCATGAACTGAATCACAAATCGAACCGAAATACAAAAGAATCGCATTATACAAAGAATATCCTTTTTTACTAGAAAAGGAAACTAGAATAATATACAACTCATTAATTCTAATTGGTTTTAATAGGATAGCCCTCGAGCTTAGTAATTTCTGGTTATTTTTTTAAGAAAAAACAATTTTTCGTGGATCAGTAGAGAAATTAGGATCAACCTATCTATTGTTCCTAATTAATTTTTTCCTGGCTTTAGTTGGGTGGCAACTCCAAAATTTTTCAAAATTAAAAAATTACTTTTAATTAATAATCGATGATTTATGTCAAATGAGTTAGGGTTTGATGTAAATCGGACTAAAAGAAATTGAACTGAAAATCTAAATCCAGGCCCGACACTGGGCAATTCAATAAATTATAGAAATGAGATGAAATATGTGGAAATGGAAAAAAAATAAAAACCTTTTGTCTAAATATTCTTCTTTCTTTCCAAATTCGGATTTTTAAAATATCCTTAAGTTTAATCTATTAACTTCATGCCACATAAGTCATTTAGCTAGGAATTCTTGTAATTCCAACATTTTAACACTGAAACATTGTTTAGCCATATGTTAATTCAAGATATTCAACCCTTTACACAATTTTCCACATAAGATTATATTATAAAATCTACCACTTGCTCTTTATTTTTCATACTTCAAATTTAACAAACACTCAATTAGTCATTCAAGGACTTCTCAAAACAATTTCATCAAATTCTTATTTCAATTATTACATTCCAAGGATCATTTTGCTACATTTTCTTTACATGCTCTTATTTTAATAATTTAAATATTCTGTTTTGTACTTTATTGATTTTGTTTGTTAGATGCTAATTTAGATCACCATAATTAACCAAAATGTAACAATTCAAATATCAACTAAATAAAGTAATCAACCCACAAATATCATCCTACCTAAGGCCACCTACATTGCTTACAGACTAACACACACTACTCTATTTCACCAATATCTCATCTAATCCATTTAAGATTTGATGAAAGCATTATTAATCAACCAAAATTTTATCAAAAACCAATCAAACTTTGCAAAACATACCAACCCCTTTTTCCTTTCCAATTTAACCATCACATATACATATGCTTGTACATATTCATTCAACATTTCATCATAGCCCATTAATTTAACCTACTTGAACTTCCATAAACTCCAAGAAAACAAGTGTTTTAGCTTAAATAGATTGAAAATGTACTCTTAGTCCTTTTACTCAACTTGACTACCACCGATGAAAACCATTAAAGGACCTTTTTTTTTTTTTGAATTCATATACACCAAGAAACTGCTCACTAATTATTCCAAAACCAATTTAAGAATTTGAGCTTGAACTTAAACTTTAGCAAAAGCAAGAAAACCCACCTTAAACCTTATCTAAAACTTGGGAGGCAACTTGTTCCCTTAAAATAGAAGCTTGATTTTCATTATTCTATAAGTTAGACATGAGAAAGAAGTAATTAGGCTTAATCTTACACTAAATCCAAAATTAGCATTGTAAGAAGAAAACGAAAAGGAAATGGGATGGGCTTAAATAGAGCTAAGGTCCAATGGCTAATACATGAGTATTACAAATTTCCTAATATTTGTATTTTACCGAATCCCAACTCCTTAGCCTTTTAGTCGTATACTCTTCAGCAAATCGATCTTTGAATAGCGCTTCCAAGTACTCATCTTGTAATTGCATCATAGCACGTTATTCTACCAAGATAGTTTTAGAACCTTAAATAAATTTAACAAGAGACCAAGATAGTGCTCATATGCCTCTTGTCTTTTACTCTCTTTAATTCATATCTCTATATATTATTAAGTGTAAATCACCTGTTCATTACTTTAGTGTTATATATAAGTAGTATTGCCAAATTCTTTATTTCACATGTTATACTTAAATTTAAAAAATAAAAGAAATAAATTTAAAATAAGTTAAATTGTGAAAAAATATAAGTTAAGTCCAAAAACTTTGTAATCTTTAGTCCATCTTTTAAAATTGTCAAGATGTACATCTACAAATTTAGATATGACCATCTAACTTTAGCCATAACATTAGCAATATAAGACTACAAAAAAATCTAGAGGTTATAACAAAGATTGAAACACAAAAATTAGTTTCACATTATTAAGGAATGAAAGTTTCTTTTGGTAGAAGCTTATAAAAATTTAAGTCAAATATATTTCCAAAGGGCTAAATATCTTCACTAGGCTGACTGGTCTCAAACTGAGAAATTTGAACTGAACAAGGATGAAGTGAAACTGGGCATAAAAGGCCTATAACAAAAGTGATCAACACTATACTAGCTAAGGCCATTTGTTCCATTTGCACAAATAAATAAAGGATAAATTACATCAAAAGTATTAACGTTTTGTGGTAAGGTCATTTAAGGTATCAACGTTTCGGGGATAAGTTTATTTAAGGTATTGATGTTTGACAAAGTAAGTGAAATAATGTATCAATAATTAACCGTTGATGAAAAATCGAAATCGCAGAGATTTAATTGAAAACTAATCAAAACGTAAGTATCTCAACTAAACTTTGCAACATGTTACCTCATTTGGTATACCTTTCCAAATGTTTATACCTCTTTTTAACTACTCAAAACGTTGATACCTTAATTGCACTTATGTTCAAACGGTGATATCTTCTGATATAATTTATCCTAAATAAAAAAAAATAAAATATTGGTGTGAGATGGAGGGTGAGAATAAAAGTTCAATAATAGGCTACTTTTTCATATAAGTAAATTGACCAAAATGTGTTAGAAAGGTGACAAAAATAGCCACTAAAAATTTCATTGATTGCTAAATTAACCACATTAAAATGCAATTATTAAATTGAATTTTCGTGTAAAAACTAAGTAGATATTTTTTTTTTAAAAAAAAAGAAAAATCTAACTAATTTTTTTATTATATACTCAATAAATGCACCAAAAACCTTAAAAAAAAAATATCGACGGGTTAATGTCGCATTTGGTACCTTAACTTTGCTTAAATATGCAATTCACTACCTCAACTTTCATTTTGATTAATTTCATACCTATATTAAGTTTTCATGTACATTTACACTACCTCAATTAACAGAGTTAGCTCCGTTATTGACGTGGCAATTATAACTAGTAACAACTTGCCATGTGTTAAGTGAAGTGGCAAAGCTATTATTATTTATTCATTTCAAGCTAATTTAACTGTTTTAATACTGTTATAGTATTACAATTGAAGTTAATTTTTTTGTAAAATAGAATCTCAATATCTCTACCAATTAGAACCCAAGCTTATGAGACAAATCAACAAATTAAGCTTATGTATGCCTTACAGATTTTGTCCTCTTGAGTGTGGATTCATTCACTTTATCTTATATATAGGGCTGGTAATGGATCTTTTTACGATGTGGGATAAATTGGAACCTTTAGATCATCATGCTCCAGCATTTCTATCTATATTGCTTCTACCATTTCGTATTCTTGGTTCTCCAAAACACCTGTAATAATTCATGGAGCTCATTTTGTAAGCTCAGTTCATTTTCATCTGAACTCTAAAATTGTCCGAGATGTTGCTTCTTTAAAGAGTGATATTATGGAGGATGAAATTGTTGAAGAGGAAGCCTTACGATTTGAAAAGTAATATGCTAATTCATTCTCAAGGAGTAGCTTAGTGGAAGTGCATACTGCAGTAATGGAAAAACATGAAACGGCCCAAGTCCCCTCAAGAGTTGCTTCAGATCCTACTGTCCATGAAGGGATAGTTGAGCTGCTAGAAGTACTAGTTGTCTCACTTAAGATCTGTATATTAAGGTTTATTCATCAGATCTTAAAAATACATATGTGTCCACGGATAGACCACTGAAACCTGAGAAGCATTCGCTTCGAAATATTTCTCGAGTCCAACAATGCTAGCTGACATGAATCTCTTAAACTTGGCTTTGGAAAACAACCAAGAGGAGAGATAGAGAGCCTTCGCATGTATCGTCCCTATCCATATTGATGTGTTTCGACAATCATAGGCTTAGAGTCTATGTGTGTGTGAGAGAGACAGAGAGAGAGCTTGAGAGAGGAGAGGACCCATTTTGATCTGTTCCAACAGTTGTGGGTCTAGAGTGAGAGAGAGAGAGGGGTTGAGAGAGGAGAGAGAAATTGAGAATTTAGAGATATAAAAAGAGATAGTTCAAACAAGGCTCTTCCTCATGGTTTTATGCTTAGTAATCATTCTTCTTTATAATAAACAATTTGAACGTTTGTTGTCAGAATAATAATAATATAAGAAACCAGTGTGAGCATGTTTATGGGCTTAGTCGGATTTATCAGTGGATTAAAGGCTTTACTAAAAATGTTAGTAAGCCATAAATATTGTTGTACTAATTGCAATTATAATTCCTATCAATAATAATTATGATATTAATAATAATTAATATTATTAAATAAAAAATAGGAGCATTCCATCCACATAAGCATACACGAGGCATGTTCTTATAGGATGATATTGAATCCTTGTTTAAAATAGTGAAGTACAACAATATCATTTATGATTTCAATGGATTTTGAAGACATAGAATTCAACATGAAAAATTCTTTTTTTTTTTTTTCCTTCCTTTTTCACTTTTGTTTTTGTTTCAAAACAAAAGTTTAGCTCATAAAGTATCGATCCAAGTTAAGAATATTTGAGAAGTATTTCAAAATAAACTCTTCATCGATTGATGTTTGCATTGAAGTATATTATTATTTCTATTTTTGTAAAATGAAAAATCATTTAATATTTGCTTTTTTAATAGTGTTAATGTCGCGAATAGTATTTAAATTTGGACAAAATATGCAATTAAGTATTTGAATTTTGAAATTGATTGATTTAGTATTTAAAGTTTGAAATTGATCAATTTGAAAGAATTTTCCGTAAATGTCAATAATACTTTCTTTAAGTTCTTTTATGTAGCAAATTAATCAATTATCAAGATTAAAATTTAGATATTAAATATATATTTACTATAATTTAGATACCATTTGTATTTAAATTAATTTTTGTTAAAGTAATTCAAGTGGTATTCTTTCTACGCCAGCATTCTTAGCTATTTTAATATTAAAAGGAAACTCATGATTGAAGAAACCCCACCACGGCTCAACTCCTGCACTGAGATCTAACCAAGTCACCCGTATCAAAAACAACCACCACCGAGCAGAAGCAGCCCACAGGGGAAAAAAAAAAAATTCAAATAATAATAATAATAAACAAATAAATAACTAATATTAAAACTCCATTACCAAACCTTACTCTCTCTTCTCTCTTACAGATTAGATCCATCTCTCTGAGACTCACTCATCAATCAATTTTATTTCATAAAAATCAGAACCCAAAATTCCAAAAAACAGCAAGAAGGCAGCCTTTCTTAATCTTGGACAT
Organism: Combretum micranthum; assembly: GCA_024138025.1. Taxonomy (NCBI): domain Eukaryota; kingdom Viridiplantae; phylum Streptophyta; class Magnoliopsida; order Myrtales; family Combretaceae; genus Combretum; species Combretum micranthum. Next base: position 202,616 of record JAMXBD010001534.1, read on the forward strand.
TGGTGGATGGCAAGAACCAACAAGTACGCTTCCATCAACTTCAACGACGTCTACGACAAGAAAAACCCCAACGCCACTTCTACCTCCAAAAAACATCCTCCTTCTCCTTCTTCCTCTTCCTCTTCCTCGTACCCCTCCACTTCTCCAAATTACCAAAATGCCCCTAACTACAAAGCCCACCTCACTCATGGTCGCATGCTTGTCCTAACCCGACCCACCCCCAAACCCATCTCCATCCCTTCTCCCGCACCCCAACCCTCTCGAACCGAATCCGACGCCGATTCCGATCCAATTTCCCTCCGTCCACTCGGTCGAACCGGTTCTGCTGCTCCGCCTCCTGTTCAGGATGGTTTGAGGGTGGGGTCTTTGGTCTCTGGTACTTCTGTTACTTCGCCGAAGCTGGACCGTTTCGTGCCGCCACATCTTAGACCGGGTTTTTCGGGTAAGGAGGAGAGACCTGAATCGGAGGTTCAGAAGCAGGGTGGATTCCGGGTTAAGGAACCCTCCCAGGGTCATAGACAGCAACAAGGGTATTACGGTTCTCCCGGTCGGTATGGTGAAGACAGGCGGCCTAAATCGGGTGGGTATGATCGCATGAGGAGGGGTGGTGAGTCGGATCTGAATCGGATGAGTTCATTCGGGACTCGACCGAGTTCCAGCGGATGGTAAGCACCACTCCTAATTTTAGAAAATTTTTTCAAATTTTAATCCGTTTGTTGCTACACTGTTATACATGAATTATGTATGGTTGGTCTTGAAATTTCTAGTATTTGTCCCTACTAATTACATTCCGCAAGAGTGGTAGGGACACACTTGAAGCAGGGAGTTTGGGACAACATTTGATTGTGGACGGTGAATATCTTACTTTATCATGTAATCACACACACTTGCCACGATGTAAAACAGGTTATTTGATTGTTGTGGCCTTTTGATATCCTGAATACTGTTTGTACAGATGCGTATGTTATGAACGTATTGTGTCAATCCTGTAGATATCATTGAAACATTAAGAAGAACACCTATTCTCTTCTGTTATATATATGAGGCCGATGGCGTGATCCTATGGAAAAATTCCATACCATATATTGCATGAAGCATTCTGGTCATGCAAAATTTACTCATGTTTCCTCTAGCATCTGAGATTACTTGGTTAAATCAAAGCCTTCAGACCAAAAAAGTAGTTGTAGTTTAGAAGTTGGAACACATGATGTTCCGTAGCTGCTTGTGAACTTTGCTAGCTTTAATAGATCTTTTATTAATTAATTTATTTGTTTGCTTGTGTTTTTAATATAAGTTCAGTGAATATCAATTTAGAAAAAAACTGTACAAATGGAATTTCTAGGAGGGAATATACGAGGTGCAAATCACAAATATTGTCAATGCACTACCTCCAAAACCAGGTAGTGCATAGAGGAACTGTAAGAAATTCAATCACTGTTTCGGGTTAAAATATCAAGCCTATTATTTGGGGTATTGAGGATTTAGTGAAGAATTTACCTTAGATTTTTAGAACCATGAATCGTGATCTTGTGTCCACTAGGTACTTTATATCCAATAGTGAAAATGCAAGGACTTATTCAGGTTTCTTTCCTTTCCCTTGCTTTTCCAATTATGTAATCTCTTGTTCAAGTTAGGAGTTTTAGTCTTTCCAATCTACTTACTGGGGAGAGCATCGTGGGATATGAAAATAATAATAATAATAATAATAATAGAGAGGCCATTATAAGGAAATGTTGGGAGTGCTGGCTGAGCCTGTCATTGGATCAGCTAGTCTATTGGTGATAATAGGTTTAATGAGAAAGAGCTGGATAGATTGCTCCAAAACATCTCATAGGCTATTGTTTTGTTTACTTGGAATAAGATTCAATTCCATGGGAATGCTCCACCACTTGGTTATTGAACACAAGCTAGAAGTCAAGTTTGAATCATATGCCTTTTCTTTACCTATTATTAATATTTGGATTAATTACAAAAATGTGACCTGTGTTATTGCACTTTTGCAAAAATGTGAATTGCGTTATATTTTTTGATAATTAATTAACCGTGATTTTGCTCGTCTTGTTCCGTCCACTCATCCGTTAAATCAACCATGTGGATAGGGGAAATCGACAAGGGGGGTCTTCTTCTTCCTAAAAGGTCCATCTTTCTCAAATACAACACAAGAGTCACCTTCTTCTCTCTAGTTTCCTCTCTTCTCTCAAACACTTCCTCTCTATCTCGTTCTCTCTCTAACCTACCATGTGTGAATTCCCCATTCAAACCACATCAATCAAAAAAAGGTCTTCTTCTTCCTAAAAAATCCATCTTTCTCAAGTACAACACAATAGTCATCCTCTTCTCTCTAGCTTCTTCTCTCTCTCTTGAGAACACTTTTTCTCTCTACCTTGTTCTCTCTCTAACCTACTATGTGCGAGTTCCGCATTCAAACCACATCAATTGTCACTGGGGGTCGTCTTCTTAAAAAATCCATCTTTGCTTCCTCTCTCTCTCTCTCTCAAACACTCTCTCTTTCTAACTCATTCTCTCTATAACCTACCATGTGTTAGTTCCTCATTCAAACCACATCAATCATCAAAGGGGGTCTTCTTCTTAAAAAATCCATCTTTGCTTCCTCTCTCTATCAAACACTTTCTCTTTCTAACTTGTTCTCTCTCTAACTTACCATGTGTGACTTCCCCAATCAAACCACTTCATGGCTAAGCTCAGCACACACACCTTATGATTGCTTAGTGTCTCAATTTCATATTTAGCTCCATTGTTGTAGTTATCTGCGTTATTTTGTTGTGGGGATCTACACAGACACAATAGCTGGGCATGCACACCTTACCAAGATTGTGGTTGTGGGGATCTGCATGGATATATGTGTTCTTGATTTTTGTATGTTCAACACTCCTTGCAAGAAATCGTGGTATGCTAAGGCCTTCGAAGGATTTTTGTTGGAGATTTCCTTTCAATTTTTTTTTTAAAGTTTTTTTCCGTTTCACACATGCTTTGATTTGAGGGATGAGTGGACAGAACAAAATGGGCAGAATCACTAGTCAATTAATTGTCAAAAAAATATAACACAGGCTATGTTTTTGCAAAAGTACAATAATACGAGTCACATTTTTGTAATTAACCCTTAATATATTAAGATTTGTTTGGTTGTTTTATTTTTATTTGTATTGTATCTGTATTAGTATCAGTATCAGATATGTATTTATAACTTATTTATATCATATCTGTTTAATCTATTTATGAGTAAAACTGTCACGTTTCATTGGTATTTGTTTTTTGACAAATATTTATTGAAAAATGACAAATATGATTCCAAAATGACTAGAATATGATGAAACAAATAGATCCCCTGAAATGTACTTTATCTTTGCCAATAAGATTATCACTTTACTCTTCTTACTCCGAACTCCTCTCTCTCTCTTTTTAGTCTCCTCTCCTCCCTCCATCTTTTTATTTGTATGTATCAACTTCTTTCTCGTATTTATAATACCAATGTTCACTTCAAATCAATCAAACAAAACCATGACATCACATCACATATTCATTCTTTATAAACCACAAAAAAATGAATGGGTTATGAAATCCATAGAATTGCATTTATGGTTGGGTTCTACGGATTGGATTTTAAGATTGGAAACCAAACAAAGCTTTAGAGGCTTGGAAATATCTATTTGCATCCGTTATATTAACTCAATGATTATCCCGATGCTAATGACTACTTCAAAATTCATTTTGTAACTTGTATTGATAGCACTTGGTTATTAGTTTGTCAATTGACCTCAAAATTTGCGGAAATCTAGACAAGGCCTAAAGGGCTGGCCTAATGGGTAAGGCCAAGAATTCCCTGACAATTTGTAAGTTGTTTCGGGTTCAAGTCCTATCAAAGGCAGTTCTATGGGTTACCTACATAACACAGACCATACTTAACCAATGCGTGGGTCTTGAAGGGTGTTTCACGTCTTTGGATATGATGGCCAGTCAAATTAGTTTTGTGTCATTTCATTAATTAAAAATAATTAAAAAAAAAAAAAAGAAAAGAAAAAAGCTGCTAGAAAGAAGTAGATATATCTTGAATCTCTCTTAAAGGAGAGAAGGGATGGTAGAAATTCGTTTGAATTTGCTGCTGTAGTTGAACTATGGATAGGATATTCTTTTCCTGAAATATTTTGCTAGCACTTTATCACAGTTAATCGGTACTTAAAAAGAGGTTGATACACCCAAAGTGTCTGGGGGGTGAAGGGAGGGAGAATCCGTATTTATGCAGCCTATGCTTGCATTTCACCAAAAAATCATCTCTGCACCTTGAACGTGTAACCTTATTTGTTAATGAAAGAACAACCCAATCTATGTGCCAAGGCTTGCCCAATAGAGGTTAATACAGTTAGAAAAAAGTTGTTCGAGTTTATTGGAAGCCCTGTTCGTTTTAACTGTTTATGTGTTTGTATCTTTCTTTTGTTTTAGAGGTAGCACTGAGTTCTTTTATGCTGCCTTACTGTTTGCAGAAACTGTAGGAAGCAGTTTGGTCTCAAGGAATGGAGGTGGAACTTCCTTGAAGCTGGAAATGTATTCAAGCATCTCTTCTGAAATCTGTAACCGGGTGCATTATTTGGCGGATCTGATGGATGAAATTGATGATGTCAGATTCTGAAACCCAAGCATTTGGCTTTCGACAGAATTCGGTGAGATCAGAGGTTTAGATTGTGTTTGTTGCAATAGGTGCTGTATGAACCAAGTCACCTATTGTTATTTCTGTTAAACTTTACAGCAGGCATACGATTCCTGTGGGATATAGAGCGGACTCTCTTCACATTTTCTGTTTACTTCAATGGAATTATATGGAAGGCAACCATTTTGTGTGTCTTCTTCACTACAAATGTCCTATTTATGTGAGACATTTCATGTCATTACCCTTTATAATCCAGCTACCTTGTAACTATTACTCTCGAAGATTCATGTCTTTTCCATCTCTATGTGAATTATATATGTCCTCATTGGTAACCTGACCATTAATTAGCATTCAGCTAATTTGATTAAGATGATGGGTTCTTTTATCTATTTCTTACTTTCACATGGCGAAGATAAACCACCAAAATACAATTATGAAAGAGGATGTGAGCGCATCTCGATAATTGATTAATTATCCATTTGTTTTCTACCACCAAGAGTATATCTATCATGTTTTGCAAACACGTTTTACCATGAACCATTTTTTTTTATTAATATTAAAACATGTCGTGTGATTTTTCACTATTAGTACAATTAAATGTTGGTTGCCACTGAAATATTACAATTTCTAGTGGGTGCCATCACATCTTAATGGATTGTAAAACCATCTTCAATCCTAATTGTGCTACCATCGTTTCATCGTATTCAGATGCCACTTCAACCTCCTTTGTGATACTTTCTTTTCTTAACTTATCCATTCTTTTGTGGCATACTCCTGTTTTAACATTCTTGATTTTGCTACTCTCATATTTGTGCTCATCTTCGCAATTTTTTGCTCATCATTCAAACCCATATTGTTCTCTCAGTCTTAGTTGTTTGATAAAGACTTTACATCTAAATTTTATAAACAGTTAGGGACCATCTACTCCAAAAATGAAATAGACATAAGTGGTATTTAGTTGATTAGAATAAAATTGGTATTCTGCATTTATTGTAGTGAAATACTTATTTTCTTATTATCTATCATAAAGACCATGTAACTTGGAATAAATAAGCAATTCCTATATAATTTTTCCAACCAAAGGAATTACTATGCCTTGTAAAAGATTTTTTTCCCCTAGAAATTTCCCAAATCGAAAAAAAAATTATTATTCTTTTCCAATTTTATTTAATTTTAATGAGCCAAACATGTCGTTATTGTCAGAAGAAAAATTACCAAGGTTTTAGATATCTCCTTTAGATAACTATTTTTGAAATATAAGATTAAAATGGAGATAAACAACAAAATGCCTAATCATAATTCATAGCAACTAGATTTAGGTTAGAGCTTAGAAAAATGTTTAAAATTTAAAGAAAAAATTATATGGAAAGGTAATGATGTTTACGGCTAAAATGGTTTAAGATACTAATATTTTCAGATGCTATAAAAGGAATCAATAATTAAGAGTGTTAAATTCGTTTAAAACACCAATGTTTTTAGAGATTATAAAAATGAATCAATATTTAAGTAAGTGAATTAAATAAGGCATAATTAGTGAAACATTACTAACACCATGAAATGCTAGGTGCCATCAAATATTCCATGTACTTATTTCTCTTTATTAACCAACCTGACTAGTTTTCAGATATTAGGGAGGAAAAATGTACAAGCAACTAGTTAATTTTGTGTTTGGTAATGGTAGAAAGCATAGGAAAGCTGTAGAAATCAGTGAACCCAGTAGAACCTAACGGAAAGCAATAGAAAGTGTGTGTTTAGCAACAGAAGAAGATAGTGGAAAGTCACAGAAAGTTGTGGAAACTAGCGGAAACATTTTCTTTGTTGTCTTAAAAAATTATCTGCTCAAAATTGGATAAAATGAGGAGGAAACATTTCTGCTGCTTTCTTTTCATCGCTTTCGGTAGCTATCCATTTTGCCAAAGATTACCAAACAGTGTAAAAGTGAAGAAGGGTTCTACTTGTACATTGGACAAGGGAATTTTACCTTTTCCTTTTCTAGTTAGGCAGAAGTGAAAAGAAACAAACCACTAACAACGTTGGTTGGCAATACAAAACATACTTGCACGACTCGTAGTCAATATTTATATTAGGTAATTCCTAATTCCATTAAATAACTCCTCTCCAAGAATCAAAACCCAATTCACAAACACACGCAAACATTACTGAATTCGATCTCTTCTCGGAATCAGACACATTCATTTATAACGTTGAAACAATAACAGTGGTGCTCTCCAGAACAGCTTCACAAGCTGATGTTTCTCTTCATTGTTCCATATTCGCGTCTTGCTATATCCGAGACTCCCTACCCAGGTATTACATCCCACCTAGCTGCAAAGGAGATGGTAGTTTATATAACATTGATCATAGTCCAAACTTCAGAGTTTGAGTGCATATTGACATGGCTGTTACTTTGGAGGAGAAGGGTGGTTTTTTGATGTGTATCTCCAGTAGAACCTTTTTTCATTTTTCATCCGTCGCTTGTACTTTTTTTTTTTTTTAATTTTCTTTCTTTCTTTCTTTCTTTGTTTTTTTTTTTTTAAATCAAAAAACGGGTCGTGTTGGTTAATAAGGGAAAAATAATTACTCTCAATATTTGATGGCATTTGGTGTTTGATGAAGACTTTAGTAATGGTTCATCAATTATGTCTTATTTGACTTACTTACTTAAATGTTGGTTTTTTTTTTTTTATAATTTTTGAAATGCTGATGTTTTAAACGAATTTAACTCGAAACATTAATATCTTCCCATGTAATTTTTCCAAAGTTTAAATCTTAAATGAGTTGGCCAATTTGTAGAGATTAGAATGCATGACTTAAATTCTAATATATTTATAATACATCCAAACTAATCTAATCTCCTAATTAATTGTATTTGTGAACATCCAAGCTTTGATCTTGTGTTGAGAGCAAAACAGAGTTTAAGATGAAAAATGGAATTCAGCTAACTCAAACAAATCTGTTACATTAGTATTTATATAGAAAATAGAACATGTAACCTATAATACATAGACACATGGACCAAGTAAAGAAAATAAATATAATAAGTCAGGTCTTCACATCCCCCCTCAAGTTGGAGCTACCCGCAAGCCTAGCTTGAGTCACAAAGGATGTAAATGTGCGGTACCCAAGAACTTAGTAAGAACATCAGCAACTTGAGTGGAAGAAACATAAGCTGAATCTAGGAAGCCAAATGAAACAAAATCACGAACAACATGCATGTCTATGTCAATATGTTTAGTGCTATCATGCATACATGGATTTTGGGCAATTAATATAGTAGACTTGTTGTCACAAAACAATGGCACGGGAAAATCAACAGGAACACGTAAATTGCGCAAAGTGTAGGAGATCCATAATAGCTCCTTAGTAGCAACATCAAGCATGCAATACTCTACTTTAGTATTCAATGTAGATACGGTAGTCTGCTTCTTTGTCTTTCATGAAACTAATGCATTCCTTAAGAACAAACAAAAGCCAGAAATGGAACTTTGTCATGATTGCAAGACCCTCAATCGAAGTATGAAAATCCACTAAGTTGAAGTGAATTTGTAGCAGAATAAAACAGTCTTTAAGGTGGAAGATCCTTTCAAGTGACAAAGTAAATGAAACAAAGCCTTCAAATGTGCACCTCAAGGACAAGAAATATACTGACTAAGCCTATGCACAGTAAAAAAAATATCAAGCCTATTCATTGTAATATAAAGCATTGCCTAACAAGTCTATGGTAATAGGAAGGATTAGTCAACAAATCGCTAGAGAGTCATCAAGATTAGTACATTATGGTAAAGGAAAAGCAACTAGCTTCACATCTATCAATCTACACCTTGAAGAACATCTAAAATAAACTTGAGTTGATTAACCAAGATACTTGAGTAGTCGACAAAGCTCAAGCCCAAGAAAGAAAGGCGCTAAACTAAGGTCTTTAATTGTGAACTCATCATGAAGTTGTTGCTTAACTTGTGAAATGAGAGTTGAATCTAAACCTCTTAAGAACATGTCATCTACATATAGAAGGATGAAAACACACGTTGCTAGTCCATGATGAGTAAACAATGAATAGTCATGTGTAGATTGAAGAAATCAAGAGATAAATGAACTTGGAAATTTCAATATTCCATTGGCATCAAGCTTGCTTCAAACCATAGAGAGACTTGTGTAAATGACATACTTGACTAGTAAAGGCTTTACTATAACCGTCAAGGGGGAGCATATACACTTCTTCATCAATATGCCCATGTAAAAAGGCATTATTTACATCAATTTGATGTAAAGGCCAATTATTAGAAGTGGACACAACAAACAACACATGAACTATTCTTAATTAAGCAACGAGTGAGAGACTGTCATGATAATCCTCTCCTTCAACTTAAGTAAACCCTTTTGCTATAAGTCGAGCTTTATACCTCTCAATAGTATCATCAAGTCTATATTTAATTTTATAAACCCATTTACACCCTATTGCTTTCTTCCCCTTAGGCAAACTAGTTAAATCCCATGTTTCATTACACTTTAAAGCATCCAACTCCTTTGCATGGCATCTTGACACTCTTTATGCTTAGATGCTTCTAGATAATTGTTTGGCTCTTGGACATCCAATACCATAACTAAAGAAGCTACAAACGTAGTGGGGTAAGCATTTAAGGCAGTGGCATTAAACAAAGGATATAGGCTTGAATTGTAAGAGGAATTGTGTTTAGAATAGCATGAACCTCATTGATTAGATTAAGCTCCAATAAAATATTGTGATTGTGCTATATGTACAAAGTCATTTAGCCATTGTGGTGTTGTCTTAACTTGAGAAGATTTGTGAGGATAAGGTGTTTGAGGCTTAACTACAAGAACATCGGTAGGCTAAGTAGAGACAGGACATGATCCATGTCTAGTAGAAGACCAAACATCAGTTTGAGTGTGATCATTCAAAGAGGGAATTATAGGATCATGACAATTAGGTTCATCAAACAAAATAGGTGGATGGGGAATAGTATCCGCAGGAACTTCAAAAGCTACAGTATCCTTGAATGGAAAAACATTCTCAAGGAAGATAAAATCTTGTGATTCAACAATTCGTTTAGAAGAAAGATCATAAACATGATAACCGTTCCTACCATGTGCTTACCCAAGAAATACACAATCAACACCATGTGGTTCAAACTTATCCAAAGGAATTGAATGTTTTGTAACATAACACAAGCAACCAACTATTCGTAAATGACCATAATTAGGTAGCTCTCTAAATAATATCGCATAATTAGACTTCCAATGTGAATTTACCATAGGCATTCGATTGATTAAGTAGGTAGTTATAAGAAAACACTCACTCAAACACTCCTTAGGTAAATGAACTCGAAGCTTCAAGGCTCTTGAAGTGTCTAATAAATGGCAATGTTTTCTTTCTACACAACCATTTTGCTAAGGAGTATATGTCGTAGTGCATTGATGAACCATCCCAATTGCATCAAATTAATAAGAACTTGGTTCATTGTCGGTTCTTACAAATTTAGGATTAACCATAAAATGATTTGAAACATAAGCAAAGTACTGCGAAGAATTTGACATACTTGGCTTTAACGAAGAAGCATAAAAGTCCAAGTGGATCTTGTAAAATCGTCAACTATAATCAACACATATCGAGCCTTTGTAATTGATTCAATAGCATATGGTCCCCACAAATCAAGATATGACAACTCAAATGGAGATTTAGTTACACTTGTACTTCTACAAAAAGGAACTCTATGAAACTTTGCTTCTGACACACATCATAAATGAAATTTGTGAAATCATATGACTTACACACATCCAAATGAAAAAGCTTAGAAATAGAACTATGACCCAAACGTGCATGTAACAAAGCCAAATCAACAACATTTTGTGAACTAGCACCATAGTACAATCTGATAAGGAAGGAAATTTAGATGAACAAGTTTGAGTACCAACAATAACATCAAGGTAGTCACCTTCATCTTCTAAACTCAATACATATAGCTTGTTCACTTCTTTGACTGTAGCTACAATCAAATTAGTTGTTAGGTCCTGTAATTGACAATAAGATTTTTCAAAAATGGCAATATATTGATGCTGATTAAAAAGGCTGCGTTTGGACAAAACATTATGGGTAAACTTTGGCACATAAAATACATTCTTAAGAATTAATGTCTTGGTAAGAAAAACAGAACTTGTTTGATGAACTAAAACAAAAGTTCCATCAAGTAATTTCACATGCAAGGGCTAAGGAAGGATGTGCGCATCAAATAAGAGGGAATGGTAGGGTACGTATGATTTGTAGCTCTAGTGTCAAGTATCCAAAACTTCTCAATATTATTAAAAGCATTAAAACAAAGAGAAAGAGTACTTGCAAAGTACACACGATAAGACAAAACATGATTTTCTTGTGCCTTTTTTTTTATCTATTATTCATAAGGCGCATAACTTCCATACAAACTTCTTGCACAATTGCTTGATCTATGTCATTTAATGAATCTTTATCTTCAATCATACTTGCATCATCAAATTGATCAAAAGGAGTAGCAAAACTAAAAATATCCTTATCTTTAATAAGACAATCATTCTTGCTAACAAAACAATTATTTGTATTGGCATCACGTTTCCCTTTCACAATTTTTTTACCTTAAAACCAATCCGGATATCCAACTAATTGGAAGCAATTTTTTATGGAAAGTCCTTCCACCTTGTAATGTTGACATATCTCATGTGATTTATTTTTCTTTCTATTAGCAAATGAATTCTTTCCTCGCACAATAAAAGTTGCAACCTCAAAACTAGGATTAATAAGAGAAGTCACTTGTTATTGCTTCTCAATTTTCTTACTAAGTAAAAAGCTTTGTTAACCGAAGGCATCAGTTCATAGACAAGATCTAGCTGTTCACTCCTTCATAAACTTCATTAAGTCCCATGAGAAATTGCGTCAATCTACTAGCATATTCAAATTCAATCAACTTTTCCTTCAAATTACAACCACAATATTCCAACATTCCACAAGTATACTGAGAATATGCATGTAATTGTGAAATTTCATCCCAATACCCTTTTAGTTTATTATAATAAGTAGCTACGCTGAGATTTGATTGCTTCAAATTCAAAATTTCATATTGTCATTGAAATACAAGTGGACCATTAGAAACACCATATTGTTCAACAATTTCATCTTGAAGATGTGTAGTTGACTATACATAGAGGAAATTTTTTGACAATTCAGGTATCATAGAGTTCGTAAGCTAACAACAAACTATGTGATTCGATCTAATCCATCGCACATAATCAGTGAAAGCTTCATAAAGTTTTGGAATCAATCCATCAATGAATCTTACTTTCATTTTAGCACCTAATCTCAGCTTAACTGGCCTAGTCAATGCTAAGTAGTTACTACTGTTGAAGATTAGGTTTCCAATCACCATCTTAGGGTTATTGAATCTAGATAAAAATAAAGGATCAGGAATTGATGAATCGACCATGATAGTACTAGATTGACCAAGTGATGGAGTCGAAGACATGTTGATAGAAACGGGAAAGAATCTCGATCAAGGATCGTACCTGGACTACTTTGATACCATGTGAACATCCAAGCTTTGATCTTTATGTTGAAAGCAAAAAAAGTCGAAGAGGAAAAATAGAATTCAACTAATTGAAACAAGTCTATTACATGAGTATTTATATAGAAACAAAATAGAAACATGTCACCTATAACATGTAGACACATGGACTAACTAAAGAAAATAAATTTAATAAGTTAAGTTTTACAGTATTGAATTTCTTAATGCGAGTTAATCTATAGTTGTATCATGCTATATTTAAATAAATAATAGTTATTATTTGTTAACCTTATTCATCAGCGCCTTTGGATATATCAAATTCTAGATACACCCTACACTTCATTCACCATTTGATAATCAATCCTTGTCTAATTGCTATTTTGTAAGCCTTGGTATTGTGAGATTTTTTTTTTTTCGCAACACTTGGAAATATTAATTGTATTAATAAAATTTAAATCAAATAAATTACCAAATTACTGTAGCAAAACCATATATTTGGCTTTCATTATATATCACATGTACAACATGTGATTTTGGATCCAACCACTACCAATGTGGAAGAAATGGCTAAAGTTGTCTCCAATCTCTTTCTATCGACATCAAGGTCGCGTTTTTGTTTATTACCGTAGTGATGCCTCTTTAGTTCAAGCCAAGAAGTTTTTCACCATAATCATCACAAAAGAGGTTCCATTTTCTCTCTCTATTTTTCTTTTCCAATGCACTATAATTACAATTTTGAGATTCGATTTTTGGATGGTATAAGTTTGCATAAATCACATGATCCAAATGTGAATTTCTTGCATTTTCAAAAATTGCGTGTTCCAAATGCATTATTAGGGTAAAATGATAATTAAATTTGTATAAGCTATATGATGACAATTTTTTTTTAAATGAGCAACAAACAAGTGTTACATCTTGGCATTGCTTTTTAAATCCCCATTTATTGGAGATTTCTAAAAGACAAGCATCCTCTCCACATCACACAAGGGCTGCTATATCAATCAAGCTAAACAATTAGTTCAAAGCAATAATATGTTCTTTTTGACAATGAGAAATTTGTGCTACTTTATTTTTCAAAGTCTTTTTGCTAAATAAATTAGGAATTTTGGCCATTCAAACTCCTTCGCTCTGCTTTTCCACTTATTTCACTAACTAGAAATCTCTTTATATGTGTTGGTTTTACATAGCAATTGAGAAAAGTTTAGATTGACTACTATTATCAACATTTTCAAAATGGCTTAAAAGGTATTCTCTAACTACACATTTGTGTCGATTCCAAATTCAAGTACCCTTTTTTTGAACGCCATTTGAGCTTTTATCTAGAGGGTGATATTACTTTAGTATGGTAGCACTTGGTACTTAAACATTTGCACACAATATTTTCTCCATTCTTTCTTACCCAAAAAAGGTTAGGACATTTTGCATCCTTGAAACAATAACCATCTTTTGACTGACTTAATGTTTGTTTAGATGATCTATTTTTTATTTGTATCTAATCTATATGATTTGTTTATGAATAAAAATGTATGTTTTTCATCCATTTCTATTTTTTGCCAGATAGTATAGTTGAAAAAAATATAAAACAAATATCAAACTGACACCAAACCAACAATCCAAAGGCACCCTTAGTCTCCTCCATCACTAAAGCCCAACAAAATGTAGTACATGAATTTATACACATTGTCCATGGACTATACCTTTTGATATGATTTAAGGCTCTGACTTACCTTTCGTGAAGAGGACTTAAACCTCCTTGCTCTTTAGCATGAGATTTTAAGTCTTGCATGTCTACCATTTCATTTGCAAGGACTTGTAAAATTAAATCACACACCTTAAATGTGACATTTATCTAGTGGAATGCATGGAATATAAGATAAAGGTAGACTGCGATAGTATTGCCATTGATTCGTCATGTCATATAGGTCCAAGTTGAACATCCAGTTGCTTTGACTTGGATTTAATTATGTAGGGGATACCTTATATATATATTAATATTATATCAAAGCAAACAAGTGGACAATTAAACCTATTTCATGATTAAATAGAAGCCAAAAGAGCTTAATAAGGTCTCAAATCTAGAAAAGGGAAGATATTCAAAAAGTGAATCCAATTACACCTATGCCTAATCCGAAATGCAATATATTACATAAGGATAATTCTAGCCACCCCTTTTTTTGTTTATTGACAAGACAAATGGATTTATTCTTTGATGTCACTTGGTAAGGGGGATTTTGAACTAAGAAATATATTATAGAGGTTAAAACAAGGTATCCTAAACAATTGCAATAATTAAGTTGGTTGATGTTTGTGGTATAGTAGATCTATCACACATTATACTCAATTTGATTGAATTGTTTGATCTTAAAGGGGATCTACTATAATTTTACACACGAGGTGTAATTTCTTGGTTTCATTTAGTCATTAATAACAAGATTATCTTCAGGCAATAACAGATAGAAACAATGCTTGTAAGGAGTCCTATTAAAACAAATAAGTGTAAAACCATTCACTATCTATACTAGAATAAAATGGAATTTTTTGAAAAAAAAAAAAAACTGGTTAATGGAGGAAAGCCCTCTAGTGGACTAAAGGAAGAGCCAAAAAAGGATCTTTCATGTATAATCTTGCATAATTTCAAATGTTATTAGTTATAATATGCAGACCAAATAATACAATGGAAGCAAAAATTCTTAAATTCATGGAGATATAGAATAACATATAAGTTATCATGCTTCCATATCCATCATTTGATTCTCCAACAATAATTCCAATAATTACATATCTTATTTGACTTTTGGACAAATCTGCAAGCATACATTTCATACTTGTTTGAGCAATAGAAATGAGGTTCTCTAATGCCATGCTTAGAAGAGAAATTATTACACACAATACTTAGCATACAAGTATCTACTTTAAAGAAAACTCATCATTGCTTTAGTAACCTATTTTCTCACCAACTACCTAGTTAGATGTAAGCTCCTCCTAAAGCCAAATTCCTTTTTTTTTTTTTTGGTAGCCTATAGGATATCAATGGTCATTTTCAACTATTGTTCCCATCCCGAGGGTAGGTTCTTATGCTTTATCAACTGCCCAACTTGATTGTTTTTGGCATGCCACCAACATTTGTCTTAAATTTAGCATTAAACTCTCTATGAGATTTATAGTTACATTATCTATAGCTTCCTTGTCCATAAACAAAGCAATTTCAAAATTGTCTTTCATTCCATGGGATATAGCTTGTATTAGGCTTGGAGTTTACTCCTAGAAACTTAGCCATACCTACCACCATTGTGTTAATCCATGAGCCTTTGATCCATTCTCATTCAACCACAATATGGGAGTAAGCTAATATATAAACACTCACGTTGATTTGGGATAACCAAGCTCAAACTAATGACTTTCACCACATCAAGGTGACATTTACTATCGAGCTATAATCCAACCTTGCTCCTATCAAGGAAAGAAATAGAACCATTCTCAAATCAAAGGCAAAGTAATAAAATGATAAAATGTTATTTGAGTAATTGAGATAGGAAAGACATGAAAGAAAATTCAAAGTAAAGGGTTAACGTTGAGATATTAGCAATTTAAAAGTTTTGGTTTAACAAATATATGTGTATAAGTAGTTTAGCTACATGATGATTTCACAATAATTAAGTTGACTCTTTATAATAGTGCTTATTTAATCAAACTCTTAAATGAAAGATACATATCATATTATCATTATTTTAACATTGTTAAATACATCGAGAGATGATTATAATTTAAATATCATTTTATAGTGATGACAAATACTCTTATAATTTAGTAGCTAAATAGTAGTTATTAGCTTAAGATATACCCCGATGTTAATGTTATAATCATTAAAATATAATTATTTATAATACATCTTATCAATCGTTTATTTGTAATTTAATAATACAAATTATTTGTTGCAAGAGTTTTCTTTCCAATTGGTACACTTATCACTTCGAAATTTTACTTCTGTCATTTTGTTTGTTTATTTATTGACTATCTATTTCTTATGTACATTTTCTCTCGCTCACTTCATTACTTCTCTATTGCGTCTATATATATTGAACCCATATATCATAGTTTGATCATCGAATATAGCATCAATGGGTTTGGAAACAATCTCGGAGAATCTTCATAGTGTTTTTGGACATGTCAAAGAGAGTGAGGGAATTTCTAAGATCTTATCTTTTCAGAGAAGAATTTTGGGCTTCTAGAGCTCTAATACTGAGATAAAAAAAAAAAAAAAAAAAGGTAGAGAAAAAAATTGTTTATTTTCTATGTATATATTTTCAAGAATATGAACTTCTATTTATACAAAATGGTTTACATTAATTGTAGAAACAAACTATAGGATCTCTTATGATTATCTTACCAGTCTAGTCAATCATTTGATAATTAATAATTGTTCATTGTCTGATCACTGTTAGTTATGAATATGAATCATTAAATAATAAATGAAATATGTTAAAAAAATATAGGGATCATGATATTTTCCTATCTTTGATTATGCTAACACATTCTATAATCCCTAAAGGATTGGGGCATACAGAATTGATTTGGAAAATCCTTATATCATAAATTAGTATTCAATACCCATCTGGTTATTTCTAATCCATTTTTGATAGTCGGAAGCTATCCGCGACATCCCTCATGTAAACACTTAGCATATAGAGGCCATCGATCTATTCCATCTTTGTATAAATGATGCACCAAAGGCAAAACTATCCACAATATATGAAGGATCATTAAAGATTGAATCATTCACTTTTCTCTTCTGTGATTTTCATTCAAAGCCCCATTTGAAAAAGAGATGCGGATCGTTTGAAATTCTATTCATGGAAAAAAAAATGTTTTTTTAAAAATAAAAATAAAAAACCACAAAGGCCTAATTAGAATAGGATTTTATAAATCAAATTTATTATTAATCTAAGTGAAAGATCGACAGCAAGCCCTATATTAAAAGTAAGTAATATTTTTTAATTAGGACAGGCTTCAAACAACACGATAGAAGTTGATACTTCAATTCTAAAAGATGAGTATTCCAGTGCTTCTAATCCTCACAGTTTTACATCTATGCATCTGCATATACATACATACATACATACATACATACATACATACATACATACATACATATATATATAAAGAAAAAAAGGAAAACGATAAAAGGAAGAAAGAAATCATTAATCTTTGCCGACAAGAATTTTTGCTTAGCTCGTGCTTGAGAATAAAGTGTGGCGTTTACTTTTCGGGCAAATGTTCAAGTAGGTGTGTTTATTTTATATATTGGTTCTATTTATCTATATTGATATTTGTGTCGTTAAGCATCTCCACCAATGATTTGCAAATATTATTATTTCCCACCATCAATTTTTTTATTTGAAAATTACTTCCATTTATAATATCATAAGATTATAATGATAATATATTATCTTATAATCATAAACTTAGATTAAAAGAATATCGAAAAGAACCCGACTAGCATATCTTATTTATAATAATAAACTATAATGTCTATTTTGTTGGACTCTTTAATGACGGGAAATCTAATGCAAATAGTAGACACAATCTCTTTGATGTGGCCTTAAAAGAAATGTCGGACTTGTTTTATTAAATTTGGATGATTACTTATTAGACACTTTACATTTCCTGTCCTTTTTGTATCATATAAATTTCGCGGTCCCATTTTATGTTCTTAATATATATTACTTCAATTACCTCTAGGAAAATATGCTGACTAATTGGTGATATAGTATATTTAATAATGTGTTATTTACGTCTGATGTGTAATAAATATTAATAGAATTTCAATATGTACAATATACAATATATATATAATAATTATTTTAAAAACAACTTATTCTATCATTATGTGTGTGTCGAAGTTTTGTTAGCTTATATATATATATATAATAAAAACCATGCTAGTCTAAAATCAATTTCCATTAAGAAACCATGTGGGCGCAACCACAAAGATTAATATGAGAAGAGACCAAGAGAATATTATTAAAGTATAATATAAAACTAACGTACGATCTATTGCGATTTTTCTACTATAGGAAAGTTTATATATGAATGTTCTTGTATAGAGCAGTGTACATGGACCGTGCATCATCTAGTGTTCTAAATTTATATGCTTTGTTTGCTTCATCATTTCAAGATCATTCTGATATCGTTTTCAAACTGATGTTTATCAAAAAACTGATACATATAAAAAAACTGAAGTTTTACTCATAAACTAACTAAACTGATCGATACTGAACCAATACCGATATAATACATATAAGTTATAAGTAATGATATATATAAATATAATACCGATAAAAATATGACAATCCAAATGGAGCCAAGACTAGATGAAAACATAGTTAACCCTATAATTTTAAAGATATAGAATACACGATGGATAAACCATTTACATTTATTTAATAATAAAATATCCCCTTCTAAGGTACACTTGAGAGATCTTATATCCAAAAATGGAACATATTTTATATCCACAAAACCACTTTAGCAAAAGAGTTGCAACTACTCCGCCTCATTTGTCTCTTTACCTAATGAAAAATTTATGGTTGTGACATCAAAGTGGGGCTTCTGTGCCGGTTGATTTTACATAGAGGGGGGGTGGGGGTGGGGTTGGGGGGGAGATAAAAAGAAACTTTAATTTGTCAAGTCCGGAGCTTAGGTTTGTAAATTACTCACATTTTAGGACATTTATTTCAACTCACTCATACCCAAATTCAATCATTCTTTGTATAAACAGTACTAATTCAAACATTTAAATGCATACTCTACAAATTCAAGTCTTCTTTTACATGAACAATATAAATTCAGGTCCTTTTTTTTTTTTTCAAATTTTAAAATTGGCCATAGTTTGCTTTTTTTTTTTTTTTAATTAAGAAAAAAAAGTTGCTTGGTAAGTAATGATATATCAAAGCATCCCAATAAAATATATATGTCCGCATAGATGATATGGATTATGGAACCTATTATTAGAATTGGGTAAATTATACCAGAAGGTTACAATGTTTGATAGTAAATTCATTTGGCAAAGTGTAATTAGTTGCACTTAAAATTTTAAGTGTATTTTATGTTGATTTATTAATGAAATGTCCCAAGAATTATTTTATAGATAATGACAAAATATCAGGTTGTCAAAATTTTGCCTTTCTTATCTTTCTTATCTCCCCTTTCCTTAAAAGAAATTCATACACTTTAAGAAACACAATCTAGGTTAGCTCTATGTAAAGCCGCTCTCAACCTTTCCTATTCTCTTCTTTTAGGGTTTTCAAAGAAAACTAGAAAAACACATAGAAACCCAAGGAGAACAACAATCTAGTGGAAAGATTAGATTGCCGAGGAACCCTTCCTCCTAGATTTCAACAAAATATTAAATGATTTCTATTAATTAAGGGTATTTAGGAAATCAATGAATTAAAGAAGGAGATCACAGAATTATTAAATGTAATATCATGTTGTAAGATAATACCATAGATAGATGGCTTATAATGTATGGATAGTATTATAACAAATTTTAGATAAGATTTTGAGATATTGCTTGGCAAATGATCATGACGGTAAACACAGTGTTTGAATGAAAGTAAGAAACTCATTTGATGATCTTTTAATTTGTAGAGATAAACTTGTTATGTAATTGGGAAAACTAGGATCTTACCTAGAATTAATCTAAAAGATGAATTTTAAATATTGAAGAACTACCTTATGGTTAATCATGAATTTAAAGAAATCAAATTCAATATATGAATTGATGAATGTAAATGGATAAAAATCGATACTTAGAATAAAATCCATATAAAGAATTCATAGACAATCCATAATCATTTTGAGTTGCTCTAAAGGAATTGACTAGAGAAAATGGTTCAACTAGAGCGAAAGACTAGCCAATAACCACACTTGGCCAATACGAATTGAAATTAGCTTACAATAGATACTAGATACGTTGCTAACATTGCTTGTTACTTATGCGTCTTAGGAATAGAATTTAAATGATTAGCCTTATATGTCTTTATCAAATTAATAATTATTGGTATATGTTTGTATGAGTTGTTGATCGCTGAATTGTAATGTATAGATCTATGGGATTTATGAGATTATTTGGTATTTTGGTTTAGTATTGTTAGACTTTCATATTTAATATGTAATTAATATGTAATAATAATTGAGGATTGAAATAGTATAAGTATTTTGGAGTTTCATATGTTTTTTAGTAGTCTACAAATTTTGTAGTAGCCTTTTGCACACATATTTTGGCACATGTGTACAACGAAGATGGTGGCATTCTGGTTTCAGGACATTACAATTAATACATAAGGTTTTGGAATTTGTATATATTTATAAAATAATTGTACTTGAATGAAATAAAACCTCCATTTGGTTTCTTGTATATTAACTACTGTTAGTCCAATCCTTGTAGTTTTTAGGGATTTATGAATAGCCAAGACAAAGACTCTGCAAGCTACTATGATGATGGTGATGAAGTCCATGAATAAGCATTATATGTGAGATTTTGTAAAACATCCACAAGGAAAGAGGCTATACTTGGTTTATAAAATCTATAAAAGAGAGTTTTCATATAAGAAGAAGGACCTTCTATTATTTATTTAAAACAAGATCTAGATTCATCCAGTATGTGTTTAAGGTTTTAAATTTGCTCGGTTTATGCAATGAAGGGATTTAATTATAATTAAATAATCATGTATTTAAAGGTTTACAAGTAAAATCAAACACCTTGTCATACGCATGTCATATGCATGTCAGTATATATAAGCAATAGAGTACACATGGTGTAACACCCTGAATTATACGTCTATTTAATTTTGGTAATTGTTAAATAGATAGTAATGTCTGATAGAAATTTTAGAAAATGTCTGAAAAACCATCCCCGCTTTTTGTGAATTTAAATATTGGTAATTACCAATATGGACAATAAAAGACTTAATTAAAATAAAAATATAAGCATAAATTATACCTATATCAAAGAAAAATTTTTCCGTAAGATATAACCATAATAATATGATTAATATATAAACTAAAAACCAATAAAGATAAGTAAAATAATAAATTAGATCCCAAAAATAATTCAAAAGATACAAACAAAAGATAAAAATTATAAATTTATAATAATAGAATATAAATATAGTCAAATTAAAGACAATTTAATTATTAACAGGTCATAAAATACCAAAACATTAATAATTTAAAACCCTTAAAGAATAAATTATAATTTACGATAATAGTTAATAAAGCTGAAAAGTAAAAGTCTTAAATTCAAAATTTTAAGTATACCATAGTGTTCGGAATATTTAATATAGTAGGTACGTAAATTTTCATCTAAAAATATTATCGAATGAGTATTTATCATACGTATTAATTAGAACCCGAAAAAAATGAAACTTGCCCAACAAGCCACAAAAATTTCTATAAATTCTCCCTCTCTCGTTCTCCACCGCATTCTCCTATATTCTATCTCTCTCTGTCGGGCAAAAGTCTTCCAGAAGACTTAAAAAAAAAAAAAAAAGACATCTTCTCCGACCAGGAGAAAGAAAAAAAAAAAAGAAAAAGAAATGAAAAAAAGAAATAATAAAATAATAGAAAAGAAATCTAGAAGCTCCTCCGATCTTCAAAAGCTCGTATCTTTCACATACGACAATCGATTTCAATTCTGAAAGTAGTGTTGTGATCGTGGCGATACGCTCTTCAATTCAAGACCACACAAGGTTAGGTTTCGATCACTCTAAAATTTTACTATTATTATCCGATACGTAGAAATTTTCATAATATTAGAAGTTTTAATATTAGTTTTTATTATAAATATACATATTTACATGCATATATAATGATAATAATATAAAATTATGTCATGCTAGTACGTGCATTTAGACTAGTTGATATTCCATTTCTCTTATCAATTTATTATCAAATTGATAAATAAAACTCTGATGATAGAAAATTGATTATAATATTAGTAATTAATATTTAGAGTTTATTTTAGTAAATAGAAATTTTAGAGATAAATCGCTAGAGTTGAAATATACCCGATAGGATCAATAACTGATCAAAATCTTCTAATCTAAAGCCCAAATCAAAATTCTGATTTCATAAACATGAAAGTTATAATATTTTAACCCTATATAGACTAAAACCCGAGTTTACCCTATTAGATCTGAAAACTCTAATCACGTAGGTGAAAAACCTAAATCTATCCGATTTCGTAGACTTTAGAATTTAATTTTCAACTTGAAAACAATGTAAGAAAAATATAGAACCTTGACTATAGAGATATATGTAGTATAATACTGAAAAATTCTCAAAACACTAAAAGTTAAGCGTGCTCATGACTTAGGATGGGTGACCTCCTGGGAAATGAATAGTAATTTTCCAAAATGAGTAATATCTCGATAAATATAATTCAAAGAAAATAACTAGTGGTTTGGAATTGAATTATTAGATCCTTAAAGTATATCAGTTAGCAAATGATGATTTAAAAATAAATCGCTAGGATTGAGATGTAACCGTTAAAACTAAATATTATATATAATTTACATAAATAAGAATCAAACTAAGATTTTATTGTCGAAAACACTAAAGCAAAAATATTCTTAACTTATATAAACACTCGTTATGTTTTATGAAGTAAAACTTAACTAAAGAAACAATTAGAATTAAATAAAGTAAACCTATAGCGTAGTTCTGACATTTAAAAAGAATAGAGATGTTCTATGAAAAATTTAAATAATTTAAATCACACACAACATATATTCATGAGTAGAAATGGAACCAATGGGAGAAATAAAAACTTAGAAAACCCTAGAACCTTATAATAAAAGTTTCATTCCTATAAGATAACTTAAGAAAAATTTTACTTGAATTTGATAAATGAAACATATTTGATTATCCGATCAATAAGAAGATTGGATATGTAATTAAACTTCAATATGTGACCTTTATACAAATATAAGATTCAGATCATACGCAGAAATAGGATATTAATAGATAAACTTGATATGATTTAAGTATTACATAGATAAAAAAAAAAAAAATATTTAGCTTTAAATCTATTAGATATACTCAATAATAAACCTATATTATATGAAGATTTCAACAGATATAAAAGAATAAGATTCCTAGAATAAAATTTAAGTAATTCAATTATAATTAGAAAATCAAGATAATATAATTGTAATTGAAAGATTAAACTTAACCAAGAATTCCGTAACTCTAAGTATAAATTCAAACCTATAAGACTATAGGATATAAAGTAGATTAATGGAAATCATAAATATTAGTTAATATAATCAAATTAACTAAAGTTACATACTTAAAATAAGATCAAGACAAAGAAAATGAAAATAAATATAAATGTATACACTTTAACTAAAAAGTTGAGTAATGGACTTAAATTAAGTATAATCACTAATACTTTATGAAATAAACATTTACAATGAATCGAACTTAAAATAATAACTAAGAATACAAAACAAGAAACCTAGGCATCATTATGATACCTTTCCAGCCCCTAAAGTAACATAGGACAAACATATAAAATGATTATTTTAACCTGATAATTAAAAACTACATTCGATAAGTTTTCTAATGACTATTCATATGCTAAAATCTAAGTCAAAACGAATATAATATGTCAATTTAAGATTTCGTGATTTAAATCGATATTTGGAAACATTTAAAATACTTTTTTAAGAAAATTAAGATTATGCGAACTTTATAGTTTAACTTACGAAGCGTAGCCTTTACAAGCTTCAAAATGACTAATTATGTGTTAAGGTTAGATTAAGAAATGCTAAAACTCAAGTTTAAGATACAAAGACACAATAGGTTTCTTTATATGAATAAGAGTATAGTAATGGGGTATCTGTTATCTCGATTCTCAGGGGATACAGATCTGTCTTCAAGTGTTCTGTAGACTTCTATGACCATTAAGCAAGGATAAACAGGTGAGTATATTCCGATGACCTTCATATCTGCTTGTGCTTGTAGGTCTAGAGTATGATATTTTGTTAATATAAATTAAATTATTCAAGTATAGGGTTGGGAAATTTACACTTGTGGTTGCTCGTGTTTGTTATCTGTGTGAAAAATACTATACATTATTCTGAACGTTAAGTATTGAGTGTTGTTTAATCATTTTGATCTTTGCGAGTGTCTGATAATTGTTTGATCGCCAAATAAATGGACTTAATGATTATTGGCGTGATAATTATATATTGATCATGCATTGCACGATTGCATGTAGAAGGATCACCACTACACTTTGACTCGGATGGGCCACACTGTCCTGTGAGGACGGTGAACATGGGGACCGAAGTGGTATATGTCTAGTGTGTACCATGGGCCTTGTTCTAGGGAATGGGAACTAAGTCGTCCTGGGGAGACGGCCCACCTCCTAGGATCGCGCCGGGTCATTGTTAAGGATATCTTGCTTCAATGGGATGTTGTTTATGTATTATTTTCTATATATGAAAAACTCCTGGAATAAATTTGATTCCGAAGTATTAGCAGTCCGGGTGCTGATGTGTGATGTCCCAACCCCGGATTCGGAGGCGTAAATCCGAATATATATATGGTTACCGGTTGGCCATATATATTTGTTCATTTGCTTGTCTGCATTGCATATGCTTGTTTAATAACTTGTTTGCTTTTGCTTGAACGGTATGGAGCGAGGGTATACTTCACTCAGCCAGTTGTAGCTGACTCCCCAACAGTTTGCTTTTGCAGGTAAGTTGAATGCATGGATGGGATAGGATTTGAGTGCAGAGCGAACCAAGGATCAAGCTTCACATGACAGATAGATGATTGTAAATTTAAAGGAATAAAACCTAGTTAAGAGATAAAAACTTAAAATGAGTTTTTTTCTTAGTTAAGCCTAGTTTATATTTCTGTTAAAACCTAGGTTTATCTTATCTTGTCATTTGGTAGGATATCTGATTCTCTGCGGTCTTGTGATCTGTGGAAGTTTCGATATCCAATAAAATTATTTTCATAATAAACTTATATATGTATATACAATGAGAGGATAATTATTAGAGTCTTGTAAACTCTGACTTGCAAGGCGATTCATGTTGCGGGTGCACAGTGATATGACGATTTAAGGCAACTCTACTAGGCCCCACATAGGTCGCGTCACACGGGATAGCCATACTAGAAATTCTCATGAGTTAAGTTGGCTTGGGTCACTACTCTGGTCTAGGGCAAGGCAGTTCTTAAACCGTGGACCGCTAAGTAAGGCCAGATCTAATCCAGGTCTATCTTGTCCAATTTTTTTAAAGATAAATTAGAAAACAAAAGTTTTTTATTTAGATTTAAAATTACAACTTATAATAAAAATTGGGCTTAAGAGCTCATTTTCACATAAAATTGTTAAAAATATGCATTTATTTATATACAAGCATATCTTATTTTAGTTGAAATATAAGAAATGTAGGACTACAATAATACTCCAAAAAAAATCAAGAAAAACAAAAGATGCCTTATATTATTTAGAAATAGGATTGTTCTCTAGATGAAACTCTATATAAAACATTCTACCTTGGTTATTCAAATGTATATATTTTGTGTTTTGTTATACACATTAAATATTATGAATAGATGATAAATTATTTTTATTTACATGAAAATTAGTCTAAATACTAAATATTATTCATTGATTTTAATTTTTCTATTACTTTATAATTTCTATTTGTTTATATTTCTTAGTCTTATAATAAATAATTCATATTTTATTTATTTATTTTTTACCTGTGTGGACCCGCCTGAGTTCAGCTGGTCAAACCGGCCACAACCGTTGGATGCATGCGGCATTCACCTAAGTGTCAGACTGGCCCATCGGACATCCTCTTATTCTTTTCTTGCTTTGTATTTATACTCCTCGTCTCGAACAGTTTATTCCATTTAGTGATTTCAGCTAAATCTGCTGCTGTTACTCAAAATGTTTTAACTACTATCAACCATTGTATGGATATATTGGTGTGGTATAATTTTGGTATCATTTTTAAATCGAATTAATATTGAATTGATATATATATATATGATATCAATAAAAACTAATAATTTTATTATTAAATTGATCAAATCGAATTGATACTAAATTGATTCTAATCTGATACTAATAAGTTACTAATATAAATAAAAATACGACTATCTAAGCAGCTATTAACTGCTATACATTGTTGCATCTAAGCAGCTATTAGCTGCTATACATTGTTGCATCATGGATTTTAATATGCTATATCTCAAAGTCCTTCTACTTTTCTGCCGCTTTTTAGCTCTACCTACTCTTGCATATACTTGAGTTGTATCAGAATCAGATAGCCTCGTACCTTAATTCAATAATTCCAAAAGTTCTAGATCGGCAAATTTCTCGATGAAATTATTTTCAAATCATGTGGAATGGTCTGGTGATCACGAATTGGAAAATTTATCGGACTTGCTTATACAATATGCAAGGTATATGAAACTAACCCTTCATGTCTTTCTGGACTCCCAAAAGGGGAAAAAAATGATTCATCGTTACTATCGACTTAAAAAAAAAAAGAAAATAAAAAAACATATTTTAGATTTCCTTTTCTCAATTCCTCTCAAACTTCAAATTATGATTCAGATTGTCTAAATTCTTTTAGCTCCTTAAAATATGGTATTTCTTTTTTTTTTTTTTATATATCAGTCATTAATTATGCATGGCAGCATTTTAACTGATAAATTGGTATAAATTTAAAAAAAAAAAATGATAAATAGAAAGGTTTATTTCCAACAACAATAACAGCAACAACAAATACAAGGGTTCAAAAGCAAAACACACAATCTCTATAAATCACACAATTTATGCAAGAAATTTCCCTTCTAAGGATAAACTTCTATGAGAGATCTCAAACCCAAAATTGGATATATTTTATAACCACTAAAACCAGCTTCAAAGAAGAGTTGTGCCCATTCCTCCTCGTTTCTTTCCCTACCTGAAGCAACAGTCATCATCAGGATGTCAAAATAGAACTTTGTTCTGGTTGATGTCTCATCTTCCTTCTTGATGTTCATCACCATATCAACAATAATCACCTTCCGAACCAGGCCACTGCCATTGCTATTGCTATTGCTAGTTATTGATTCCTTGCTCCGTTTTAATATCTTCACGCAGTTTTCATCGGTCCAATCATGTAGTATCCACTGTCATATATAAATATTTTGATTATGAAATTAGTTCTGTTCGTTAAGGATTAGGAATTTTATTGGGGCTACTTATGTTGTGAGATACAAATCATAAGACAAGTTTATGAGTTTTTAATTTGGTGTTCGACCATATTAATCCCGTTGTACAATTTCAACATGAAAAACACCTGACGGATTAAGCTACCGAGTTGAAAATCTTTCTATGAAGTATAAACTACTATTTTTATTAAGGTTTTGTTTTTTCTACCACACAGTTAACGTTCAAAATTGAATTCAACTCACTGGTATTCATTTTGAGTACTTGGGTATAGCCGTACAGCTGAAAAGTCTCAGCTCCCTATCCTAATTTGGTAATATTTTTATTTATTTATATATCTTATAGTTGTTCAATTTAAAAGTAAAATTATTTTATATAAATATATATTATAATGTATATTATATAAATTATTTTCACACATTACTAATAGCATATAAGAATTTATAAATAAATTAAATAATATATTATATATTTATATATGATAATACATAATATATTGCATATTTAATTGGAAAGCAAAAATTAGAAAAAGAGGCAAATCTCACCTCATTTGCCCTAAAAATAGCAAATCAAAAGAGGCAATTCCATGAGGCAAGAGGACTTGCCTCTCTTAGCCAACTGAGGTGATTTTAAACCTTATTAGAGTTAAAAAAATCTTCTCAATTGATCACATATATACTAGTGCTAGTTAATCACAAGAGAGTATGCAAAACAAATCCTTCCTTGCTAAGACTATAGCTGTGGTTGTCTTAATCAGAACTCGGCTCACTGAAAGAGTGTCAAAATGTTCTTGTATAATAAGCATAGTACGTAACATATCTACGAATCCAAATAATATTATAAATAAATAGTCCAAGAGTTGCAACCAGTTCTTCATTTTCTTATAGTAATGCTTCTCGCAGATGAGAACCTAGCTACGGCACTTCCAAATATGTAATATATATTTTCAGAGTGAAAATATAGGGTTTGTAAGAAGTTACATGCAAACATGATGTGATTTTCTTAAAATGAACATTGATGTGGAATTCAGTAATCCAATTTCAACCTAAATGTGATTGAAATCAAGCTACAAAAAGGTGCAATTCTTTTTTGTTTTTATTTAAAATTTTTATATGGATTATTACATTTCAACTCAATTAGATAATGTATTTAGATATGATATTAAAAGAATAAAAATATTATCACATCAAAAAATGTATAAAATTGAAAATTTTGAGTGATTTTCATTAGGTTTCGAAAAGTAGTAATACACAGTAATCTAAGGGGAACTTGTTCGGTTCTGTTGTCAATTATCTACTATTAAATAAATATAATAGTTGGGTATAAATATGAACTATTAAATAACTAGTAGATCAATCCTATAAAAAAAATATAACATGACCATAGAATTTTGATAATCTTAGATAATAGGATCATACATGACCATAGAATTTTGATAATCTTAGATAATAGGATCATAGAATTTTCATAATCTAAGATTATATATCAGATCAAGGGAAAATTATTATAATTTTTTTTAAATTACAAAATTGTCATGGGATAGAAAATAATCTTAAAAATAGACAACTTAAAAAAGACAAGTATATTAACTCGACTCTTGAAAAGACGAGTGAGCATGTAAACTCATTTTTTCAATAAACAAGTTCATTACAGTAATATTAAACATGTCTTTTCAAAAAACGAGTTCATTATAATTTAGACTCATTTCTTCGTAAAACAAGTTTAACTTGTCTATTTTTAGATTATTTTTATTAAAATATTTTTTTTTACTTTATCCCATTATATCTCCTCGAAAATTAAGTTAGAGAATAATATAGAAAAGGATAGATGTGCACCTTAAGGAAAACCACGTCGGCAGGTGGAATTTCCTCAAACATGTCCCCACAAACATAAGTCAAATTTTTCTTGGTACTTTCCAAGTTAGAAACCAGATGTGGAAGGTCAAGCACTGTGCACTGCATATGAGGAAACCCTACAGCTATGGCCTCAGCAAAAGACCCCTTATTGCCGCCAACATCAACCATCGACCTCACGCCGTCTAAAGCATCACTAAATTTATCAATCACTACAGTAGCCACCAATTTGGAATCATTAGCCATAGTTTCATTCATTAAATGATTCATCCTAGGATCAGTTGAACAACATTCCCACAGATTTTTCCCATGTTTTTGCTCATAGCTAGTGCCCTTGTCACCCCGAAACCATTCCGAGACATAGTGGATTGGATCGGCTATATTTGGATCGAGCACTAGTAAGGTGAACATGGACGCATTAAACGGGCTATCTTTTAGCAATAAGCGCGATGGATTTGTGAGAACATACCCGTACTCTGAGGAATTTTTGCTGATGTTTTCAATGGCGAAAAATCCCGAATGGACTAGAACCCGCATGAGTCGATGGACATAGAAGGACTTGGAGGGATCAAGTGATAGGGCAGTGACGAGGTTGTCTAGTGTCATTGGTTGACCATGATTGTGAATGGCATCAGGAATACCAAGTTCAATTGCACATTTCAGTGACAATGAACTTATGTAGCTAAGGGAGTGATGCCACACGTGTTCAAGGGATTGGAGCAGTTCATTTTCATTGGTATTTTGATGACCATTCATATCTGTTTTCGTTGAAACCAAACTGTGTTTGGAGAGTGATGTGTTTGGTGCTTATTTGGGGCAGATTTGGTGGTTGGGGACTTGCATGGGAGGTAGCCAGTGTTTCTGTTTATAGTAGCGAGGGTGTCTCCTCTTGAGGTCAATTATTATTATTATTATTTTTGAATTATAGCTGTTCACATGTTTCACGCCAATACCGTTTGGATGGACTCAAATGGTGCTTCAAAATCACTAGTTAAGAATTATAAAAAGAAATTTATGACCTTACTTAGCCTTAATTATACCTGTACCATTGAATAGTAATGTATCATTCCCCTCTACATAATTCATTATATGCTTTCCGAGATAAAATATGAAGAAAATGGGGAAGTTGATAAGCCAATCAATTGATATTCAGAATCTCGTTATAAAAAGTTAAAAAATATACGTGGTCTATATAACATATGTTTGGTGTCTTTTTGAACCATATCATTAGTGAAAATTTAATTTAGAGATGTAAAAAATTAAAATTAATAAAGAGGTGAAACTCGTCTCATATTCTAGTGTATCAAATTAGACCAAGATAACAGCAAAAGAAAAAAAAAAAAAATTCAAACCAAGACAGAGGTGAGTTTCACTTCTCGTACAAAGAGATAATAGCCTTCTCTTCCTCTTCCTGTTCTTGTACTGAGGCAAATTTTGCCTCTATCTTTTTTTATAGGTGATTGTTGTCTCTTTTCATTAAAAATGGTGAACCTTTACAGGGGAATGATAAGAAACGATTTTTTTGCCCCAATAGGTCAAAAGAGGAGAAATTTTGACCTACAAGGGCTAAAAATTTCACCTTTTTTATCCATTTTCCTAAGAGTGTATTGTTCGTTAATAAATGGATGGAGAAAAGATAAAGACTTTTACACATATAATATATTTCGGCAAAAAAAAAAAGAAAAAGAAAAATTATACAGATAATATGTAAAAACATAAGATATGCATGACCATATATAGTATAACGTTATTAATTTATCTGTTGTGATAGAGCGAAAATATTTTAATCATATTTAATTTGCTTGTTGAAAAAGTTTTGCGACATATGCCAATAGAAATGTCGAAGGAAATGTTAATCGGGGTATTTTCAGTAAGGGAAAATCATGCCACTACCACTTTCATGAACCTTCAAAATAGGAAACTACTCTTGCAATAATGGATGACGCACAAAAATCGATTATTGCAAAAGAAAGAAAGATGAATTAAAGTTATAATATTGCTGTTAAGCTGGCATTGGGATTTTCTATCCTTTTTTCCAAGTCAGATTAATTACTCATACAAGCCAGCCTCAATAACATCCAGATACTTCTATATTTATTGAAATTTAAATTGATTTTATGAGTTCTTGAAATCTTTGAAGGAAAAAAATAAATAAAATAAAGGGGAACAATTTAGAAATCCTCAACTTAAATGATATTTCCCTACTTTATTGTCATGATAAATACGTAATTAATTGAAAATTTTGACTAAACATGATTCATCACTGTATAATGTATTTCCTTCATTTAACATAATTTGCATACATTTTCACTACAAAATAAACATGACTTACATTCCTTTTTAATTTTTCCATGAATATGTGTCTTCTTTTAAAATGGAATGTCTAGGCATAAATATATATATATTATATATATATATAAACATATAAAGTAGTAAAGATCTTGTGAGAATCCAATATAATATATTATTTCTATCCTGACAATTTAAAATATATCGACGCATTAAAAATTTTATCAAAATTTTTCAAAAGTTAATATTTATAGGCCTAAACCAGCAGATAGCCCAATATTCAACTCAAGAATTTCAAGTCCGCTAGTAATTGTTCATCGCATATAGTCCGACACTTGCAATTTAAACAAAAACAACTCCTAGAATGTTCATATGACTACTTCCTACTAATAGTGAATAAAGTAAAGTTCAGAAACCTTAATTATAAGTATGCAAGAGAATACCATGATTTAATGCCAAATCTCTTATTCCAAGACGATGCATTCACTCGAACAGGTAAACTTTCTTGAATCTTCAATAGGAAAGATATTGACTTGAGTTCATTCCTCTGCATATAACAGATCTAGAGATATTGAATGTGTTTGAGAATATGTTATTAGATTTATGAATCTATACTAACTAATTTCTAGAATTTGTAATGTGTGGTACAAGAATCACTTACTAGATTTGAGTTCTAGCAACTCCAAAATCTCAAGGATGAGACTCAAGTACTAGGGGATGTTCTTGTTGTCCCTTTTGACTCATTTTATATCTTTTTAGTTATGATATTGCTATTGTTAACTTCTCATGAATCTGTTATTTCAATTGTTATAGTTGATATCTCTATTATGGCATTTAATTGTATGTTGCTAGAGCAAAATCTTGTTGTAGTCAACTAGTATATTCTTCCAAATATCTAGGCTTCTTAATAGTCCTTCTACTTCTGCTATTAGATATATCAATTCCTCTCGACCATGAAATATTGACCTTGTCCCCAAGGCCAGAATCAGTGAAATCCCTTTGAAATCTAAGGCTCCCATTACAATACTTGAATTCCTCTTCTTCAATTACTTGTCTAACCCAACTTGACCTTTGAGGCATCATTGCATGTTGTTGCTAGTAAATCTAATGGTCTCATTTTTCCATGTTTCGTCTCTTGTATGGCAAAATGAATATTGTTGGTTGTCTACTATTTGTTGAATATATAAGGGTATGGCAAATAGTAATTGGTGGTAACACTGGAAATACTCCAAACAATACATTTTGTGCTTGAAAACAATTGTTCGCCTCTAATTGATTGTAAGCAACCAAGCCATAAGTTTTTAAATCTTAAAATTAGTGGATTAAATATACAAGTGTTGTCCTAACCCCTATATCATGATTGATGCGATGATGAGAGGACAAAATCTATGAAATGATAGCTGCCTAATTCATGCTTAGAAGCATACTTGTTTGTAGTAATCCTATTTTGATGAAAAGAGTCTACCTAAACTTTATCAAAATGAGAGACACTTATCTGATATTGAAAATTGAGTAATGTATTTTGAAAAGATTCCTTCATATCAGCCAAATCTCTAGGCACTACCCTTATAATTCCTGCAAAATGGTATTGAATATGACCATAATGTTGTAATACAAACTTATCTCTTTCCATTGGTATATTCCTTGTTGAGTCCATCACAACTTTATCTAGTAATACTAAGTCAGCTTTATCTGATGTGCACTTAGATATTTGTTCCTCAATCAAAACAATGTTTGGGCTTGTCCTTTTTGTATATTTCAGTGATACATCTTGAGATTCCTAAAAATTGATTTCTACTTGTCCAATGCTACCCATTTCCTTTAAAAAAGAATTGTTTGGAATACATTCTCGAAAATCTTTAAATCTAATCATTCTTATTGTATCTAAGCAATTTTGCTTGTATGGGGGCAAATTTCGTATTTTTGTACTGTCATTAGGGTTGTGTGTTCTAGCACCTATAAAAACTTCTATATTTCATTATCATATATTAAATAGCATATCAAAATTTCTTCTCTTTTATCACATGGTATCAAGACCTAGTAAAAACAAAAACATGGTAATAACTAAATTTTTTTTACTACACCTAAAAAAAATTTTCTGGCACTTGCTAATCTTTCCTTGCCCAACTATACTCAGATCACCACAGCAACATAAATCCACGTCAACAATCACCATAGACAACCCACGAACCACCACGATCTTACTGTTGTAATTCTATCCATCAACATCTAGCAAAACCCGATGATCACCACCTTGAGCTCCTCGTTGCTGCCCCATTCATTGATCCTCTAACCACCATCGGTCTTTCCCTTCCATCTCCTTCATTCTTGCTCTGGTAATAAACCCTAACCTTACCACAACGCCCACCCTACCTCCTTCTACAATAAGCACTCAACCTTACACAATTCATAACCCCCACCACTACTTCCACCCACTTCTCTCCCAGTCATGCAACATAACAACCACCCTTTAACTATCTCACCACATCTCCTTCCTCAAGCATTCTGACCACTACTCTCCCTCACCCTCTTAACCCTACTACAGGTAGCCTATCACCCTCCCTGAACACTAATAACTTCTCCATTATCGTCACTATTAACTTATCCATTAACAATTATTAGTTAAGGTTATCACCGATGACCTCCTTTCTTATTTCCACGGAGTTGTATCAATACATTGACGATACTATTTTAACACTTCCACGAGAGATTCCTCTTCCATCAAGTGCTCTATCCACTCCTAATCCTGAATACAATCACTAGCGTTGGATAAATCATATGATCCGAGCCTTTCTTCTTGCCACCATCTCCACTTGAAACACTCATGGAAATCTATGACCTAGCTACCTACAATATATGGACTTCCTAATGACAACACTTCCTTGAAAATTCCATGGCTTAAGAAATGGAATTAAAATAACGGCTCTTAACCCCTTGCCTAAACAATACCTCAATATCATATTATATCCGTGAGCTAAAATCAATTACCGACCAACTCGCATCAATCAATAAACCCCTCAGCTCGACTGACCACATCACCTATGCCTTTCGTAGGCCATGCGAATATGACACCCCTATCACTACTCTCACACATTCTTTTACTCATCTCACTTTTGAATAAGTTTGTGCAAAACTGCTAAATCATGAACAATGGCTAAAACGCCATGATTATGATTATACTACTGTGTCCATTGCCATGGCTCTCAACACCCAGTATCACCTTTACCTGGCCGTGTGATCATTCTAGAGTCAATGGGCATGGTTGTTCTTCTCTAGCTAACTAGAGTTTGCCACAACGTTCACTCCAACATTACTCTATCCAACTAATGAGAAATCACCACCTTATTCATCCACCAGACACTACCTCTCACTCCTTGACTACATCTTAAGTCACCTGCCAGATTTGTGATCGGCCTGGACATACAGCCCTTTGATGCTATCATTGGTTTAATGAGTCATATGCAGATGTACCCCAATCCTGTGCTGCCATATCACTTGGAGAATCATAGGATGTTATTTGGTACCTAGACTATGGTGCCACACACCACATGACACCAAATGCAGGTGTACTCTCTAAATTGACCCCCTATGTTGGTTTTGATAGAGTTTTTGTTGGAAATGGTGCATCTTTACCGACATATCACACACATAGTCTCACCATTCACTCCAACGGTCAATAAATTACATCTTAAGAATGTATTACATGTTCCTTCACTCGCACACAATCTTCTCTCTATCCTTAAACTTTGTCAAGATAATAGTTACACCGTCAGTTTTTCTGATTTTTTCTTCTATTTTAAGGACTCCCAATCAAGAGCGACTCTGCTACAACATCTAACAAGGTGTCCACTTTATCCCATCGTACTATGTAATGTTCAACCTCCCAAGTCCCTCATTCCGTTAGTAGTATCTAAAGAAATATGTCATTCTTGTATGTCATCTTCATAATGAAGTCCTTAATAAGCTAGCTCAACGCCAACACATTCAGGTTCAGTTCTCTAATGCCCATTCGATCCCTGTCGCTCTTGCTGATTAAGAAAGTCCACTCACCTTCCATTCTAACGATTGTCTCATCAAGCATAGAAGCCCCCAGATTTAATTCACTATAATGTATGGCAATCGCCAACTAGATCAAATTTGGGTTTTCGCTATTATGTAATTTTTGTAGATGATTGTACTCGATAATATTAAATCTTTCCTAAGCATAATAAAAATGAAGTTTTATCTCATTTCCAACATTTCAAGTCTCTTGTTGAAAAATATTTCTCAAATTCTATTCAGATTTTTCATTGTGTTGGTGGTGGTGAATTTGTTAACAAAGCATTAACTACATTCTTATGCAATAAGGCATACATCTTTAACTCTCTGCCCTTACACTCCCCAACAAAATGGGGTTGCTGAATGGAAACATAGACACATCACTGAACTAGTTCAAACTATTCGCTTACATGCATAACTTCTGCCCATATTTTGGGTTGATTCTTTTCTCACTATCGTTTACATTGTTAATTAACTCCCCATAGCCACACTTGACCCTAAGTCCCCTTTCTAGCTCCTCCATAATATGCCTCTAGACCACCAATACTTACGCTCGTTTAGGTGCCTTTGTTTTTAAAATCTCACCTCCTAAACACCAAACAAACTCTCTCCTTACTCTACTCCTTGTGTTTTCAGTAGCTATTATGCCCAACATAAACGCTATCGCTACCTTGACTTAGTCTCAGGTCGTGTTTCATCAATCATCATGTGGTCTTTCATGAATCAATTTTCCCTTATAATAACCTTACTTCCACCTCCACTTCCAATACTAAACTACCATCATCCTTTTCTACCTTCATTATTAGCATAGCTTTCTCCGATCTCACTCTTATCAGTAACAATCAACATACAAACTCTAGTCAAAATCCCTATACCCATACCCATTCCCACTCCTAATCAAGCTCTACAACTCTTTTTCCACCCACCGTAGATGTACCTACTTTGTCTCTCTCCCCACGTGCAACCAACGCCTCTAGACTGCTAATAACCCATGTTTATCATTGCACCATATCACAACTTAACCTACCTTCTACCTTCTCACATTTACCCTATCCTCCCACCGCTTAACCTATAGCCTCTTCAGTTGACCCCATAGAACTCCCTCCACAGTCCATGGCTAACTCATCCTCCTCCACTCGATCCTTAACATCTTAACCTAAACATTCTATGCTCACTCACTCTAAATTCAACATCACCAAACCTCCACAATTCTTAACCTCCATACCTACATCACTAACTCTACGCCTAGTCACTATACTGTAGCCCTCCGTGATCTTACCTGGGCTACATCCATGAAAGAGGAGTTTAACTCTCTTCTCAAAACCAAACCTGGATTCTCATTCCACCACAATCTCATCAAAATGTTGTTGGTAGCACTTAGAAATTCCATATTAAATACAATGTTGAAGGGAAGGTTAAGCAACATAAAGCTCATCTTGTTACCCAAGGGTTCACTAGAGAAGGTATTGAATATAATAAAACATTAAGTCTTGTTATCAAACCCACCACCATTCGATTCATCCTCTCTCATGTAGTTTCCTCCCACTAGGAGATTGGCTAACTTGACTTTTTAAAAATGCTCTTCATGGTCACCTCACTAAGACTGTTTTCATGAAACACACTCCAAGACGTTACCCTCATCATGTGTGTCAACTAAAGAAGTCCTTTATGCTTCAAACATTCTCCTTGTGCCTCCATACCTACGTCACTAACTCTACACCTAGTCACTATACTATAGCCCTCCATGATCCTACTGGGCTATAACCATGAAAGAGGAGTTTAACTCTCTTCTCAAACCAAACCTGGATTCTCATTCCACCACAACCTCACCAAAATGTTGTTGGTAGCACTTAGAAATTCCATATTAAATACAATGCTGAAGGGAAGGTTGAGCAACATAAAGCTCATCTTGTTACCCAAGGGTTCACTCAAAGAGAAGGTATTGACTATAATGAAACATTGAGTGTTGTTATCAAACCCACCACCATTCGATTCATCCTCTCTCATGCAGTTTCCTCCTACTAGGAGATTTGCCAACTTGACTTTTTTAAAAATGCTTTCCTTCATGGTCACCTCACTAAACTATTTTCATGAAACAGAATCCAGGTTTTGTCCATCATATTACCCTCATCACGTGTATCAACTAAAGAATTCCTTTATGGTTCAAACATTCTCCTTGTGCCTGTTTTCATCGTTTAATAGCTTCCTCACATATAGGTTTCATCAAAGCATAGTTGACACTCCATGTTCATCCTCTCTCATGGCTCTGAGACTCTCATTCTTGTACTTTACATAGACGACATTATCTTCACTAGCAGTCGCTCCTTTCTTCTCACTCACTACATCTCTATTATCTCGTGTCAGTTTGCCATGAAAAACCTTGGTCCCCTCCACTTCTTTCTTGGCATTCGTATGACTCGCACTACCCAGGTTCTTAATTTATGTCAATCTTAATTCATCCAAGACCTACTCAAATGCCATCATGTGCACTTGTTAAGACTCATCCAAATCCCTCTCTCACCTCAGAGTCAACTTAATGCTTATGGTTTTCCTCTTCTTCTAAATCCTACTGCCTTTCATGAGATTGTTGGTGCACTACAGTATCTTACAATTACTCGACCAAGATCAACTTTGCGATCAACAAGTTGAGTTGACATGTGCATTATCCTAACATTAATCAGATACGGGTAGTTGAATGTGTTCTCCGATATCTTCAGGGGACAATGTCACTAGGACTTCCAATTATACATACATCTCACAACACTTTAACTAATTTTGCTTATGCTGATTGGGATGGATGTCTAGACACCCATCACTCAGCTACAAGTTATGTCATCTATTTAGGGCAAAATCTCATTTCATGGCATTCAACAAAACTACCTACTACATCGAGGAGCTCTTCTAAAGCCGAATATCATGCTTTTGCCTACGTAGTTGTTGAATCCATGGATCTATCATCTTACTCGAGAAATAGGTATTCCCATCCAGCATCCCATCATCTTATGTTGTGACAATCTTGAAGCAGTCTCTATGTTAGGTAATCCTGCTCAGCATGATCGCACCAAGCATGTTAACATTGACTACCACTTCATACGTGGAATGGTTCCTTTAGGACATGTTCTTGTTCGCCACATTCTTACCCGTCATCAGCGTACTGACATACTCACCAAGAATCTATTCACATGAGCTTTCCTTAATCATCGTTCCAATCTTATCTGAACACTTGCATCTTGAGATTGAAGGGTGTATTATTGTATATGAGTAGTTTTGCACGTACAGAGGCATTTTTCATATTTTTGTACTGTCATTACGGTTGTGTATTCTAGCTCCTATAAAAACTATTGTACTTCATTATCACATATTAAATAACATATCAAAATTTCTTCTCTTTTATCACAATCTTATCTACTGCTAAGAAAGAATTTTATGTGAACAAAAGACCATTTCTTGACATCAATTCAAGCTATCCAAGTGCATCTCCTTCCAATGCTGATGACACTAGGCGCAACCTAGCAGTGATAGGCACATGGTAAAAATCAAAATATTGATTAGCTTTAGAAATCCAATCAATCGGATCTTGACCCAAAAATTTTGGTAATTCTACTTTGCTGCATTTCATGTATGAAAGTAACTCCCTTCTAAAACCATGAGAAAATGATGAAATTTAATCTTTACCATGCATTTCTTGTTTGTTTTGAATCTCATTCTACTCCTTCTCCATTCGTTTTGAACATATTGCCCTACAAATCTCAAATTATCATTCATCTTATTAAGTCTTGCATCAATTGCATCCAATCTTGATTGCATGGTACTCAGTTTATCATTAATATTGTCAATTTGTTTAGTATGTAAAGAAACCTCTTCATTCAATCTTACTACTTCTCTTGTTGCATCCACCCTTCTAGGTATTATCAAGAAAATCAACAAGAATCTCTAAGAATTCTAGAACCCAAGAAAATCAAGACGAGAGCACCAATTTATAGGCCTAAACTAGCAGATAGACCCAATATTCAACTCAACAGTGTCAAGTCTACTAATAAATGTTCATTACATATAATCCAACACTTACAAATGAGGAAAAAAAAAAACAACTCCTACAATATTCATATGACTACTTCATACTAATAGTGAAACCTTAATTGCAAGTATTGCAAGAGAATACCATGCTTTAACGCTAGATCCGATTTTGAAACGATGTAGCCACTCAAACAAGTAGACTTTCATGAATCTTCAATAGGAATGTTATTGACTTCAGTTCATTCCACTGCATATAACAATCTAGAGATGTGAATGTGTTTGAGAATCTGTTATTTGATTTATGAATCTATACTAACTAATTTCTAAAATGTGTGAGGTACAGGAATCATTTAGTGGATTCAAGTTCCAATAAGTCCAAAATCTCAAGGATGAGACTCAAGTACTAGGGGTAGTTCCCTCAAATGTGTGAAGTACAAGAATCACTTACTGGATTTGAGTTCCAACAACTCCAAAATCTCAAGGATGAGACTCTAAGGGATGTTCCCTTTTTCCCTTCCAACTATTTTTATATCTTGTTTGTTATGATATTGTTGCTGTTAGCTTCTCGTGAATTTGTTATTTCAGTTGTCATAGTTGATATCTCTATTATGGCATGTAATTGTATGTTGCTAGAGCAAAATTTTATTGTAGTCAACTGGTATATTCTTTCAAATATTAGGGCTTCTTTATGGTCCTTCTACTTTTGCTATTAGATGTTCCATATACTAACATAATTATTGCAAATACAATTTATAGAATGAGAATATACTTCGAATTATTTTTCTTTTAAAATCGAGATATGAAAATGAGGTCTATTGGATTGTTTGATTTTTATCTGTATCTGATCTGCATCTTTATCTTATTTATATCTGGTCAATTTGATTGTTTATGAGTAAAACTTTTAGTTTTTCATCTGTATTTGATTTTGACACACAGATTGTATGAAAATGATAAAATAAGATATCAAAATAACTTAAAAACAACGAACCAAATAGACCCAAGAGTAAAAAGAATTTTCTCATAAAATACTATGTACTTCCTCTTTAATTAGAATTTTATATATTTCGTGCTTGAATCATTTTGGGATATCTTAATCATATTTTCTTATATTTTGTAAAGAAGTCTTTTCAATATATAAAAGTAAAAGGAATTTTCACAAATTTCTAAATAAAGATATGTCACTACTTATTTGGGACAATGTCGGTGCTCGATGACATGCGTACGGAAGGATCAAGGGTTACTGTTAATAATTCTTTACATCATAGTTCTTTTTAAATTAGAGCTCACGTGTTTCATGCCAATTCAATTCATCTATTATTGAGTAACACAAGAGGATTGTTAAGAACTATAAAAAGAAATCTTTCACCTCTTTTAAAATTTTGATAATTTTCCATTAAGTCGAAACATGTTATTGGACTTCATAAAATTCATTATGTGATTTTTCAAAGCTAGAAAAGACATTAGGTAGGTGAGTTAGTGGGCTAGCTGATAATTATTTTATAGGTAACTATTTTAAATATTAAAGCTATATATCTTATTTTGTAGTCTATATTACATAAAGCGAAGACAAAAATTATACTTGTTTTTTAATTATGCTATGAATTATCAAGTTATATAATTTTTATACATTTGACAATGTGTAATTTTGATCAATTTTATTTTAGAATGCATGCATTTATACATCTTTAAAGATTGCAAATGGGGTCAACTACTCGCAAGTTATTTAAACTTGATTTGAGAGCTTAAAATAAAGATAATTTATTTAAATGAGCTCAACTCAATTTCCCATTGTTTAACATCATGAGTTTTATGGCAAAAAAAAAAGCTCATGAGTTTTTTTTATATAATATTATAAAAACTATTTTATTTTATGTTATACCTACATATACATATACATATACATATAAATAATATTTTAATTTATTGTTTATCCATCTATATATTTATGTATGTATTCATTTTATATCTTTAACTTCTTAAATTTAACATGAATTAAGTGAATCGTCAGTAACTTAATCTTAACTTCACTTAAACTTTAATTGTTTAGCTCGTTTTCAGCCTCATACATCTCTGGCATAGTCTTGAGGTCTCTTCTTCAACTTCTTTAAAAGTACCTCCTAGACTATTTGATATATCAAAAGCATCAGATCTCTGAGTTCTGATAAGAATCGCTCAAAAATTGTTCCGAACACTCATTCACATTTTCTTATTGATTTGTCTATAGTTAAAGGGAGAAAGGTGAAAGGTCTATACTCTGTTACGCAATTGACGACACGAGTCACAACGCATTTCATATGCGGGGACGATATTGTCGAATGAAAGGATAAACAATGAATTAAGAAATAATGCAATCGATGTCTTGAGATGCGTGGAGCCTTAAAGTAAAAAAGACGGTAAAAAAAAGTGAAAATTACTTGAAAATTGCTCTTCTTATATAATACATTCTACGCTCCAGTAAATACTCAATATGAGATATATCATATATATATATATATATATTTATATATATAAGCAGGCAATTAGGGACCCAACTCATAAATATGGACATAATATAATACGATTATAAAAAATTTTGGATAACAAAAAGTCACATGATTAATAAATGGATCAAACCCAGATACAACACAAATTTAAACAAATCCGAGTTTGGGTTTAGGGCCCAAACTCGATTAAAAATCTGCGAACCCGTTAAATATAATATTATTATTCTTAACTAAATTGTAAAATGACAAAACTATCCATATATATTAAATAAAGTGTGTGTGTGTGTGTGTGGTGTAAAAAAAACGTGAAAATTACTTGAAAATTGCTCTTCTTATAATACATTCTACGCTCCAGTAAATACTCAATATGAGATATATCATATATATATATATATATTTATATATAAGCAGGCAATTAGGACCCAACTCATAAATATGGACATAATATAATACGATTATAAAAAATTTTGGATAACAAAAAGTCACATGATTAATAAATGGATCAAACCCAGATACAACACAAATTTAAACAAATCCGAGTTTGGGTTTAGGCCCAAACTCGATTAAAAATCTGCGAACCCGTTAAATATAATATTATTATTCTTAACTAAATTGTAAAATGACAAAACTATCCATATATATTAAATAAAGTGTGTGTGTGTGTGTGTGTGTGTGTGTGTGTGTGTGTGTGTAGCATATGAATTACACCTAACGTATCTCACTTAAATATATATAACATAATATACATGTGATATAAAAAATATATAATAAATATTTATAATATATATGTGTATATATATTTATCTATACATATATAAGAT
Source organism: Combretum micranthum (assembly GCA_024138025.1). Lineage (NCBI taxonomy): Eukaryota > Viridiplantae > Streptophyta > Magnoliopsida > Myrtales > Combretaceae > Combretum > Combretum micranthum. The sequence continues at coordinate 245,574 of JAMXBD010001534.1, forward strand.
ATATAGGTTATATATGGATCGTATATAACATAATATATAAATATATATTGATATATATTATATATCTAGATGATTAAACTATATATTTTTATATAACATTTATAGTTTGTAATAATTATATATAACTTAAATAGTGAATATAAAATAAAAATTATGTATAACATATATCATATAGATATATATCATAATACATATAATTATGTATATGACATATTTTTACATGTATAAAATCTACAAATTATAAACATGCAATATATATTATAATTCATTTGTTACATAAATTGTATGTGTTACATGTATGTGTTAGGAACACAATATATAAGCCATTTGTAACATATTATACAAATTTACATTAATATATACTACAAATGACATATATATTGTAAATATTATGTATAATACATATATATAACATATAATAATATATATAATATAAATAATGCCTAACATATATTATATCCATATGTATATGTGTAATTCATTTACTATACCTAACCAATATGTTATATAGGTGTTTCATACAATATAGGTTATATGCGTAACATGTATATAATTATATATCATATTACATGTTTAACAAATAGTAATAAAATGTTTTTTATATACGTACATATAAAGTAGGTTTAAGTAATTTTTTTATTTATTCCAACTAAATAAAGGTATAACGATATTTCTAGTTGTATTCTTGGTTTAATGTTGCAAGTTGAAGCAAATGTTGGAAAGTGTAACTTGATAATAGAATTTCAAATGTAATAAATGTTGAAATATAATTTTCTTAATCTAATATTGGTCAAAATACCCTTAAAGCATAATTGTTTTAATCAATGTCTACTCCATTAAATAAATGGGCACACTAAATCACTAACATATTCCTGGTTTAATGTTGCAAGTTGAAGCAAATGTTGGAAAGTGTAACTGGGAAATAGAATTCCAAATGTAATAAATGTTGAAATATAATTTTCTTAATCTAATGCTGGTCAAAATACCCTTAAAGCATAATTGTTTTAATCAATGTCTATTCCTTTAAATAAATGGGTGCATTAAGTCACTAACATCCCTTTAACCTAAAAGAAATTAGAGTTTACATTCTCTCTCCCTCTCTCCCCTCTCTCCCTTTCTCACATCTCTCACCAGGTTTGATTTCTTCTATCTTCTATCTTCTATTCTTTTAAATTAATATGTTAATGTATTGGTATGTTAGATTAGATTTCTAAGTATATGTTTTAAAAGATTGAGTAATCAATATGAGGTTTTTATGTTTTAAATTATGAGATTTTTAACTTTTTTTGTATTTTTTACGAAGATTTTATTTTTATCTTATGGGTTTGCATAAATTTAAGAGAGTCGGGCGAGGATTTCGAGTGTGTGATTGCTTAATTTTTTTAGTAGGTTGTTGTTTAATTTCTTCTTGTACTTCATAAGTTATTGATAAACAGTTCTAAATCTTTCTTATCAATTAATAAGCGGGTTAATACGGGACACGAGACACTATATAAACTAGTCAAGTCACGAGTTTAAGTATTCATACATGATTAACAAACAAGTTGGGTCTCAAGTTAAGGTCTTTTAGACATGAACACGGGACACGACATGATGATACGAACTGCTAGTGCTACTCACATATAATCATGTTCATTTAGCTAGTTTTATGTTATTTGATTTAAAGCGGTTGGTGGAAAGGTCAAATGTGCTCTAGATTCGATCCGAAGTTTCAAGTTAAGAGTTAGGACACAGTACAAAAAGATCAAGAACAACAAAGTCGACATTTTTTTTAGGTTTTTCCTTCTTTTTTTTTTTTTTTTTTTGCTTGACAAAGGAAGATATCTATTAAAATTAGTAGTCCATAATTAAAATCAGTTGAAACCAATGTGCAAACATGATAATAAGTAATCGAGATTGGAATTTATAAATCCAAAAACCTGTTGGACTTTGACTCGAACCCCATATAAGCCTACATCATATAATAATAAAACCCTAACATATTTCATATATATATTATTAAGGAAAAGGAAAAAAAGAAAGAATAAATGAGAATCAGACATTAAGGAAACCAAATAAAAGTGATGGAGGACTCTGCATGTGGATCTTTCTATTTTTTACGGCCACAACAATCGAGAAGTAGTCACCACTTATGCATTGTGAAAAGAAAAGGTAAAAGGTAATTGAGATGGAAAAAAAAAAAAAAAAAAAAGGCAACTGTAAATTTGTAAATATCGTTCATCCATGGAAAAAAAATTTCAATAAAAATCGTAAGTGAGATTTAACATGGTAAAACAACCTTAGATCCCTAATTCGATGGCCATTTAAATCCTGAATGTGACAATTTTTTTCCGTTGAATTAGTGGCATAAATACTATAAGGTGATTGGTTCTATACTTTGTCAATCATTCTTAGTTAACCACATTGAATAGGTTTTTTTCATATTGTCATGAATGTTAGATTTGAGATATTAATGATATTGCCATTTTGAACATTTGATTATCCATTGTAGAGGGTCATTTCAGTAATTGGACCATTAACTTAATTTAATGCCATGGGCCGGTCTTTTGAGCTGGTGACAGGGCTTAGAAGACAAAGTTCAATAAGGGATGTCATATGAAGATTTGGCTCCATAGGCTTAGAATAGGGATCGTTTGATCCATTTATTCCGCTCTCAACTTTATTTAGTCATCTCATGCGTAAAAAGTAGACTCTAAAAATATACTATCGTATTATTTTTAGGCTTTATTTGACTAAAATAGGGCTTATATAAACTAAATAAGCCTGAAATCCTTTTATATTATAAATTGGTTATTTTAAATGGATAATTGACTTCTTTTATATTATAAAAGCCCTTACCCTCTTTCCAATCTCATTTGTAAGCTTAACCCACTACTAAAGAAAAGAATGGTTGAATCTCAACGATTGTATCATCAGAAATGATCCAGAGACTAGCATTAGCTTCCAATATGTATAAATGGGAGACTTCTCTTCGCATTCAAGGGGTAATTATGCATATTACTAGAATTGACAGCAATGCAAAAACTCTGTTGCAATATCTCCAAAAAAGATTGAAGCAATTGTTTTGTGAAGAACGAGTCAAGAACGATCAAGTCCACTAGATTTGACCTTCTGTCACACTCGCACGCTTGAGAAACCAGGTTTTCCTATTCTTCCTCTCACATCTCTTTACGACATTTGTATACGTGCCATTAGTTCAAGACTTTTCTAGAGTCAATCAGCATGCCTGTTGCACGTAGTCAATCAGCTGCAGCAACCTCACTCTACATTAATTAGCGACTCCACGAGGAGAGAGTAAGTTCTTGAAAAGAATGGCACCTCCATGCAAGAGAGATGGATAAAAGGCAAACTTCCATGACCAGAACATTTAGCCTAATGCGATCAAGCAAATCCATATAATGGAAGATAATACTACACCTATGGTTGTGCGGATACCTGTAGTTGATAAGACGCTCATGATACGCACCATGTACGAGAATACCGAGGCTTTCAATTAGTTTTTAAATGTTTTTAAGCAACTCATACAAAGTATGGCAAGAGCTACTGTTGCATCGGAAAGTATGCTTCCCAGAATAACTGTACTTGCACTAGGAGTGCAAGCGGCTTACATTGCGCTAGCTGCTGCTGTTCCAGAGGGCACTCCACATGAGAGCTTGCATATGCTCAACACGAGCAAACTAATGTTTCTACTACTGGAGATGAAGGGGGACATCAAAAGGAGCCATTGTTGCCTCTAACTCCAAGGGATCCTATGTCTATTATTGGAGAGGAGGCAAGGGTACATCTTAGAGGTTCTTCCTCCTTCGGATGTAATGTGTAGCGTATCATGGCTGGCATAGCTACACATCACAACATTACTCCTATGTCTCCAATGGATGTTAATACTCCACCTCCTCCTACATCCTATGTGACAAGGGAAGATTTGGAAAAATATCTAAGACAAGTGTAAGATGTATCTTCTACTAGCGCCATTAACCTGATTCTTCCATACCTACAAAAAATTGCAAAGAAACCCTATCCCAATTACTATACTAGTCCAAAATTCATTAAATTTAATGGGAAACATGATCGTTCTAAGGAGCACCTTCTTAAGTTCATTGAGACCTTTGAAGTCCACGGACGTGAGGATGATTTGAAGGTCAAGGAATTTTTTAAGTCCTTAACGAAGAAGGCATACACTCGATATGTCAATCTCATCCCTAGCTCCATTGATTCATAAGGGATCATGTGTAAAATGTTTTTTAAGAAGTTCTTTGAAACTTAAGAATGATTAATATTGACCGACATGGAGCGAATTAGACAACGCTCAAAGGAAGATCTTATGGATTACATTGAGCATTTTAAAGAACGCTCTTTAGACATCCAAGGCATGTGCAATGAAAAGGAGTTTGTCAAAATTTGTATCTAAGGCATGTTTGCAGAGTATGCAGTCTATTTGGAAAATTATCCTTGAACTCCTTTGCAACACTAGTGGAAAATGCTCGAAGAACCAATAATTGAGTCTCTCAACAAAGAAATGATCTTGGAAGAAAGCGATGACCTTTTGTGAATTTTACACATGAAAGAAGTTATGGTGAAAACAAAAGAGTAAGGAAAGATACCTCAAAGAATGCTCCACCATTTCCATGTTCAATGGATAAGGTTTTTCTCATCTTTGATAGATGGATCAAAGATGGCAATATCAAATTACCAAGGGTTGATAGAGAACCCATGACACAAGAGAAGAATGATCTTGAATATTGCCAATATCACAAAGTCATGAGCTACATTACCAAATACTGCCAAAATTTGAGGTGGATATTCGAAAAACAAATATAAGATGGAGAACTTGTAATCAAAGAAAAATGATTTTTGCATGCTAGAGATTGAAGACACAGATAGTGAATAGTCTTTTAAAATAAGATAATATCGAACTACGTATTAAAGGCATAAGTTGCTCATCATTTGTTATCATCTTACAATAAAAGAAGTGAATTATGATCATACTTCATGTCTTCTTACCCCTCTTTTGTACTCATTTGCATTTGTGTTTGTGGCACTTTCATGAGCATGATGAAAAAAAAATTTTAAGCATCATCTTACCCCAACAAAGGTTGGGGGAAATTTTCATAATCATGGTTAAGCTAGTATTGTTACCATAATCTCAAAATGCTTAAAGTATAACTAAAGATGCTTGTTTAATATCTTGTCTCATTACATAATAGAAGTATGTCTTATAGATAAATACTTTGTAACTATTGTGGTACAACTACCATCACTACCATGATGCATTGCACTTATGGAAGTGAAGGTATAGCTTACATTACTACCTTTTTCCCAAATGTTGGCAATCTTCATAAAATAAAATTTAGTGTAGCTAACATTGCCACCACAATGAACACATGGATATAGCTAATATCATTGTCTAGTGTTCTCCACTCAATGGATCAAAGCGATCTCAACCATGACAAGCCAAAGTGGTTCCATAATAGGCTTGGCAGCCATAAGGACATTTTGCAGAATAAAGGTCGGAGCAACCTCATCCATGGATGATCAAAGCAATTACTTCATGGTAGCCACAATCATTTAGTGGAAGCATATGCTCCTAAGCACACGGTAGGTGCAATGCCCATTTCTGCAACGTTACACTTGGGATCAAAATGATCTCAGCTGTGGTGGGTTGAAGCAACTCCATAGTATGTTTGGCAACCGTAACATATTTTACAGAATAGAGGTCGAAGCGGCCTCATCTATGGGCTATTAAAATGATCACTTCATGGCAGCTACAATCCTATAGTACAAGCATGAGCTCCTGAGCGTGTAACGTGTACAATGACTAATTTTGCAACATCTTCCACGAGGTCAAAGTGATCTCCTTTGTAATGAGTTGAAGCGACTCTATAGTAAGCTTGGTAGTTGTAATGCTATTTTGTAGAATTGAGGTTGAAGTGACCTCATCCATGGATGATCAAAGCGATCACATCATGGTAGTCATGATTGTTCTGTAGAATCATCTGTTCCTAAGCATGTGATAGGTGCAATACCCACCTCTGCAGCTTTATGCATGAGAATTGAAGCAATCTCAACTGTAAAAGATCAAAGTGATATGACAACAATCTTGGTAGCTTTAAAACTTTTATGATAAGATTAAGGTCGAAGCGACCTCATCCATGGAAAATTAAAGTGATCATGTCATGATATTTACAACCACTTAGTGGAAGCATTTACTCTGACCTTGTGACAAGCAAAATATTCACTTTTTGTGACATTATTAATGTGATCAAAGTAGTCTAGTTGTGATGGATCGAAGCGATCCTATACCAAGCTTAGTAGTTGTATCACCTTTGTGCATTGTCGAGATTGAAGCAACCTTATCCATAAACAATCAAAGAGATCATGTCATGGAAACTATAGTCACTTAGTTTATGTATCCTCTTTTTAGTATGGAGTGGGTGCAATACTGCTTTCTACAACTTAATCTAATCACTTGATTAGAACATGCTTAGCTTGCAAGCTTGAAGCAAACCAATGATAGGTGTAGCATTTGTAATACTAGAATATATTATTTGAATAGTTGAAGCAACTCTAAGAATGTTTTTTTTTTTCCTTTTAGCTAGAGTATCCTAACCATTTTTTCTTGTCAAAATTCACAAACAAGAAGTAATAGCTTGGTATGAGTTGTTAGCCCATCATATAATGATACACCATCAATTAGGAGATAAGAAGTTAATACATGACGTTTTAGAGGTTAATGGCTGAGTGAAGCATGTTGGCCTGATTTAGACTTCTTCTTAGCGTACTTTCTTGTCTTTACTGATACAGAGCCTTGTTGATTGAGTATTGCAATGGGGAGGTAGAAATAATGCTAAGGTTACCCTAACCCTTATAGAGTAGTGCTACATATTACTAATGAAATGATTGACACTTAGACGACAAAGTATTGACACTTTGTTAGTAGAGTGCTACTACAATGATAGTGGATTAAATCCTTGTAGATGTGGTGACATGCTTTACTAGTGTAGCTAATTCTTGATGGCAGAACAATGATGCCTCACCACTAAAATGAATACGTCTTGATAAAATGTTGATGATTTGTTATGGAGTGAACAACCACTACCTGATTAATAATATTTTGTTGATGGAGCAAGGTCTAACTTTTAAAAGGGAACAAACTGAAGGCCTATTACTTGGCGTAATTACAAACAGATTTAAAAATTTGAAATAATAGTTAAGATCACCCACAGACCCATATCAATACTAGAAGAGACCGAGTGCCAGAATAACACAAGATTGCTCATGGGCCCATGCTAAGGGTCCAGTGCTAAAGTGACATAAGATTGCTCATGGGCTTGTGTCAAGTCTGGTAGAGAAAGAGAGCTAGAGCAACACTTAAGCCCACTATGCTTACTATAAAGCCTAGAAACAACAAAATAGGATTTTGTCAACCTATAAAGAAAATGACATGCATTAGTAAAAAAAAAATCATAAAAAAAGTGAAAGTCGAAATAAATGATATAAAAAAGAAACGAAAAAAAAGGGAAAAAAAGATTCGTACAAAAAGAAAAATAAAATACGCATTAAAAAGAGAAAAATTAGCTATCCAGCCCAAATTTTGCTCCTATTCTCTTCAAGGTCCTAATCCATATCAAACTCGGCTCATTTGATACAGATCACTCGACAAGAAACCAATAGGGTTTTGTTTAAAAAAAAAAGCCAGGTTTATGAGAAATTGTTTGATTTGAAGTCGCCACCAGCTAAAGCTGGAGAAAGGGTGACTTAGAAACCAAATAGGTGGTTTGGTTTCTAGTTCGTTTATTGATCCACAAAAAAAACCAGAAATTGACAAGTCCATGAGATATTAGTTTAAAACCTAAATGGTTATTTAGGTTTTTATATGATTAAGAAATTTTGGAGATATGGGCCAAAAATTCATAATTTGGATTTTTCAACTTTTTTTAATTTTTAGTTTTTAATCTTATTGAAAAAGACGTTTATATATTTCAATTTTTTTTTGTTTTTGTTTTGAAAAGAGGGTTCTAAGAATTTTTTATTGTTGTGACCGCCCCACAAGTGCTTACATATCTGCTAACCAGAATCAGGTCCCTGTAATTTGTTTTGATTTTTGTAAAATTTTTAATTTGTTTGTATTTTTAAGTTTGAAAAGCAGCCAAGTTTAATTGATTAATCATTTTGATTTTTTTTTTGGAAATTCCTAAAGGGAACTAATTTTTGTGTTTTTTTCGTTAAATTCCTAAAAAACTATTTTTTTTCGAAAACCCCATTTATTTATTTTTTATATTTTAGTGAGTAACTAGGTGATATTATATATATAAGCTAACAAAACATTTTTTTTTAATATTATACTAAATGTATATATAGGGGGGAAAAGGAAATATTTTATTTTTGTAAAATTTTCCATTATTTTTTGTTTTTTACAACAAAAAGATGATATTTATTAGGTTCCCAACATTCTATGGGCAAGCAATCACACGAAAATGATTTGTCATTGCCTATCGATATTTCTTAATTCAACTCATAGCAAATCATCATCAAAATAATATATATGAAACATGCTCAATTAAGGGTGATCTAAAAGGGTGACAATCATAAAACTATACCTATATATTTTTTGTTGATTTTCACGATTTAGCTTCTAAAACCGTATTTACTAATTAGGCTAATTTACCTAAACATATATTAATTTTTTTTATTTTTTGCTATTTTCTTGCCTTTTCCTTTTTTTTAATTATTTTCTAGGCTATTTCCATTTTTCTTTGCTTTTTTCCTTCCCACCCAACCCCCATACACACCCCAGCACCCTTCCCCCCTTCTCCCCTTTTTTTTTGCTATTATTTTTCTATTATAATTACATTATTAAAAAAAGAAGAAAAAAAAACCTATCAAACTAAACGAGGATCGAACAGGAAAAAAAAACGTTCAACATGCTTGTCTGACATACTATACGAATCCAATTTGGTCGTTGGAGCTGATCAAGTTTAATCGTAGATCATGAGTGCAGTTGATTTGAATCCTCAGATCTACAAAACAAAGAGAAATTAGTGCTCTCTTTCTCTCCATTATATGGGTTGGGGCTCGGGTTGGAGTTTGGGTCGGAGTAGCCGACTGGAACGGTGGTGGTGGCTGAGAAGTCAAGTTTAGGATGCTGGTTTACTCTAGGTTCGTTCGAAGGATGGTGGGTGAGGGAGGTGGAAGAAATGGGTTCGGATGGTGGTAATTTCTGGAATTGGTGGTTGAGTGATGGTTTTTAGAGGTGGCGTCGAGAGTCATGGTGGTTGAAGTGGCTGGGGGTTTGGGTGGTGTTAGCTGTGTGGTCAGTTTCTAGGTTTTAAGTTGGTTTTATTTTTATTTTTATTTTTTTGAACTTGCTTTCTTTAGGTGGAGATCTGTAGTTCTTGTTTCGAACCTGCCTCCAAGTTCGGTTTTGTTTTTTTTTTTTTAGGTCTTTGTTCTTCTTCAAAGCTGGTGTTTTAAAGAGGAGATAAGGAACGTGGAGAGGCTAAGCGCGACCATTAATGGCCGACTATTACGAATCTTAAAGGTCAAGAAAGGGGTTACGATTCTTTAATCGAGATTAAAACGTTCGATTTAAAACACATTAGGAGCTCAAATTAAGTCCAAGAATTGACTTTGAATTTCCTTAGCGAAAAGAAGGAACTTGAAATTAGCTCGAATGGAGCTCCTTTGAGCACCAGAGTCCATCCATGGCTGCCGAGCGAGAGGTAAGGGACAAAGTCCCCCAGCACTTGCTTTTAGAGCTGGACAAATGGGCTATGGCCCGCGGGCCAGCCCGTTTAACCCACTTTAAAAGAGGGTTAGGGCCAGCTTTTTTTAGCCTGTTTAAAAGTGGGTTAATTTTACCCAACCCACTTAACCCGCGGGCCAAAGTGGGCTAGCCCGCGGGTTAAGTGGGTTGACCCACCAACCCACTTTTATAAAAATAAAATAAATAATTATAAGATAAATATGTATTAATGAAGGTTATTTTTAAGATTTTTTATACTTGAGATTAAATTTATGTGTTAATTATAACAAAGAATGACAAATTGATGCACATGCACCATAAAATTTTATAAAATATATTATTATTGTTTTAAATGAAATATATTATCTAATAAGTTATTTTAAAAAACTTATTTTTATATAAAAAGTAATTAAAATAATAATGAAATTAATCATTAATATATATAACCTTATAAAACTCTTTTTTTATTATTATATATCTTATTTAATTAGTATAAATAAGTTAAATGGATCAACTTGGCTCATTTAACTCACAAAATATGTAAGTGGGTTAAAAGGGTCAAAAAGTGGGCTGGCCCGTTTAACCCACCGGCTAAAGTGGGTTGGGTTAGGGTTAAGCAATTTTGGCCCGTGGGTTAAACGGGCTAAAAAATTTTGGCCCGTTTAACCCACGGGCCAAAGTGGGCCGGGCCGGGTTGGCCCGTTTAACCCACTTGCCCACCTCTACTTGCTTTGAATGTGTCGTGCCCTGTCTCTCTTCGAAAAAAAAAAAAAAAAGAAAGTAAAATGAGCTCCTTAAGGATCAAACCTTGGCCACCTTCTTTCTTTGTACTCCCAAGTCTTAACCAACTGAACTATTTTAGCTCTATGTAATATGTCCGCTCAAAAGAAATTATCCTATTAAGACCAGGCTCAGTATGAGCCAATATAAAATGAGTTCCAAGATCCAAATTAATTGCTAAATGCAGCTCAAACTAATATGAAATATTTTTATAATTTTTTATTTGTTTTAATTCTAAAAAGCTTATTTACTAAAAGACTGGGTTTTTTAATTTTCTAATTTTATTCTTTTTTAATTTTGTAATTTTTTTATTCTTTCTTGTTCATTTTTTTTAACTTAGCTAATATTTTCATATTTTTTGATAAATTTTTATTTTTATTGTATTTTTCTACGTTTTCAAAATTTTTTAATTTTTCATCTTTTATGTTAATTTTTGTATTTTTTTATTTTTAGATATTATATATATATATATATATCGATATAATTTAAGCCAGAACCCTTTTATTCGTCGCACATTTTTATCGTATAGTTTTATATGGAAAATTATCAATCTTTCTAATATTATTATTTGATCATTTTATTTAAGAAAATAAATTTATCACTATATTTAAGAATATTGACTAAAGAAAAGAATCAGCATTGCTATTTAAATCTATTCTTTCTGTTTTTCTATATCTATTTATATAATTTAAGTTAGAACCTTTTCATTCGATGCACATTTTTATCATGTATTTTTATATGGTAATTTATCAATTTTCTAATATTATTATTAGATCATCTTTATAACTAAAGTGAGAACTCTTTCATTCATCTCCACACTCATTTAAAGGATAATAAGGTATAATTTATCTCACTTTTTATCCTACATTTACTTTAATTCACATTAAATTATGTAATTCCTTTTGATGCTTGGTTGACTAATTTAGAGATTCCCACAATATGTTCCCAACAGTCCCCTTACACGGCATCTATATCTATCGCGTATATTTTCTTTTTATTATATTTTTTTCTTTTTGGATTAAGACTTTACAATTCCAAGAAGGTATGAAATTTTATTGATTACATAAGTTTTTTCCTTCTATAGAGAAATTATTTGAGGATTTATAGTTTTGATTGTGCATTTTTTATTAAAACTGATAAAAGAATATTCATTAAGATGATAAAACAAGAAATTAGAAAGCTTCAGCGACACAGGTAATCTACCGCTATATAAACAAAGGTCATAACTTATATTGTATAATTTTTAGATGTTGTATTGCTAATTATGTGCAAAAGTATTATTTCCTTTTCATTATATTGTCAATTCCTTGCAAATATGAAGATGGGCCTGATCATCAAGTACAACACGAACAATATATGGAATCTGATAGGTAAGACAAATCTAATTGTGATTATCATATAAGATTGTTGTTACGGTATGATATTATCAAACATCATCTCCTTTATATGTTAGCTTTTATTTAATTTAAATACGTTGCTTTTTTTATTTTGTAGAGCGAAAGCTATTACATATGTCAAATTCTGACTTATTAAGGTTTAAAATTACGTCTTACTATAATTTTTTTCAATTTAATAAGTATAAATTCTTTATTTCATTTACTCCACTATATTTCATTTTGTAATCCTCTAGATTTTTCGGTAATATAGTAAACCCTAAAGAACCAAAAGTAAAACCGGAACCCTAAATTTAACATAATTCTATGATTAGTCTGATGAATTTAGATCCAGCAATCCCGTATTCTTAAACCATAGACAACAAAATTAAGATAATTGTGGAAAATGGTTCGTAATAATATAGGAAAGCTTAAAAATATTATATTCACAATTTTCTAGTGTCTTTCGGATCTAAACGGGATCAGTTTTCGAAAACCCTGCCCTGGTGCACCGGATAGTGAAAATATTCCGACAATACCATTAGACTCGTAAAAATATAAGAATTTCAAAAATATCTGTTTTAGAATTTTTGGTAACTATAAATATCAGATATAGCTTATTTACCCGTATATTCTTTATTACCGGTATTTTAATTGTCTAGTCTACTATTCATAGTACTTTTCTACTATTTATTACTACTATCTCTACTTTTTCTACTACCTATTCTTACAAACCTATATACCTATTTCTTACAATTTTCTTTTCCCATAAAAATTCTGCACCACATATTATCAAACTTCTCTCACACTTTTCTTCTAAAATTAATTTTTAATTACTCTTTCTTTAATGCCATCAATTTTTTTTCTTTTTCATTTATTTAATCAACTATAATTTCTCTTCAACTTTTCCTATAAATACCCCCTCCTCTTTCATTTCTTTCACATTTCATCTACCCACAAATTTTATTACCAAAACTCTCCAAAATTCTCCTCTCAAAACTCTCTCCAAATACTCTCTCAAATTTCTTTCTACATACCCCGAAAATTCTCAAATATCACCACTTTTCTCCACTATCAAATATCTTTTAGGTAATAAGCTTTCTTTATATTACTTCTACCATGTCATGAAACTTTACATGACCATAGTGTGAGTTTCCTAAACTTATTGTTATGAAAGCTACACTATGTTCATGTATTGTTCTTGTTCATAAATATCCATTTCTATATTTCTATTGTTGTTATTATGTTTTGCTCATATCATTAATGTTATTATGCTAACGTCTTATTTATATCTAACTAAATATATTTATGTACCTATATATATATTCTTTAGAGCATATAAGCTCACTTGTTATTTATTTATTTTCTTGCTTTGTAATTTATTTATTTATTTCATGCTATTATTAAGACTAGTCTTTTTAGTCTTAGGCTTGTCCTCATCAAGTTAAAACAGTTTTCTTTATTTTCTTTTCTTTTCTTTTTAGGACTAGTCTATTCTTAGTCCCGGGATACCTTGATGAAGCTAAGGTTCCCAATACTTGACATTACTATTATGCTCTTATTATGTTGTTTTTATTATATTTCTCATAGTTACATATTCTCATTCATGCATGAACATGTTGATATTATCTCAACAACTATGAAAAAGAGTTTTCTTAAGTAAAGAAAAATAATAGACCTCCTTAAAAATAAATCTTTGTCATGTAAGAAATGATTTTCCCATAAAAACACAAAGTTTTATCTTAATATATTTTTTCCAAATTTAGAAACACTCATCACAAGTTTTTAATAATAATAGTACATGGGCTTTCATCCAAGTATACAAGATTAAAATATCACATACTCTCTTTTTAAAACCAAGGAAATAGGAAAGTTTCTTTGAAAATTAATATTGCTAAATCATTGTTCAATAAAGGTTTTCTTAAACTCATTTATCGAAGTCTTCTATCAACACTCTAAAATACTAAAATCTAGACAAGTTTTACAAAATTATTAAAGAATAACCTTTTCTAAAGATAAGCCTTACTTAGGAAATAAAAATAGTAAATAACTTAGAAGATCATTGATATTATTTACTTAAAGTGGATCTAACTTTAGGAAAACTTTAGAACACATAAACATGACTACTTTAAGAAACTTTAGTCACTTCTAAGGAATATTTAGAAAACTACACTTTCTAACCATAAGAAATAAAGTTGTAGGAATCTTAAAATATTAAAATTACTTTTTGAAATTTAATTATTCTCAATAACTAAGAAATTGAATTAAAAGAAGGAAATACTCACTTATGATAATTTCGGAAATTTTCCAAACAAAACTAATTTCTTTTTAAGTCTTAGCATAATCTCACTTTAAGGTACATTGTTTTACAAAAATCATTGTTGAGACAACACCACTAAATTCATGCATATAATTTGAGTCTATAGATATATTCAAAGGATTTTTCAACCAAACAAATATCTAAATTTTTTGTACAAAGATTTTTGGATGGAGAAAAGCTTGAAAACTTGAGTTTTGAAATCTGAAAATTTTGTATCAATTCTGTATGTCACTATTCTGAGACCCAAATGACTTCTTTTGATAAAAATAATCTTAGAAATAGATAGATCTTTTCGAGTAGGTAGAAATCAGTATATAATATACGAAATTCCGAGTTAAAATGAGCAAGTTATAGCCATTTTAAGTTGGGATTTCCATTTATACGATTTTTGACAAATTCAATAAGATAGAATTAGAGAAATTGAGTAGATCTTGGATGAAATACTCACTTCGGGTATTTCTTTTGTTTAGGTGTTGAGGACCAAAATCTTCTCTTCCCCGAGGATTACTTCGACTCATAGAAGATCGCTATGGATGAGTGAGTTTCCTTTACGTTTATGTATTCGCGCATGTGCTTGTAGAATAGAGCATTAGACGTTAAGAAAAGATAAAATTGATATGCATATGGGATATCATGGGAATTATGTATGTGAATTATTATGTGCGATCAATGAACAATAAGTATATCTGAACGTGATTGATAAATTGTTTCTTTGTATGTATTGTCATATGTGCAATTATTGCTTGATAGCTTTAAATAATTTAATGTCATATTGGAATCCCCATATAATAAATTGCTCATGCATTTTCAAAATTTGCTACTACTCCTCAGCGTGGGACATGAAAGGTAAGCTGCCTAGCTATGTCTTGAGGATTTACGACGTTCAGGAATACAACCTCAAGTTGTAGCCGAGCCGGATCGATCGCTTTAGGTAAGGAAAGCCCAGGGACTAGTAGTACGGTTCGTTAGAACCCCAAGACGCGGGAAACTTTTAAGGAGGTCGTTTGGGGCCCAGTTCAAATCATTCCCTAACCACCGATGAGGGATAAATCCATCATACATGCGAAACCGGATAGTCATATGTAATGTTTGATCATATGGTTGTTGCATTTCATATGCTTGATTAATAAACTTGGTTAATTGCCTGTTATGAGTACTTTTGCGTAAGGAATATCTTACTAACCTAGTTATACTTATACCCCTATAGACTTTTGATATTGTAGGATTATCATTTTGCACCCCGAGACCATCTTGATCACCTGGGTAGAATCTTTATTTTGGGAAGCTTTTGGAGGAACTCTGTTTTGAAGTCTTAGAGTAGATTTCTTCTAAAATCTTCTAGCTTTAGTTGTTTATCTTATTAAGACCATGTTATTATGGAAATTATCAGGGGAATGTCCCTTAGAAGTTGTAAGACTTTATATTTCAGTGAAATATATGAAGTGTTCTTTTGTATGTTTCGCTGCCAATATCTTAAAATGCATTACTCCACTGGTCTCCTTTTGATGTGAATGTATGCCTTGTACCAATATAGAAGCTTTCAAGTGACTAAGGTAGTCATTCTTAAGTTTTAATATTGTGTACAATGGGCTGTCATGTTTAGGGTACCCTTTGGGGCGTGACACATTTGATATGAGGTTTTTCAAGACCAAAACTTTTGCAAATAAGCTGTTATATAAGGAATTTAATAAATTAATTACCAAGTCACTTATAGAAGTATAATTTGATTAAAAAAATTCCCTTTCTAATATCTCATTTGTTTTGTAGTTACATGGCTACATCTTCGAGGAAGCAAAATAATTGTGATTACGATTCATGTGTTATAAACTTTGTAGTAAATAGTTACAGTGTATTAAAGCATTATTTCGTTAATCTTTTGATTTCTTTTACATGTATTTTTATGCAATTTATGCAATGTTTTTAGTTTCTACCTTTATCTACCGATCTTGCATGCAATTAACTTTAACTATATTGTTCATTTTAGAAGCTCATTTTCTTATTTAATTTTTACACCCGCAATGCGGGTACGTCGTTGCTAGTACCTATTATATTTAAGCTAGAAACAATTTATTCGTTGCACACTTTTATACTATATAATTGTATATGCTAACTTTATCAATCCCCTTATTGTATATTTTTTTTACTTAAAGAAACTAATTTATTACAACATTCATGACTGTCGACTAAGGAATCGAATAAATATTGATTTTAAACACTTTTTTCTTTTCTTTTCTTTTTTTCCCCTTCTAACCATCATTGTAATAATTACGTATACATAGAAGTATAATTTGATTAAATAAATTTTCTTTCTAATGTCTCATTTGTTTTGTAGGTATATGGCTACTCCTTTGATGAAGCAAAATAATTGCGGTTAGGATTGATGTGTTATAAACTTCGTTATAAATATTTACAATGTATTAGATTGTTATTTCATTGATCCTATGATTTCTTTTTCAAGTATTTTTATACAATTTATGCAATGTTTTTAGTTTTTTCATTCGTCCATCGATCTTGCATCTAATTACTTCAACTATGTTGTTTATTGTAAAAGTTCATTTTATTATTTTATTTTTACACACGCAACGCGGTGTGTCGTCTGCTACTATATATTTAGGAGGCAAAAATGGAGTGTAGACATTGGCCACTTGAAATATGATTTTTTTCATTGGAGTACAAATTATGGTGAAAGCTTGGAATCATATGTATGTTAATAAAAAAAAATGATAAATTTAAAAGTTCACAAGATTGATAGTTTACATCATCAAAGTTAATACTATCACATAGAGAAGACATGTGCCCCTATTGCTCAATTCTGCCATTGTGCACGTGTAGTAGATGTTCCTTCGATGAGCGTATTGGAGGAGAGCTCTTTGTCCTTTGTTATACCTAGTAATTGGCACTTGTTATCATTGCTATTGTTGTTGAGCTAAGGTGTGAATCTCTTAGCTGTGTTGCTTGTTAGAGCCATTTATCTTTTATCTCTACCTCCAATGCACGTTTTACAATTATTGAAAAGTCGACAATTTTTGGTCCTTCGTTGGCAAGCCTCACAATAATGTTTGCTTGACCATGTTCGCCACCCTTTGGCCAATTGAGCTACTTTTAGAGTATTTGGTCTTTGTTGTTTATTCAAGATGCAGCCTGAAAACACAGGTTAAAGACACATCCAATTAGAAATAAAGATGAACCAATAATAAAATAAAGGGAAGAAACAAAGGGGATGAAAGATGATACTACCTTTCATGATGGCTCTTGTAGCTTGTGCACGGTATAGAAGAGAGGAATATAAGGTCATGAATCCATAATGTTCGATATGTCAAGCAATAAAGATGGAAAAGGTTGCTAAAAGAGCATCACATTGGTTCATACAAAATTATTATGTTTCATGTAACAATACAGTATTATAATTTAGGCAAGCATCAATCTTAAATCATTTTTCATGTAACACTTATAATTTTTTATAGGACATATTTGTACCTATCGATCATGTACAACAAGTATGCTAATCAACCCGAGAGAATTTCTAAATTGATGACACGTATACGAATGTCATAGAGAGGTGTGAGAGGAGGAATAGGTAACCCGATTTCTGGAGTGCGCGAGTGTGAAAGGATATTAAAATCTAATGGACTTGATCATTTTTTACTGGTTCTTCACAAAATAGTTGCTTTAATTTGTTTTGGAGATATTCCAATAGAGTTTCTGTGTTACTCTTAATCTTAGCAATATACAAATTACCCCTTGAATGAGAAGAGAAGCCTCTCATTTATAGATATTAGAAGCTAATGTTAGCCTTTGGATCATTCATAAGAATTCAATGGTTGAGATTCAACCCTTTTTTTTTTTAAGTAGTGGGGTGAGCTTGCAAATGGATTTAAAAGAAGCTAAAGGCTTCTATAATATAAAAAGAAGCCCGTTATCTATTTAAAATAACCAATTTTTAATCTAAAAGGACTTTAGGTTTGTTTTAGTCTATATAAGCCCTCTTTAGTCAAATAAAGCACAAAATAGTCTTGAAAAAAATTTGAAGTCTACTTTTCGTGCTTGAGGTAACCGAATGAGGCCGAGAGAAAAATAAATTGGTCTAGTGATCTATGTTCTGAGCCTACCAAGCCAAATCTTCCTATAGCTTTTCTCAATAAACTTGATCTTCTAAGCCTTGTCATTAGCCCAGAAGACCAACCCATGGCATTAAATTAGGCTTATGGCTCAATTACCGAAATGACTCTCTTCATTTTGCCTCTTAACTAAAAGCTCCTTTAACAAAGTTAGATGGGGGTTTTGGGCATTTCATTTAGTGAACATTATCTTCAAATTTATCATAGAACATTGATCAGAATTTGCGCTTGACATCAAGTTATCCATTATATTGATTGACCTAATACTTCTTTTGCTTGTCAATGAACCAAAGTAAGTTGAAGTTATCTTTTTTAAACTTATTATAAAATACTGACGAAGTAAGATTAGTGCTGCATAATCACTTATGTACTAGATAGACCAATATGTCCTATCATCCTTGATTAACCTAAATAAGATGACATCGTTCCTGAGTCGTTATTTTGGAAATGTTGCCCTTCATTCTATTTTTTTTTTTTTTCTAAATCTTGAACCAATGAGATGAATTGGAGGAATCACATGTTTTACAAACATATTGAAACATTATTGTTTTTTTTTTTAAAAAAAAAATCGCTTCAAACATATCTTGTAGAAATAACATCATAATTTATTTACTTTTCCCTGTTTTTAATATATTTCAACAAATCTTCTCCATATCTTTGATGAGACTTCGATATTGATATTTCACTTGTACTTCATCAATATCGCTCTAAATCTTCTTTTTATTCACATGCGGATCTATGTTTTTTCCTTTTCAATTTTCCGAGTAAAAGTAAATAATATATATATATATATATATATATATATCTCAAATATGCCACCTTATTTCTTCACTTTATTGTCTTGTCAAATTCTTTCTTCTTTGCCCCTCTATGTAATATCTAATACTTTTTTCATTTTCTTTTTTTTAAGAGAGCAGCTTTTCTCATTTTAGACTACGATATGGTTAAATATATATATATATATATATATATTTCTTTTCATTTTATTACGATATCACTTGAGCTTCAATAAATTCTTTTTTTTTTTTTTTTTTGGGACTAGACCAGAAGCTTCTCACATTCAGCAGAAAATGCAATATACAACATACCGGTCTTGTTTCCTTTTATTATTTTAATGCTTTCCTTCAATCCTATCATTCTTTCAATACTTTCCTTCTTCAATCATTTACTGTAATACTTGCCTCCTCTTGTTGTCTCCTTTCCTCGAATTCTTTCTTTTCCTTTTTTTTTTCCAAGGATCTTGTCTCCTTCCTTTAATTTTTTTTTTATTACTTTTTGTAGTATAATAAATCTTCAATTCATTGAAGACCATTTATGGTGATCTAAAAGAAAATAAAAGAAAAAAGAAAAATCCCTTTAGTATCGTAATAGTCTTCTTTCTATTGTTGTTCTTTCTCTCTCTAAAACGATTACTTTCCCATAAATCAATAGCTACAAAGTATCTAAAGAAAGCTTTAATAGAATTCTTAAATATACTTTATTTCCATATATTTGACAGCTTCCTTTGTAATAGAATACCATAAAATTACATTTTCTCATAATTTTTTTTTTTTTAAATAAAGTCTTGCAGCCTCTTGCCCCAGACCAATGTCAGTGAGACGTAATTAGAAACAAATTACACTCTTCCCTTTTTAGGTCATCAATACCAGATCAACCTTCCACATTCTTTCTTCTTCTATCCAATCATCCTATCTCCCCCTTATGCTATGGATGGAGATATAAAAAAAAACATGATAGATAAACATATGTCCTATAATCAATTACAAGTTTTTGGTTGTAGGGAATTTATGCATATTCTCAAGGATGAAAGAGCCATACGTAGTGTAAATTCAAAACAGTATATTTTTTAGTTACATCCATGGTAAATATGTGAATAGACGATGAGATCCAGCAGAAAGAAAATTGTTAGAAGAAAGACATGGTCTTTCTAAAGACCAATGTGAAGACGTAGAGAAGCTAAAGAAGTTGAAACCCTCAAGCAAGATCCCAACTAATATAAATTCATTGCCCTTTCTTGAATATTCTAATAATTATGGGGAAAAATGCAAGATTGGTTGAAGATGATGAGACAACCTAAGAGCTTGATCAGCAAATTGAATTGAGAAGGGCATGTTATCAGAGGCTATGTCACATGAAAAGAAACAAAAATGGGTAAAAGTTATGTAAGAAGAGATGAAATCTTGTGTGAGAATCATACTTATGATTTGATAGAATTGTCAAAAGACAAGAGGCCATTGAAAAATAAATGTGTGTACAGATTGGAGATTGAAGAAAAAGTTCTAGGTACAAGGCATGATTGATTGTAAAAGGATTTAGTTAGAAGAAAGGTATTGATTTTTACGAGATTTTCTCAGTAGTAGTAAAGATGTGTTCCATTATAGTTGTTCTCGATATAGTTGCCACTTTGAACTCATAGATTGAGCAGTTGGATGTGAAGACAACATTCTTTTGATAACTTGGAGGAAGAAATTTATATGGAGCAAAATGGAGGTTTTAGCTAAGGGGAAGGATCATCTCATTTACAATCTGAAAAGGAGTTCATATGGCTTGAAAGAGTGTCCAAGACAATGATATAAGAAGTTTAGCTCTTTCATAATTGATTAGAGATATATCAGGACTGGACCAAACCACTATGTCTTTCTAATGAAATTCAATAGCAATAAGTTCATAATTCTTCTATCTTATGTGGATGATATGTTGATTTCTAGTCATGATGTTAAGCAAATTCAAAGTTTGAAGAATGCATTAAGCAAGTCTTTTGCTATGAAAGACTTAGAATCAAAACTTTAAATTCTTGGTATCAGAATTATTCATGATAGGAAGAGACAAATATATGGTTATCTTTGGAGAGATGCCTAAAAAGGGTATTGGAGAGATTTAACACGAGCAAGGAAAAACCTATCTATTCTCTACTTGCAGGTGATCACACTTGAAAAGTGAGAAAGACAAAGACATGAAAAGATATTGTATGCTTCTATTGTTGGAAGTATGATATGGTGTGCACTAAACCGAATATTGCTCATGATGTAGGTGTTGTTAGTTGCTATTCTCAAATCCAAGTAAAGAGCATTGGACCATAATTAAATGGATTCTCAAATATCTCAAAGGTACTTCCAAGTTTTGTAATCCCATTGTTTGTTGAGAAGTTTTCAAACTATGGTTTCGTTGGTTTTTCCCCATTTTGGGGTTTTCTATGTTAAATCATAGTGGTCTTATTATTTTTATTTTAAATTGATCATGTTATTTATCACTTATAAGTAAGAGGAAAAATGTTTTATATTTATAGGACTTTTTTTTTTCCTTAACAAAACTAACACTTATCCCTACTTTGCCTCGGATAGCAACCAAATTGATACACGCATTTGCTATTCCCCTTAATTTTTCCACAAAAGGACTTATTTGAGAAGATAAATTGGTGATCAGTTTTTAAGCATGTTTCTAACACAATCTTATTCCATCTCCTCTTCTAGGCTGTTAAAAACCATCTCTAATTGCCACGAGTTCAATAACTTCTAATGGCATCCCCCTTATAGTGGAAAACAAAAGATTCTAAGAAGCACTTGAAGAATCTGTGTACATGTCGAAGGATTAAGTGCCCATTACGACTAAATTTGATAAATTCAACTTTAAAAGGACACCAAGACTAACATATATGCTGCTATATCGGTTGCCTTTGTATTTTTCACAAGGATGCCTGCATCATCCAACCACTGACTGAACCTCACTCGCACAGATGGAAGGATTGCCGATCATAATGTTGAGTCTGCATTAGATATAAGCACGAACCAATCTCTTTGGGATTAAATAGCAGACAAGTTAGGAGTGCTACATTTGAGCTAAACATAAAACAGTTCACAGACAAGTGACGCCCAATTCTTGAAACATTTTCAAGTGTATTGACTACATTAAACTCAAAAAGATTGGAATTGATAATCCTCTTCAAATGTGGATGCTTGCCTCCAAACACACATTTACCTCTATATGCTTACAAATTTACCACAAAACAAAGTGTAATCGTATTGAGAAAAAGTTTTAACTTCATCAGCTGACAACGAACTGCATCCAATACTCAAACAATGATTCGATTCAAGAAGTATCAACCTTATCCACTCTAAGTTGGTAACAAGTGAACGAGAGAAGACACACCCAAATATAATCAACAGAAATAAGTTCACTAGTTTTTTAATAAGGACAATGAAAACAAGTTGCATTTTGGCGAATACTCTTGCATAATAAATTACTATTAGTTACCGAAGAGTTAGTACACTACATTCATAAATGAAGTTTGTGCTTTAGCTTGCAATGTAGATACCATATCAACTTCCACAATGATCTATTAGTAATGAAGTTGAAGTTGCAGTAGGGATTTGGTGGGATTGATGTTTATTTGTAAATCTCAAATCTTTTAGTTTCTTACAGAATTGAATTTTATTTTCATGCTATAGACAGGCAGAGTCTGTAATAGATATAAAGGATTAATAACTTATTTAGATATTGAATAAAAGATTTTTTTTTTTTTTTTCAAAAGGAGAGATGTCATATTTTTCTCATTTTAGTGTGAGAACATCATAAAATTCATCATATGATGTGAGGTCATACAATTCATTAGTGGTATAAGGCCATCACGAGATCAATCCTATGGTGAGAGGTATTTAGAGATATTCTTTTTCAAAAGTATAATTCCCTTTTATTATAAAAAATAAAAAGTAAAAAAAAAAAAAAAATTCTTTCTCTCATAGTGATTTGTTCGTATTCTTTAGACTTTTGTATTATTTTACAAATCTACATATTTTCCTTTGTCTGTTTATTTTTCGCTTATGTTGTATTACATCACCACATTACTCAAATTTCACATAAAGACTCTTCAACAATAACATGCTCCACATAAAGCTTAATAAGGGGGGTGTGTGTGTGTGTGTGTGTGTGTGTGTGTGTTTTTTTTCTTTTTGTGGTAACTGCATAACAATTCATTAAACAGCCAAAGCAGCAAGGCTTAACCTAGACTAAGAGCAAAATTACAAATCTTTTCACCATGATGACCTATGTTGACATCTGATTTCAAAGAATTTTTTTAACATATAAAGGAAAGATCTCAAAAATGACCAAAGGTATGACTTGTGCAATGTCATGCGCAGTCTTATTCCCTTCTTTAGGCGTCCCTAATCGCAATATTTTTTAAGCTGTAAGGAATACATTTTAAGCACTAATGGATACTTCATATTTCATATTTCAGCTTCCAGAGGGGAGCTGGCATTTAATTCTTTTGTTGAAAATTCTTGTGCATTTTCCATCCAGTCTTTGCATATCCACCTACTGCAGCCCACTATTTCTCATGATTAACGGCAGCGTCCACGTTTATGTTCATCTATTCCTCATCAGAATTCAACCATGCAAATCCCTGCCTGCTGGTATCTTTTTCGTATAAGAGTGCGAATTGTCTTTCCTCGAATTCCCCCACCAAAAATTGGAAATCAAGCTTGTTACCTCCTTACCCACTCCTTTGGAAAAAGAAAACACTCAATAGAGTTCGTGAGAATTGCATAAGCTATCAATTTAATTAAGATTTTTTTTCTTCCACTCGTTGTAATAAACCATGTTTCCAAACATTGTAATTTTTTTTCCCAATTAATCCGCAAAGAATTCCGACAAAAAAATCCACACAGAAGAAAATCCCAATGATAAAGACACGTGTCCCCTCACAGAAGCTATTTAGAAGTAAAAGGAAATTTTCTTTTTCTTGTCTTTTTCTTGTCTTTTTCGGTTTTTCCCCCACAAAAGAAGGTGAATATGCATGTGGTCTTTTCAAGGTCAGTTGTGCTAATAAACCATTTAAAGAAGAAAGAAAACTAGGGAAGAAAAAAAAAGGCATAATTCAGTCATTTACGTGGGTTTTACTTGTGTCAAGGCCAATCTATAAATTTTGGAAGTTTTGGTACTTTTATTTAAAACAATCACAAAGGAATGGTGCCATGACTGATGTATCGTATAGCCCAGAAACAGAACCAATTAGGGTGGCGGGTTGGCTCTTGGTCCTGAACAAATCCTTTAACTATCTATGTCGTTATTTGAAACTGAAAGAACTTAATGGAGCCTGGAGGAGCTAATTATAATGAAAATTCAACTAGAAGTGCTGAGACATCCCATATCTAGTGGAATTAGCTATTGCAAAGCTTGAAATCACCCAAATTTTCCATTTTGACCATTCATTTCACATGTTATTACTTGTTAGGGCAGCAAATGAGCTAGGTTGCTCGTGAGCACTTGTTCCAGCCAAACCTAGGCTTGTTTCTAGCTGGATTTAACTTAACTCAATTAGTAAATAAACTAAACTTGAACTTAAAATAAAACTCATTCAAATTCACAAACCTTTTCATGATCAGCCTTGTGAGTAGGCTTATTAATAAGCTTATAAATAATTTTGTTAACAAATTTGTGAGCTTTATATTTATAATATATTATATATAAATATATAATTAAAAAAGTGAAAACTAATTTATATATATTTGTATATATAAACTCATATTATTTTTAGGTTTAGAAAAACAGACTATCTAAATTAATCAAACTCAAGCTTAAATTATTAGCTCAATAAAAGTTCAATAGGCTTAATAAAAGTTTACAACTCAACCGAAACTCAATTTATAAATAAGTCAAACTTAAATTTTAAGTTCAATAAAAAACTTGGCTCAAATATGAGTTACTCAGCTCAATCCAGCCTGTGGACACTGATAAGATACTTCATTTAGCAATGACTGACGTAGCCTTGAAATTAAAAACTAATTTTGACACCAAACTTATAATAAATGTCAGTGTTGTTTTTTGACCAACGAGCACAAGTTGACTTCAATATTGAGCCTATGCAATGCACATGCCAAATCTCAATTGACACCTAACATCTTCTCTTTTAGACATTCAAGCAGTTGTACACGTGCATTTTGGCCTAGCAATCATATGATAATGATTTGCTTCAGCTCTATTTAATTTGTGTGTGTGTGTGTGTTGTTTCTTTTCTCTTTTTCTATTTTTTCCTTTTTTGTACCCTAGTTTTTTCTTAAACATTATAATAATTTTAACAGGGTGGATCATTTGTTTCGGTATCTAAAACAATCAGTAATACAAGACAAAGTAAAAATAAACATGATCTCATGTTGCTGAGAGGGAAAATAATTAAACAGAAAGAAAAAAAAAAAAAAAGATAAAGCAAGCAGCTTCTCGTAATTTTCTCACTATAGTATGTCGAACAACACATGATTTAAGTCTACAAGGCTCCGCTGTACATGACCAGGATGAACAAGGTAGCTTCTACCTCTGACACCTGAAGATCTAACCTCATACACAAAATCAACTACCCTCCTTTCAACAATCATGAAGTACATAAATATACAAAGTTGAAAAAAAGCTCGCATGATTTTAAACTTAATGCCATTCGAGATACACCCAAATGTGTGAAAATTGAAGAGCGCTATAAGTGGAAATGGGGCTGGACGGAACATATTAACATGCATGAAGAACTAAAGATTATCCTGGAATGCAGAATGAGGAGCTCAGAGCTGGAGGCAGGACACAAATTAGGTGAGGTCCTGCAGGATTGCAGCTTATATTACCTTCCTGAATATTGGGAAGCCCCAGTTGTGGGGGACGAACATAGCCTGCCACCAATGGCACACACAAAATGGAGATTACCATTCTCGAACCTGTCACAAGGAATGACATCATCAGAAACAGGGAAAGTAGTATATCCAAACATACACGAGCAAAGCCCATTGCCGGATATAGCATTCACATAATAATATGAGATATGACATATACAAGATAAATTTAGGAACTTGAGCACCTTGCTTCAAAGATAAAGACACGTGTCCCCTCTTCCTTCCAGCAATCATCCAGTTTGTGGAATTTGCGCTGACTTCATATAACACCTCATCCTGTTGCCAGAACTTCTAGATTATGATTTACTCATAAAATTATTTGCTCAAAATAGTAAGAATGTAGATGATTGACTCCAGATAATGATGTCCAGTACCCATGTTAGAAGAATAGTTATACTTCAATTGCCCCAAGCAAGGAACAGCCAATTTTTAAGATTGCAAAATATTTCAAGCAAGCTAAGTTGTGCTTTAAACTAAAAGACAAGAATCTATAAATCATCGATGTCTCTTTCAAGCATCAACTTTCCACCTTTTTTATTGAGAGAGACACCTTTATGCAAAGACCAATCGAATAACCAATTCTATTTGCAAGATTAAGAACATTAACGTTTGTTTTGATAGAGTTAGGGTAATTGCAGCACTTATATACCTTTATTTTTGCATGTGAAAAAAAGAAAAGAACAAAATCAGCTGTTTGTGGCAGAAGGAAAAAAAAAAAGTGAGAATGATGCTACAAGAAATGAACTACTATTAGCGGCAGTCTCAATGATTCCAATGCCAAGAAATTAGTTCAACACCACTACATATATTTGTTCGTAAATATCATTAAATCCATGACTTACTTCATGCAACTGCAAATTCTCCTCAGAATCTTTCAATCTTTCAATCCTCCATTTCATGGTGACTAGCTGCCCCACTCTAAGGCCATTAGAAGGAAGAGGGAGGAAACCAACAGCCAGGCATGGATCAAGTACAGGCCTTTGCAAAGTAATGGCACTCCTGAAGATCAAATCTAGCCTCGTGCTATCTGATTCATTTGATTCAGCTACTACTGGAGGATGTGCACCACTTGTGCGCTCACCAGAAATTCCATATCTGATATTCAGTATGCTATCTGGCTGTTGCATCTTAGCTATATCTGTCATTAAAATAGGAAAAAGTTTCCTCCGGTCACATTTAATAATTGGTTCAACTAGACCATTGCAAGAAAGGGCAGGAAACATAGAACAAGATTTATAATCAAATTGAGAAAGCAACTGGGCAAATCAGCACACAAAAGAACATAACTAAATAATCTTATCCTTTGCCTTTGGTAATAGAGTATGGTTGCAGTGGACTAGTTACCTTTAAACATATAAATGACTGAAGAAAAAGGTAAGAGCATCACTCGTGTAGCTAGGACAAGTGATAGATATGAAATTAACAACAAAAATTTTGGCTCCCACCATTCTCTCTATACCTGCCGCATCCATCTTGTCTGTGCTTATGCTGAAGATGATTCCAGCCCGAGAAGTTGGAGAAATGACCAGAGGGAAAAAGGCAGATATTGGCCTTCTGTCATTTTGACCAGTATGTGAAAAGCCATCTTGAAGATCAAGCCAAGCATCGTACACAGTCAATTCTGCATTTACTTGAGAATGTAGTATAATCTGAAAGTAGGACCACCATGCAAAAGAGATTCTTTTAATAAGTACATTCGTTAATGAATTTCTATGTGATAGAGAAAATTAGTTGAATGGTAAAGAAAATGAACATGCATATGTGTGTATGAGTTGTGTGTGTGTTGCTTTGACTAGTAGTATAACAATCATGATTAAGGGTCTGTTTGGATTGGCTTTTTTTCGGCAGATACAGACACTTTTTCAAACTTTTTGCTAACAAATTATTTATTAAGAAATAGATATAGATAAAAAAAAGTTGACAGTTCTCATCAAAAGATCAAATAGAACAAAAATAGATAAAATTTAGATGCAAATCGGATATATTTACACATATCATTTTAAAAAAGATACAGATATAGATGAAATACAGACAATCCAAACAAAATCTTTCTCAAGTCCACTCCATAAGAACTATGAGCTTAGAAATAATTAAGACTGCCCTTTTCTTGGTATTTCAAGGATTACTAAGCAACACAAATGCCTATCTCTGATGCAAAGTCATGGCTTGACACTTCAAGCCTTGATATAAAATAATGCAAATTGCAATGGCAACAAAACCACAAATTTTAATTTCCCTACAGAATCCACCTGCTACTTAATATTGTGGTAGAAGAGGAGCATATTGTTATTCTTCTATCGATTGATATGAGTAATCTTCAAACAAATGTGCAACAAGAAGTTTAATATCAACATTACCTGCATGAGCAAGGTACCATCATTGCATTTATCAGCAACACGAGTGCTCACATGGAAAGGATCCATGAAATGCACCGCTATTGTCCTGTAAGAAAATTCTACTCCATTCAGTAACTACCAAGAAAAGAATGTGTTAATCTGCTTGATTGATGAAAACAAATAACAGTGAGGTAGCCAGGTCCTTTCAAATATCTGGTTGTGGGACACTCCAAATTCAAGTTTTAAAGCCATTGTCCTCATACTGTCCACAATACTTTGCTTCTGAGGGTGGACTGCTCATTAGCAAAATAAAGATGTAAAAAATAGTTAATGCAACAAATTAATTACAACTGAAACACAATAAAGACAGAAATATTTACTCATGGTATTAACACATGCCGAATAAAAAGGGGGAAAAAAACATAAAATAAAATGACCTGAAGAAGATCCTCTTGCAAGATCATCTTTA
Source organism: Combretum micranthum (assembly GCA_024138025.1). Taxonomy (NCBI): domain Eukaryota; kingdom Viridiplantae; phylum Streptophyta; class Magnoliopsida; order Myrtales; family Combretaceae; genus Combretum; species Combretum micranthum. Next base: position 274,361 of record JAMXBD010001534.1, read on the forward strand.
ATAGCTCGAATTGGAATCCACAATATTGAAGAGATGTTGCTTGCCCAATCTGGAAATTTTATCCTGCTGTCTTGAAGTCTTAATCGCTCAAAATTTTTACCATTGGGCAAACAGCTATTTCCCGCATCGTCATTAATGTTCCCAGAAGCAGAAAGCCTATGCATTTCATTGGTGTAGCTTTCCATCTCAATGACATGCAAATCATCAATCTTCAAACCTGGACCGGTATCTATATGCAGGACAGCATTTTTCAGAGAGTAGTCGATAGGCTTTACTATTATACCAACCCACTGAGGCTCATTTATCAGCAAACCAGAAGAAACAGCTGCAGTAAGATCAACTAGAGGTCTTGGGTTGAAAACCTAAGAAAAAATTTTCATTTATATCACCCTCATAAGTTGCTCATAAAAGGAAGTGAAAAATAATGTATTTTTTTGACATTGCATTCACCTCTGTGATTATCCTAAGTAGAATTGCTTTATTTTATTTAACCAAAAGAGAGAGAGAGAGAGAGAGAGGTTTTGCCTTCAGGATAGGTTTTGCTGGTTTTTCATCGCTCATAAAATCATCATTGTCAGCTGGGCCAACCTTTGAAAAGCTATGGGATCTGAATTTCAACTTCCCAATCTGACCAGTAATAACTCCTAGAACATAGGATCCTGGTTTTTGTGGGGGTAATGCAAGTGTGATGGTGTTTTTTCCAGGCTTCAAAATGATCTCCGTAGAACTCTTTAATGCCTGAAAATAGATTACCGGAGTCAACAAAGCTATACATGCTTACAACCACTTCCATAGTGTAATATCACAATGAAAGATATTGTATCAAAGAGATCATACCTTAGCTCCTTCATCAGCATTGTATGTGGCTGTCAATGTGAGATTGAGGGAATCCAGAGTTATATCATCAGGAAAACCACTCCAAACAGCAACTGAAAGGCTCCCAGGATCACCATCACAAAGCTTCAATGGGGGTCCTGGGTTCCCAGAAAAGGTGATCAGTGACGACACATCGAGGGGCACAGGGTGTGTCATTTCGCTATGTGCAAGACGAACCACTTCAGATTGAAAAGCTTGGCGTTCCTTTTTCGAGAATAAACCTTCATCTAGAGAGAGCAATCTCACACAAGAAGAAAGGTAGCCAGCTTGATCTTTCAGTATCTTCTGGCATTCAGCCAGATTAGGCAGGACATCAGCCAATAGTTCATGCCATCCTTCACCCGAATATAGAGCACAGACCTTTTCATATGATTTTGCAGCCAAATCATAATTTCCATGCCCAAAGCATACTGCTGCAATTTCACCATCCAGGACAACTCCATGTCTTTTCCACCATGATCGATGGTAATTATCAGCAGCTCCTTTAGTAAGTTCAAGATATTTTTGCTGTCATAATTGAATTTCGCAACTAAGATAGACGAAAGCATTTATCCTATTTATTTGAAACTTGAATGAAAAAGATCAAAGTAAACAAACAAGACCCCATGGCCAAAGCTGAACCATCTAGATCAATCAAAGCAATATATCCTGCTACAAATTTGAGGTAAAATTACCTCTATGTCCTCCATAAGTCACTTTTTTTTTTTTTCAGTTGGTGGGGGCTGGGGTTGGGTGGGGGGGGTTGGGGCTCTAACACCATTCACCAGCTAAGTACAACTTGCACTACATGTGTAGCCTCAATCTTCAAGGTGTGTTTGGTGGAATTTAAACTTAAGATTACCATGGCGGCATGGCCTAAGCCTAATCAACCAGAGAAATTGAAGCTGCATATCCTTTTACAGAATTAAGCTAAAATTTATCCCCATGTCCTCTTTTAAATTAAAATATATTTTATGGATTAATGGAGTACCACACATGTAATTAGACCAGCTACCACCAGGCATATGAACTAACCTATCAGACTTATGGACTACTTAAGTATAACTTGCATTATATATGTAGTCACAAGAATTGCCTTTAGTAGAATGTGAACCTAAGATCTCATAAAGTTGAAGTAACAGACAAGAACAAAAGTCACTCACCACAGTTAAATAATTTAGATATAAGTACTAGGCATGAAATGTGAAGTTTGTATGATACCTCAAAATCTTCTACAGATGACAAAGATTTCCAAAGATCGGGACTTGTGATTGTCTGCTGTAGTGCATGCTCTGCTGCAACATAAATTTCAGCAATTCTCATGGGCCGATCGATGGAGCTCTCAAAGGTTCCTGGAGAAGAATTAGTTCGAGACATAGTAGCTGCATGCACTTTATGTGATGGTGACAATTTTATTGTCGATCTGTTGACATATTGTGAAACAAAATTAGACACCGAAAAGGGTGAGTAGCATATTAGGAATTGTAATGCCCATCCATCAGATTGATTCCTAAATCTATAGAAACTTGAAGATAAAAAGGCCAGAAGCTTGAATTCCTAAATTTCATTTACCCATCAGGGAGACCATCATATATTTCGAGTATATTTCCAGCTGAAAGAGAAGCCCTTCGCCGATTTGCCTCACGGAGCAATACAGAAGGTTCAAGAGGCAACTGATTCCTTTGAATGCCAAAGTGCTTGACTCGAGGACTAGCTTGTAGAATCATCTGCAGCAAGAAGATTGTTAGTTTCTTAAGAACTTTGCACATGCTTTGAGGAAGCCAATTGATTACAACATATAAATATTCAGAAAAGTGCCAAAATAGAGTAAAAATACAAATTTTTAATTATTTATAAAAATGCTAAAGCTACAGATTCGCCTGTGTTTTAAGGATAAATTAATTTTCTTAATTTTCTTTTGAGTCAGTGATAGTTAAGGTATATGTCAGACTTTTGAAATTGTTCCATCAATTAAGAGGATGAACAAGTTGTATCCCTTTTATCATTCTGCTTCTATTTTACCCTTTTTTTGGGTGGTTCTAGCCCAGCTGATGAGAAGGTCAACTGAGCAACAGGATTTTATCAGACTCTGAAGGTCTAGGTTACAAAGCTTCATCTAGGGATCTATATCATTTGAAACAGTGAAAAGACTTTGTTCGTGCTATTTCTCAGACCCTATCCAAAGAAGAGTTTTACAAAGACAGAGAATTACCCTTTGTCTCAATGGTAGAAAACTAGAAATGTCCCGTACCAACTTCCCACCTTTTACCACACCCCCCCAACCACCCCCCCACCCCCCCCCCCCCCCCCAAAAAAAAAAAAAAAGAGAGAATGCCATGAATGATATCTAGACTTGATAAAATATATAATTAGATAGCTGAACTTTGAAAATGATCAATTTAGTATATAAACTTTGAAACTGATAAATTTAGTAATTAAAGGAAAAAAAAAAAAAAACTTTGCATGCATGCTAATAATACCTTCGTCAAGTTTTTTTAGATACTAAATTGGTCAACTTCAAAGTTTTTTAGATACTAAACCGATCAATTTAAAGTTGAGGTACTAAATCGATCAATTTTAAAGTTCAGATACTAAATTAATCATTTTTAAAGTTCAAATACGTAATTGTGTATTTGTCATAATTCAAATCATATATGACATTAGCCCAAAAAACTATAACTTTCTGATACATACCAAAAACAACTATAATTTTGTTCTGTAAGGATCAGTGCATCAACTAGGAAAGAGCTCAATATATTGCACACAAATTCATCAGTTGAGACAAGCACTGAGGGAAGAGCTTCATCAGATAAACATGATCTAGTCATGGTATATTATTAGACTTTGCACAGATAATGCTAAGGATGTTCTAGAAAGCATGGCGCAAATAAAATAAAGATCTACTAAAGATCTTCTCTAAAAGAAAATAATAAATTGAAAGTAGGATGTTGTCATGGATTAAATTTCTTTACTTGTTTAGAAAATTCTCATATTAGAATATAAAACAATTTTCACTAAAAAAAATGACATTTAATCAAGCACTTGCTTCCTTGATTATTAATTAGTGAAATTGAATACAATCTGAGAGCTTTAAGCAACATCTACCAACTTTGGCTAAGATTCTGGAGGCATTTCCTGAAATCTTTCTGTCATTTTGGACTCTATATTTCCCTCAAAAACCGGACCAGGTTTGTGATTTCCAGATAAAGTTAATCTCTGATAGAGACCAACTATGCTAAAAACAGATTTTATTGATGAAAAGGTTTTCCTTTTTTTAATTTGGAAGGTTCAGGGGAAGGGGATGGTTGGGGTTGGGATAAGTTGGGCAAAAACTACTGATGAAGTAACATTTACAAGGTATGGTCCAATGTGCAAAAATAAAAGAATAGACTATATAAGGACGTCAAATCTCAGATGTTGCTGAAAAAAGGTTCACAAACATTAATTTTATGAAAGAACGGCTAAAAGATACACTCCAGAGTAGATGCTTACAGTCACAGAGCTCAAAGCTACTAACTGTACTATCCTCTACTACTAACCAATACCTATATATATATATATATAATATATATATTCTTATGGGACTTGGTTTGACAAAATAGAATAAAACAGAAATAGAGTTATAGTTCTAAAGAAAAAACAGGGAAGTGATTGCTATTACTTTGCTTGGTTGCACTTGAAATGATATTAGTAATTGACAAGGATATACATTAAAAATACCAATACAATGGCTCCAGTCCATGGCTTGACTATTCAGATAAGGCTTTGTACATGGAACATGAAAGCGTACAAGGGAAGATACATGAATAGCTGCTCTGCTGGGCTTGAGAAGGAATAGCAATTCCTCATTTGACAGAAATGGAAATCCTATGGAATTTCAGTTCTGCAAATCAAACATGGTAATAATTTTGCAAGAGAAGAGTAGTTATTCTATTTCATCCCTTTGGGACATGATGACTCTTACTCCTTGACTAACTATACTAGTACCTTACAATCTCCCATGAGAATCAAAATATTCATATTACATCTGTTTATAGATCAACAAGAGTCCACTTCAATAACCACCACATCCAGTTAAAAAAAATCTCCCTCTTATACCTACCGAAAGAAATCTCTCTATATCATCCTTCCAATACCCTTTGACCCTTTTCTTTTTTTAAACTTAAATAATTCAGAAGATGTTCACAGGTCAGTGCTAATAAAAATAGTTAAGTCATGTCAAATACCCTAGCAGAGAATAGAGGCAGAGAATGAGCACCCAGCCCCTGAAGGAATCATGCACATTGGTTTTATGAAAACAGGGAAGGCAGAGCAACAAATAAGTTTTTTTCCCGTTTCTCCATCTCTCTCACAACTATAAGGAGTAAGGACCAGTGCTCAGAGAATTTCCAGAATGAAATCACATCAGAGACGTATTTCATTGTTCCAACAGAAGAAACAAGACTCACGTTATCAGATCTTTGAAACAATCTTTTTAGAGATGGAAAGCCCTTGCCTTGCTTCTTCTAGCCTTTCCATCCACTTACTTACCTAGCTCTTGACATAGTCTTTGTTATCCTTTCTAGGTTATATTCTTGAGTGTTAAGAAGGTAAATTTTTCATTTGATCTAATAAAAAGTGAGACTCTTGGCTAGAGAAAGTATCTGCAATGTGACAGCCCAGTCCAATCAGGCTGGTGGCCCCTCCCAACAGATGAAGAAGCTCTCAATAGATTTGATCTAACATGAAAAGCCATTCCCGTATTCAAAATATCAAAGCTTTAAATAAGAGATATGCAACAGTAGTCCTAGATCACATTTACACTTTACTTGCCTTTTCTTTTGCAAGAACCTCCGATGAGGCATCAGCTGGAACTGAAGGCCAAACTGCAGGCTTCGGCCATGGAAGCATGCTGAGTGAAGCACTGCCCAAAAGGAAAGATCAGTTTCGGAAATTTCTTCTACTAATATAAAAGCTTTGACTGGAAAGGGAAGAAAGACTTGGGGGAAGCTTAAATTACACCAGTATTTACTCCTCACAAAACACAGAGATAATTACCTATTGATGGGGCTTCTCTCTAAGTACATTTCATATCCAATTAAGTATGCCAGCCTCATGAACTGCCACAGGTCATAGTAATGCTCAGTGCATAATTATAATTAATAGCCAAACTGTAATGACAAATAAATAGATTAAACTCAGAGCATCAAGTGTATGCAATACATTCAATTTTTAGCATGTTAGACAATTTTCTAGCCAGATAAAAGTACCTAGTACTATGACGTCTAAATAGCCATGCTTTCCTCAGACTATTCTCTATTAAAACATGCATATAGGATAGCTGTCTTCCAGATGATTGTAAGTCCCTTTTATTGCTTACATGGAACACAGAGCACCAAGTGGTCAATGTTTAACAAGGTCAACACTGATATATACACTTGAAATTGTGGTCTATTCCTTCCCAAGCCACCCGCACCCCACCCACCCCCACCCCCCCCCACCATTTTGATGTGATTTCTTTTAAACAGACATACAATCTTATAACTTCAAGATGTAATACATTACCTTAAGCCTACAGAGAGAATAAAGATCACCCTCTATGCGGTAGAATTCCTTTTCCATATCTGATGCTAGAAGCCCATCCTTATAATGAGAGGCAGTAGCATTTAATAAGGCCAAGCAAGCTGTTACTACCCAAACTTCACGTGTGCAAAAAGGCAATATGCTCTGATATAAGTTCCAAAGGACAAGAACAAAAGTGAGAAGCATAGGAAGGCGTATGGTCAACATTGTTTGCGGGAGGAAGAAAAGATATACCTCGTATATTGCAAGGGATTTCGAAAAGCTTATTACGAATGAATAACCTCGTGATGCAACTTCATATGGTCGGTTAACTTTAAAAAGAAGCTGCAATTAAATGCACATGAGTAAGTTTCTCTGCAGACTTATACGTTTGCTTTTAGAGTAAGAACAATTGGACTTCAACCAACTTTGAATTTTACATCTGATACATAATTGGGGAGCAAAACTGAGTTGAATTAGATAAAGTTGAAGTGACATAAATCAATCAGAGGTGAAGGAGAAAAACCAAAATTATAGCCATGTTACCGAATAACCTCTTTCTTTGCCTACGGTGCAAGTAGTTGTAACAATAAGGATATGCAAGAGTTTTATGACAGATATGTACAAATCAAATCTTTTCCCAGGCCAGTGGCACATCTATGGCGAGCCTCACATCCAGATTACAGTAGATAAGATCTCAGGGACATACCAATTAGACAAAAGACATTTCAAAACTAATATCAAAGTAATCATTATGGACTTTAACCACAGTCATCCAACATGCATCTATTTCATTATTTTTCTTAAGTATCTCCACAGATGTGGGTTGAAAGGTGGTGTTCAACTTGTTAGTTCTCTATGTTGTACAACATGCAAAATAAAAGCATTACTAGCATAGGTAAGTAATGCGCACCGTTGATTGACAGGCAAACAAATATTGTCTAAATTCAAATTCTCTGAATGAATCATCTTGAACAATTTGGGTCAATGGCTTGTTTCCGGGATTAAGCAATGCGGCCTGATCATCACCACGGTCCAGCCCTCCAAAGTCCCTCTGTTTCCCTGGCATGTTTACTGTACCAACACGATGCAGGATGAACTAAACAGAACTATCAATAACAGATATATGCAATAAAAACAAGCAACAATTGTCTCAAGCAGCGAAGAGGATAGTGAAACTTGGACAACGGAATTGAACTGGGATTAAGGGTTGGAACAACTCCATAATAATCATCATAGTTACTTTATTTTTGCTGAGCTCATACCATTATTGTCAACCTTATATATAGAGCTTAATCTCATTCTCGTACACATATTCTGGAATGACTTATATTCAACAACACAACATCTAAACATTCTTGACAAATGAACAACCTTCATTTTGCATTTAATTTCTCAATAATTCTACCATTTTGATAGGTAACCAAATCCTCCTTTTGTTATGCAGATGCATCTACTCGTAAAAGCCAAAAAAATAAAGAAAAAATGGGACTCTACCAAGCCTGCCAGGGCTGGCAAATGGTTGACTTTTCCACCTAAACTTAGAACCAATAACATGAACAACAATCATATTATGATCCTATTGGACAAATTGCCAAAGAGCAGATCAAGTGTTTCCATCTTACGTGAAGCATACCATGTGTACAGAGAGGAATTATATATGTGTGCGTGTGTGTTGTGTGTGTGTGTTCAAAATAAGCAGCACATCAAAAGTCATACAGACTACAAACCTGTTTCTAGATAGCAGAGTTCTAATTCATCATACTCGCGCAATGCATCTTCATTAAGCTGAGCCATTTCAAACATAAAAGCCAAGCTTTCCTGTGGATCATCTAAACAATCAAACCAAGGTAATAAAAAATGAACAGTGCATTCAAATAAACACAAGAATGCATTCCTCTGAAAAACATTGGCGTACATGTAAATGAGGCATTCTACCAGCTCAGCTATAGCCCTTGTGTTTGTTATATGCATCATATTATGTAGATAAATTCTTGAAAGGATAACAGTACATGATCCAACATTCATCTCTTTGGTTGGTATTGCTTAGAAGGAATATTGAAATTATAATATCAATTGGATGAGTTCCTTTTGCAACTCTTTGTGATGATAAATGGCCTACTTAACTTAGTGCTTAGAGCATTGCTTTCAAACAGCAGGAGTTACTGCTTCAAATCAATAGTGGCAAATCCAAAGAAAAATGTTTTGTCCAAATATCTCAAAAAAATTTATACACATAGATCAATATAGGGCCTTTTGGCTTATGTTTAGGCATTATTTTGGTATCGTTTTAGTACTGCTTTTAAACCAGGTTTTTGGCTATATATAAAAGAATAGAAGGACATATACATATGATAAATGCAGAACAATACGTATCAGATCCTGATGAAATACATAGATGAAATAGACACAGTTAGAGCAACTATAACACTAATCCCAGCAAACTAGACAACAGTTGCAGCAAACAATGACATCAGGACTTAGTAGATTCTGTTGGCAAGCAACTCATGATTAAGGAGGAAACCTTTAGAATGAAGAAGTTGCAGAAATTCCAGACTGGCATGAAGCGCTGTTCACTAAGCTTGCGTATCTCGTCCTCATAAAACTGTACACGCCGATCTAGTGTATTCCTAATCGACTCCACAATTTTAGATTCCAGATCCTCCCAAAAGTGCGGTTCAGCGCCATGTATGTCTAACTTGCAGCACCTGAGAGACGGAAAGGTTGAAAAATCAGTGCTTGAAAAGGCCACACAATAATTGCTCCAATAACATTTATGAAACAATCACAGAATTCTCTTCCTGACTAACAAAGAAACAAAATTTCTTATTCAGATCAGATATCTAGATGGTTCCACTGACCCCTCATCCTAGGATGCTGAAACTTGGTGCATATATTTGATTATAACATATGTAGTCATCATCATGATCTTATTACTTGTTCATAATACCACATTGTCACTTGTACAACCTTACAGACTGGATGAGCTAATGTAAACAACAAAATATCGAAAGGCGTTCATTTCAACTTCTCTAATTTGCAGTAGGAATGCAGAGGTACTAGAAAGAGTTAGCAGAGACCTTTCCCTCTTTTTAGAGCTGAAGTCAACTTCAAGTTTGGCATATACTCTCTTTGCCATTTTGGTAGCCTGATCATTGCTGGGATGAGCTCTAGACACAAAGACAATAAACCACTCACGCTCATCATTCTGAACAAGTAATTTCAATCGAGGTTTCACTATGGTCTTAAACTCATCAAGATCCTGAAAAGGAGGAGGGTAGAACCAGGACATTAATAGTACTAAAAAGATGATAATAATAATACAAACGGATAGGAAGAAAAGGATGAGATCAAAAAACTGAACTTTTATTCAGAACAATTTTCTTACTCAAAATGAACTAAAATCCAATAGCCACGATTCATATGCAATCACAAGAGCATAAATGCTAGAATAAGAATTCATCTTCATGGGAAGAAAACGCAAATGTAACTTCAACAGATGTTTTATGCGCATAATAACCAGAAAAACAGGTAATGTTCATAACTAGTACAACATAGTGAGAAAAGCATTTTCAGATTTTATACAACCTTAATCCATTGAATCAATAATTGGTCTTAAGAGGTGGAAATGTCAAGCTGAATTCTTAAGCAATTAGGAATCAATTGATAATAACGCTTAACGATAAGCCATATACCAATGCAGCAACCATATTTACATAGATAATAGCAGGCTTCATGTACCTCACAAGTAACAAGAATGATAGTAGCATACGGTTCCCGAAACCAAAACAAGTACTGTTCCTGGGGGAACCGGCTGCGAAGTCTCGCATCGGTAGTGAGAATGAATTCAGCAGGCAAATTCTCAACAACCACCAGATGATTACGAGTCTTGTTATTTAAACTAGCTCGTTTAAAGGGCAACCGCTCTTCGAACCCACTCTTAACAGTAGGCCACAAGTCACTCACATCCTCAACTGTAAGAACAAACAAATTTAATAACAAAACAACAAATTCAAGTTGTTAGATCTCAAACGTCCAAATCCGGAAACGATTAAAACCAAGGAGACTTATCATAAATGTGTCGTGTAAAGTATAGCCCATTCTTGAGTGTGAAGTGAAACCCTAATATGATACCTGCAATTATGAGGTGATCGCAAGAGCTTTTGATAGTTTGAAATTGAGCTAAGAAGTTGGCCATTTGGATCTATGGTTACCATAGATCACGCATGTCCACGTACACTAATGCAGAGAGAGAGAGAAGAGAGAGCAGCGTGCGTGTGTTCAGCTGTTGCTGAGATTGAATTTTCTCGTTTCTTAGGCAGATCCAGTGCTTCGCGTTGTATGGTGCCTTGGACGTGTCAGTGGGTCCACGTCGGATAACCGACTGGGTTGACGTCGGAGGGTAAGGCTTGGGTCTGTCCACCTAGCACCGGTATTAAGTATGGTGAACAAAAAAACCCATAAAACTAGAAAACTGAATCAAAAATAAAATGCTAATCCAAAAAATATTATTAATCAATTTATTGGTTTCGATTTAAGATTATAGTTTTTATTTTATTTTATTTTTTGTTTCAATTTGTAACCAAAAAAATCGATGGTTAACAGTTAACTGTTTCAATATTTATAAATATATTATATATAATTTACATATGCTAATATTCATTAGATTTCGACAAAAGAACTATTGTCCTAAGTTTGGTGGGAGTTAATGATAATCGATTTGGTTTGATTTTATTGATGATGATACAACTAAAGGCTTGTTTCTCTCCTTTCCTTTAATTTGATTTTCCTTTTTTCTAGCTCTTGTAATATATATATATAGCATAAATTACACTACATCATTGTTTAGGGGTAAACTCATTTAATGTATCAACCTTTCAAGCGGTTAAAAAAAGGTATCAACGTTTCATAAAGTGATTCAAATAAGGTATCAAAGTTTTACAAAGTTCATTTAAGGTATCAACATTTCGATTAGTTTTCAATTAAGGTTTCGAAATTTTCATTAATGGTTAATTATTCATGCCTTATTTGACTCACATTGTAAAAGGTTGATACATTTTTTTAACTACTGAAAACATTGATACCTTCAATGAATTTTTCCCCAAACATTGATTTATCTTTTGAATGGCTTGAAATATTACCTTAAATGAACTTACTCACAAACGTTGATATCTTTTAATGTAATTTAGCTAATATATTTAATAATTTAGAGAAAAAATTTATGATAAAGGTTAAAAAATAAGGTTTATTGAAATTACCAATTTGATTTGTTAAAACTATTATGTTAAATAATTAAAAATCAAGAACCGAACAATGATAGACCGATTAAGGATCAATATATTAAAAAATCGATCATTACGTTTAGGTTCAAAAAATAAGGTCATTGACGGGTTAATCCATCCATGAATACCCCTACTATTAAGGGTCCATCACACAGGACAGTTAAGTACATACGTTCTAAACATAAATCATGCATAAAACAAATTGATCACCATATGTCAATCCTTAAACAGGACATATTCGGTTCACACACACACTTTTTTATATCTATTCTAGATAAATGTCAATATCTTGTGCTCTTTATTTAGTAAAGTGGAATCTCTTAATTAAAATTTTAAAACTTAAAATGTTTGTATAACAATATAGTATCATTATCACTACCACCATCATTAACAATACCACCTTGCCTTCACCGTCTTAAACTTAGAGTTAACGTTTCTATCACCAATGCACTAATATTATATATGTAAACCTCCAAATTTTTGGAATTGATTTAGCCAAAAACCCTAATCTAGAAGTCAACAAGAACTCTAAAGTCAACAATACCCTAGTTAGACGTAATAGCTTAAGTTTAGAAATCCCGAATAAGCAACTCGGAGAAAGTAAGTAAGAGGTTAGTGTATGGAATAGTGCGTAATTACCTAAGAAAGTTTAAAAAGATCAAATTAGTAAAACCGTAAATCGTCTTGAGCCTGAACGGACACAGTTCTTGAAAAACTGTCCTGGGACTCGGAATAGTAAAAATATTCCGAATATACCGTTAAACTCGTAAAAATGTAAGGATTTCAAAAATATCAGTTTTATAATTTTTGGACAAGTAAAAATAATAGATATCTCAATTATACGTATTTTTTTACTACCGATATTTAAATTGCCATGTCTACTTTACATTACACTATTCATTACTATTCTACACTATTCTTTTATCTCTATCTTTTCTTACACCTACTCTTATACACACCATAACCTATAACCTTTACTTTTTACCTTTCTCATAACTTTATTTCACATCTACCTTACTTATTACTTCATTTAATCAACAAAAATACAAAAAAATAAATCTCTCCCTCTCTCCTACACTCATGGCCGGCGCCCATGCTCCCCCCTCTTTCTCAATTTTGTTTCAATTTTCTTTTATTTTAATCACTCAAAAATCACTCCACATTTTCCTATGAATACCCCCCTCCTCTTTCACTTCTTTCACACAATTATTACTCACAAATTTTCTACAAAAACTCTCTCAGATTCTCCTCTCAAAACTCTCTCCAAATATCCTCTCAAAACTCTCTCAAAATAATTTCAAAACCACTTTCTACCTACAACAAAACCCATAACCACATAACACTACCAAAACCTTCTTTAGGTAAACTTTCTTATTATTTTTCTTCTCCTCATGTCATGTAACTTTACATTACCATGGTGTGAGTTTCCAAAGACTAAGTGTTATGGAAGCTATACTATGTTCATGTATTGTTCTTGTTCATGAAAAATCCATATATGTTTATATTGTTTTATTTTGTTCTTGTTATTGTTATTATATCTAAGTATTATTATGTATCTATATATGTATACATATTCTTTGAGTATATAAGTTCAATTGCAATTTATTTATTTTCATGCAACGTAATTTATTTAATTATTCCATTGCAATTTATTTAATTCTTACTATTTCAAGACTAGCCTCTAGTCTTAGACTTGTCCTCATCAAGTCAAAACAAATTTTTCTTTCTTTCATTTTTTTTTTTGGGACTAGTCTACTTCTTAGTCTCGGGAGCCTTGAAGAAGCTAAGACTCCTAATACTTGACTTTATTTATTATTTATGTTATTTTACTTACTATTATCTCTCATAAACCATGTTCATTAAGATTGTTGTCCAAATTTTTCAAGCTCTAAAGATAATTGATAAAAAGGAGATTTTATCACTTAGGAATAAGTTATATATAAAATCTATGGTTTAATAAAAGTAAAAGTTATTCCTTTCCCAGTTTTAAGAAGAACTCACTACAATTTTTGAAATTATTTTTGTTTTGAAAAGCCTTTCTATGACACTTTGTTATTCAAAGAGAAAAATGATTTTTAATAAAGAAATGACTTTTATAAGAACCTAACATAACGAAAACCTTACGAGCAAGAAGTAAGAATTTTCGAATTTAAATCTTTTCAAATAAATAAGCAAAGAAAGATTTTATAGAACATAAATGGGAAAAGTAGCACTTAGAAGAAGAAGAAAATTTCTTTTCGAAAAGTCATAACAAGTCAATTATAAAGCAATTCTTCGAAAACAAAAAGAATCAAAATATTCATTTCAAAATAATTTCCAAAATGAATTTCTTATAAACTATAGTTTTCTAAACTCCTAATTTGATATTGTTTTACTTAAGAAACATAAATGACAACAAACACTCGAGTATGAATAAATATGAGCTAAGTAGCTATAAAAAGAGAATTTTTCAACTATATAGATAACTAAGTATTTATCAAACAAATTTTGAATGATTTAATATTTGAACCAAAATTATTTTTGAGTTGGAAAATTCATGGTGAATTTTGTCGCCACTGTTTTGGAGCCTATATGATCTTGTTTGTTAAAAATAGTTTTAGAAATGGGTAGATCTTTTTGAGTAGGTAGAAATTGATATATTATATGCGCAATTCCGAGTTAAAATGACCAAGTTATGGCCGTTTTAAATTGAAATTCTCCTTTATATGAACTTTAACGTTCTCATGACATTGTTTTGTCAAAATTCAAGAAAATCATCAAGAAATACTCATCTTAGGTATTTTCTTTGGCTAGGTGATTCCGAGGAAGAATACCTATATCCCGAAGACTATTTTGATTAAGTGGAGTGTGTGAGTGACTCATCCGCAAAATCGTCGTCATGGCATCATGAGTTTATTTCCTTAAAATGCTTTGCTTGTTTGTGCTTGTAATTTAGTTGTATTAGAATTAAGAAAAGACAAGTGGATATGTTTGTAAAGATAATTCTTTGAAAGAATCCTAAGAATATCGAGGCCGGAATTGATTTAATGTTTGTTTTAATATAACACTTGATTTGTATGAAATTCCTTGATCACCTTAAATCTGATAATAATAATGTTATGATATCATTAATAAATGGATTCATGCATACCATGAAGTGAGTCACATTGCATTGGGTTATTATCCTTAGGTGAGAAGGATTGTAGCTCGAATCGAAAGCAACACTTGGCGGAGTGGCCGAAAGCGATTGCTTGGCGACATCAAGGACATCTTGGCGGAAGATCCGAAAGCAAGGCTCAATTCAAGTAGACTTCATATGATTGGCGATATTGGTCAAAAGCATAAATCTTTTTTTACAAAAGCTACATGTTTTGAGGTTATGTATCACCAAACCTCAAATGAAGGGCGCAAATCCATTCAACATATAGTTCCCAAAAAACTATATGCTTTGTTTGCCCACGTATATGTTGCATTCCATTTGTTTGATTAAACAACTTGTTTGAAATTTTGTTACAAGAAGTTATTTATGGAAATAGTTCTCACTAATCCTATTAGCTTATACCCCTATAGATATCTTTTGCAGTTCCCTTATTTGTGGTTGAGGCCACGAGGACCTTGCAGCCAGGTACCTTCTTTTTTGGTTAAGGAATTTCCTAAAATAAAGTTTAGTAGATAGGATGTAGAAATACTCCTGTAATAGATTTGTGAATAAGGGAAATGTCCCTAAGTTTTGTAAGAACAATGTTATGAATAAATGAATATTATGAATCCTCTTTTCTTAATATGTTATTATATATTCTTAAGCTTCATAGTTCCATGTATGGTCCTCTAAAATTGTGAAAGCACGCCTTACACTTAATATCAAAGCTTTTAGGAATGGCTAAGATTGTCATACTTAAGCTTTAATATTGAGTGTGGCGAACTGTTACGTTTAGGGTACGCCTTGGGACGTGACAATATCATCATCATCCCTACTACTACCATCTATTACAAACAATACCAACACCAAATCACTATCATCATCACACGTTATTACTTCACCTTCATTTGCACCATGCCTGCTACACCACCTATGCCACCATTATTGCCACATTAAAACCTTATAAAGCATTGTGAAGGGCTAAAAGTAAAATCATATTACATGGGCACTAATTGTTTGGATTACTTACGACATCTAAATGATTAATGATCTAATTCTTTGGCATGTTTTATAGAGTTTTTAGCTTGGTAAACCTAGAAGTTAATCATTATTGATAGAAATTAATTCACATGTTTATCTCAAAAGGTTATGTAATAGGACTTTGAAATCTTACATTAAGGACCATGTCATATCAATCAACTAAAGACGAGTCATGTTTTGTTAATTCCTTTTAATTTATATAAGTTGGCTATAATGCATGTTGAAGCAAAGGAGGTTATAATCTTATTTTGATGTAGAAATGCATTGCACAAATGTTCAATGATTTAGTTAAGTTGCATTTAATAAAGAAATTATGTCTGAAATGTGTTAATATGCAATAAATCTATTTGTGTTTGTTTTGTGCTATGTTTTTAGCAGAATTGTGTAGGTCAGGATTGCACCAGCTCACAGGTAGGATTTTGGACCAACATGCCGATACAATTTTTCTCGGCATTATAAGGATTTTTTTGCAGCCGATACACAATGAAATAAAGTAATCTAAGATTAGAAGAAACCACAGGTAAAAGCACGACCATGAGTTGCACTGGTGAGCCAATGGGGTTTTGTACTAGCGAGCCAGCACATGAAAATCTAGCCATTAGATATATTTTTCATCCAACCATTGGAGAAGGTTTTTTAGGGGTAATGCTAGCTTTTTAGTGTGCTTTTAAGTAGAAGTGTTTTTGGCGTTTTTGTGAAACAGAGTGGAGCTTTATTAATAGAGATTATGTCAAAATAATCTCTCAATTTGTATTATAATAGTTGATTGAAAAATATGAATAGTGCAATAGTGAGATTTGTGAGCAAATATTGTAAGGCACTATTCACATGTTTATTTATATTTTATTTTTGTGCTTTAGTAAAGCCCTCATGTGTTTAAGGTATAGGTGAAGTCCTCATGTGTTGAAGCAATTAAGTGAAGTCCTCTTTATGAGGCCTCTATTGAAGTCCTCTTGTTAAGGCATTATTTGAATTGAATGGATGGTGTAAGGTCCTCTTTGAGTGAGGCATTTTATGGATCTTAAAAACTAAGGGGTAGGTCGAACTCCACATTAAATACAGTGCAAGCTTTCCTTCTCTTATCTCTTCATTATTGTTGTTGAAATTGCATGAATTTGGCATAAATGCATAAAAGATAATGGTTGGGTTAAGTGCAATTAAAATCAGTTTAGAAACCCACCTTGTAACTTTCGCAAGTGAGTAATAGCTTAGTTGACTTTCACTAGCTATAATGCATTTTTGTTTATGTTATGTGATTCATTGGGAATGGATGTACAAAAATATAGTGAAGACATCTTTAAATGTAGTGGATTCTACAAGTCAAAGGTTGTAGAATTTAAATTCTATAACATACCATCTAGATAGCTAATAATGTCCATCGAACCAGCTAATTTTAGAGTGACAACCATCTAAACAACACTCTTAATGTTTGTAATCAACTTAGGACCAAATGTGGGAGGAAAATAGGAACAAGACAAGAACATAAGCTAAACTTTCAATATATATTGATCAACCGCCAAAGTTGAAGTGTCAACCTATGCTAGCCAACCGCCTTAAGTTGAAGTGTCAACATGCATGGGCCAACCTGTCACGCCCCAAGGGTACCTTAGTAGTAGTAAACACGTTACACTTGCAAACCATTACTAGATTACCTTCAGAGAATGACAAGTTTTCAAAACAACAAGATCTTTTAAGTTGCTTGATAAGAAATAACAAATATATGAGAGAAATGACTTAGTGAATAAACATTACAAACTTATTACAAACCATAAAAGCTCCTTTGAAAAACACAACTAAATAATCTAATCTAATATTACATAACCATCCAACTAAAATATATCTGTAGACTTCTAGCTTCAAAGCTCTTACCGGAGCCATATTCCTGGATGTAACTAACCAGGGTCGTATAGTAAACCAGAAAAGACTGTAGGAGTATGAGCGAAACCCCAGCTCAGTGAATAATCAGACATACCATACATCACACAAGTCATTAACAAATCATATGCAATGCAAGCACTCAACCATATGCACAGATACAAGTTTGGATGATCTAGAATCCAAACAGGAAAAAGATTTACGCCCTCTTTTTAATGGGTTGAAGAACTAGCACTCAATGACCCACCTGCCCAGGAGAGACTAAGTACACAGGAGAATCAACTATTTCTCGTTTTAATGTTATCACTTTGAATATAGTTGCTTGAACAAACCATCTCCTGCAATCCCCTTAGAAACTCCCTAAGTATTAATCATTTCAAAGCAATTCTACGGGCGACGTTCTTCGGTGCCTTTTAGTTCCTCATAGAACCGCCAGACCAAAGAGAACCTTGGAAGACTCACACATTAGGTCAACCAAGCAAAAACAGAGATCCGAAATATTAATACGTAGCAGGCTGTCACAACCATATATGCAATAATGCAGTTCGTGCAATGCATGTTCATATTATTTTGTTAAGTCAAAAAGTTTTAATCAATTTCGAGGTGACCATACATTACACACAGTCATCATTATACTATTGCACAACACCAATCATTGCATTATCGCTTGTATAAAGATATTTTAACAATCATACAGTCAGATCATATCATACTTTCAACAACATTCATTTGATTATCTTGCATTACAAATTTGACTATTTACAATCACAACCAGTACAATATAACTGAATTACTCACCTGCTCATACCGACTCAGTCGTAGTAATCCGCTGGTAGATCCTCTAATGAGTCAAAGTCACCTATTTAAGACAAAGTATTCATTAATACAAATCAACTAAATTCCTATAGGTGATTAGTGTCCTAGACTCGATATTAATACTTAATATCGTCGTGTTTCTCCTATTTGATCTTACATAATTGTTTGGTTATTTTTAGAAATCACGTTACTCAAGAAATTAACTTCTTTCAATTTCCATTCTTATATATTTTATCTTGTTAAAACAAATATTAGACTAATATTACTTTAATTAATACTAAATATTTTCTTAATTCTAGGGTTTCAAAAGTTAATAGATATTAATCTATTTATTCTAATCTCTGGTAATAAATTTTATATTGTTGTACACACACACACACACACACACACACACACATACATATATATATATATATTATACTAAATAGGCTTTAAGAAAGATATATATATATATATATAGTTTCTGTTTGGATTTGAAAAACTTTCGTTAGAAAATTTTAACTGTAAGCCGGCTCAAAGCCGCCGGCCTTTATCTCCAGGTGCTGGTGTAAAATCATTTTGAAGAAAATTTCATATCGAGTGCACCGGCGTTGAAGGCTGCCAGCTTTCAACGTACGCCAGCCCTACGCCGCCGGCGTAGATCTCCAGGAAGCCGGCTTACATTCATGTTTTGTGTGAAAATTATTTTACGTAGCCTCTGTTTGAGTGTAAGCCGCCTATAAGCCGCCGGCATACAGCGTTTACACTGCCGGCCTTGAGGCAGTGTTGCACTGTTCATCATCTTCCTCCTCGGTTCGATTCTTTTTCTTTGATTTTTATACGTTAAAAACTTACTTAAACTACTTCTAAGAGTTTATATATAATATATAAGGATATATAACAACTTTCAACATGTTTAAAAACATAGATATATAGATTTCGATTCTTGGAACTTAAAGCTAGGGTTTTGAAATTTTACCTTGTTGGAGCTCGTTTGATGTAATCCGAAGCTTGTGATTGTGTTTATTAAGTTCCTAAGATAATTATAAGTCAGATACAATTCATATATTTGAACGAAAATCCTTTGAATCATGTCAACTTACCTTTGAACTTGTTTTTTAGGGTTTTTAGCTTGTTTTTCCTTTGATCCGAGTTTATGTGTTATGATCTGTTTGTTCTTTGTTTTCAGTTCGATTTGGGTGTTGTTTGGGAGTATTTTTGTGCTGGAAGATGTTGAGGAATTATGGAGTTTGTTTGTTCTTCATTAATGACCTTAAACTCATATATATATAAGAGAAGAAAGGAAAATGAAGCTGCGGCTGTTCTCCTTCGTTTTCCTCTGGTTTTTTATCTCAACTTGCTGTTATTTTCAAGCCAATTAATGCTTGAATGACTTGGCAACATGTGATTGGTTGTGTGGTTGATTTTTGTGGAAAAATTTGGTGCATGATTGAATAAAATCCGGCTCTCTTCTTCTCCTTCAACTTTTCCACCGAATGCAGCCGCAAAACATATATATATATATTAATTTATTTATTTAATTAAATTTTGAGTTAATTATACGAGTTATACGAGTTATACAGGTATAGATTAGCTAATATTTGAAAGTTTTCGTATAAAAATATGTGTATAAAATTATACAAAACACTTAGATTTTCAAATAATACAAATTGAGGTTATATATATACATAGTTAATTATTCGTATAATTTTATCTCCCGCGATTTGGATTTCTTAAGCTCATTGGGTCAATTTTTTTGTTTCAGGCTCCGATAGCTTAAGAAAACTCAGTTTAGAACAATAGCGTGATCCGATTATTTGTTTGGAGTTTAGATTTTGAGTTATTCATCAGTTTATATTTTCGTTGTGTATTTAAAATCTTAACGGTTCATTTTTGGATCATCGTTTTCTGTTTAGGAGCATAAATTGTCATTTATGCAGTATTGGACTTAATACAGAAATCAAATTTTATATATATATATATATATATATATCTAGTTTTGATACTAAACATAAATTTTTATTAGTAGCTTTTAATTTTAACTAGGGATCTCGAATTTAGGGATTAAGTCTAAATATAAACTCATTACTACTCGTTATTCTAATCTCGAATCATTATCGGGATCAAAACAATCATTTAATCTCTATATTCATGTTTTCTATTTAAATCTATTTGTATACGGGTCTAGATTTTAGATCATATCTTGAATTAGTTATTCAAGATACAAAATCTCATTTTTGGTATTAACTAGGATTAAAGAATTTCTTTATTCAGTTCCTAAATCTTTCATTTATCCAAAATCTAAATATTAGTCTATTATTAGACTTTACTCAGAATCTAAATCTATTATTTAGTTTATACAATCTATTATAAAGTCGGGTACTAATGTGAAAAATTCTTGGGGTTTACACAACCACCATAAGTTAACTACCTCAAGCTAAAACAAGATGGGTCACATGGTTTCGTCTAATTGTAATGATATTTGGGCTAAGTCACTAAACTATTTCGTATTATTATTTTATCTCGTTGTATATTTTTGTTTTAATTATTTTAGGACTTGAGTCATATGTTAAGTGTCTTATATTATTTTATATCTTATTATTAGTTAGTTACCAATTTTAGATTAAGTTATAGTAGGGCTATCATATGAGTGCCTATAAACAGGCTCTTTTTTAGTTAATTATTAGCTCTATTTTGGTCAAGTTTATGCCTTTAAAACCTTTGCAATTGAGTTATTAAATAATGACTATTTTGTCTCTTTATTCTTTGTATTATTATCAACTTATTAACTAGGTTGTGATGAACCTATTGATCTAGTCATCTTATTTTTTTAACACTCATGGTAGGTTTACAGGTCGTTTATTGTATTGAGTTATTTCAATTACAACCTTATTAACTTTCAATTTCTATAACATCTATCAAATATTAATCATGTCCATGTCCTTAGCTTTACCATTATTTCATTAAACCTAAAATCCCAAAAAGAATAAATTTCAATTATTAACTTGGTTACCTTATACAAGCACACATTAGTTGGTGTCAGAGTAAAGGTGTTGACTTTGTGATAAGTCTACATATTCCTTCCTATTTGATTTCTAAAAGTTAGGTTATTGTGGGTTAGTGCCTAGTGGGGATGTTTGTTGGCCCATATGTTGTTGTTGCTATTATTGAATTTTTTTTGTAGTAATTTGAAGAAATCTCATACAGTAAGGTTAGTGATAGTGTTAATAGGTCTCTAAGACAAGTTAATAACAAATTAGAGACAGTAAGGATAAAGAGTGAAACGGGTGCTTAATCAAATTCATGAAATGTTAAGAATTCTTATAGTAAAAAAAGATGTGTGAGATAAGAGGAGTTGTGGTGGTGCTAGTCATAGCAAGTGTGTATTTGGTAGTGAATCTACTAATGATAGTGAAAGAAGTAGAACTTAGTGTGTAAGAGTCTAGTAGAGTATTATTTGTCTTATTTTCGAGCTGTATAGATCTATTTTTCAAAATATATATATATATATATATATTTATTCCAAGGTCATGACCTTCATTGTTTGCGTTCCTGATCAATTGTAACTGTTTACATCATGGGTTATAACAGTTTAGTGCATCGGTATTATGGGGATGATCATGCAAATTATGAGTGCCCTACTCTTCATTTATATACCTCAGACCCATTTAATACAAATTCTCTTCCATCTTATGCCCAATATGAGGGTTTTTCTAATGATGGCCTGATGACTATAGATGATATGGTGTGTAGAGATTGTAGAGGTAAACATTAGACTTTTGAGTGTCAATATGGGAGACTTGTCCCAGATTCATATCACCCCACCTCCATTTCTCAAGATTTGAGCTACCACCATAGTCAAGGATAGAGGTCGAGTGAGGAACCTTTTAAGGGTATGAGCTTACCACGTTATGAAACTTTTAGCTTCTATAGATCTCATGAACCAACCTCATTGACTTCACCACTTCCATCTTTGAGCTTTTAGATAAAAGACCCTCAAAAGAAATCCATTTTGGAGTTGACCATTGATACTAGATATGATGACCTAGATTGATTTGCTTGGACTATGAGTATGATGTTTGAAGTGGACTGATGGCGATTTATTGCTTCGAATGTTTACAACCTCATTTCCTTAGAAGAATTTGCCACTCTTCTTGGACCATCTCAAGAGTAGGTAGTCAAGATGATTAAATCTTTAGAAACTCTTGGAAGACATGAGGGAGTAACTGCGAGATCCTTACAAGTCCTCTTGATGCATTCAAGCAAAATGGTCTAAATATACAACATGAGGAGTCATTGAAAGTGGAGGATGAGCTGGTGGAAAAGAAAAATGAATTGGAAGAGCATAGGGCAGGTCGAAACAGTCACACAAATGAGCTAGAGACTACTGAGGAAGATGTAATTGAAGAGATTGATGTGAGATATCTTAGCCCCTTTACTAGTGCTCTAATTCTTAGGAACATCAACCTTGAGGATATTCCTCAATTGACCTCAAAAGAAGAGAGGGTTGGAGAGATTGAGTAAGAAATGGAAATTGAATATAAAGTAGATTTATCCCCATTCATTGAAATGCTTGAGAGCATGGGAGATGATGAAGTTCATGAGGAGTGTCTAGAGCCTTTAGGATACATCAAAGAGTTTAAGGAGGCACTAGATTATAAATTCTCTCCATATCAAAAAGCTTAAATGTCTTAGATGAAGCTTAAAAGTGATAGAACAAAAATGAGACAGAAATTGCTCTTGTTAGTTTGTGAAACTTGGAAATGGGACACATTCTCATGTGATCCAGGTGGAAGGATTAGAGTCAGGCTAAAGACACTAAATTTAGCGTTATGTGGGAGGTAACTCATGATTTGTAAAATTGATGCTTTCTCTTTAGTTTTTGTGTGATTTTGCCTTTATGTCTTTATTTAGTTGCGTTGAGTGTTTGTTACATGTGCAGGTCAATCTACAAGAGTTTGGAGTTCTTATTATCTATGGTCATGAAGAGAATTTGTGGAACAAAGGAGACTTACATGTTATAGAGCTTATATCACGACCTAAGGAGCTCAATAACTCAACCCAAGACTCCTGAGAGATAATCTAAACCTTACTCCCTCCTTTTCATGCTTTTATTTGTGAATATACAATGAGGACATTGTAAATGTTTGAGTTGGGGGTAGATGCTATGCTTTTTATGTAGTTTAAAGTCATTGGGTAGTGAGTTGTTGGTATTAGGAAGATGATTTTGTTATGGAAGTTTGGTTAGATGAGCTGATTTGGGAAGTACTATTGCGGTTGTTGACTACCAGACATTCTTCTTTATTGCTGGTTACATGTCTTTTAAATGTGAAATGAGCTGAGCGAGTGCATTTTGATCCTTATGTGCTTATTGAGAATGCAATTGAACCATGTTACTCTTGATACTTCCTTCACATGCACCAAAATTTTTCAAAATGGAATTCAAGTTGCATTTTTTTTTCACATGAAAAGAAGAGAAAATGGTCTCAATTTTTACATTTTTATGTTTCTTAGAACTTGATCATGAGTTGGACACTCTTCACTTCTCTAGAGTTAAGCCATGAAATCATTGCTTTACTTAGTTACTCTTCATTTAGGTTGAGATTTAGAGACTTGAAATTGAGGCAATGTCTCCGATTTTGGACTAGGTTTTTGCATTTTTAAGCCAACTAGTATGTATCCAAGTTCTTTGAAGTTCTTGAGTACATTATGATTATGTAAATCATGCAAAATTTTAAACTTACCTTGAAACCTATCTTGGATGGAAAAAGTGTGTCTTTGTAGAAAACAATTAAAAGAAAAGAAAAAGAAAGAATAAAAGCTGCACTATGCAATGTAAATCAAAATCACATTCAAAAAGAGGAAGGAAATATGTCAACAAGAAAAAGAAGAAATAATAAAGAGCTCCTCTAATATCAATACAAATCAAACTCAAGATGAGGACGCTTGTGTGTTCAAAAGAAAAAGCAAAAATTGAGGAAAAAAAAAGCAAAAATTTAGTAAAAGCCAAGAAATATCAAAGTAGAGGAAGAGTTTGTAGTTTTGTATCATTTACTTGATGATACTATGCTTGAGATAGGAATTAGGAGTGTATACTTGTTAGTCTAGTGTATAAAGTGTAAAATCTCTTTTCAAGTTATTTGATGTTATACTTGATCTCAAGTACGAAGATTTTGAGCTAAATGAGGAGATACAACTCTTTAGAGTAATAGATTAATGTTTTGAATCTCTTGTTAGTGACTTGAGTACATGTTGATTAATTAAGTGATGAAAGACATGAAAATCATGTGAGCTATGATGCTTGAGCTTCTTAGAATGAGTTTTCTGTCGCAGCTAGTTCCATTCATATCCAAAAGCTGTAATTTGGTGCATTTGTGAAAGAGAAATATCAAGAGTGACTTTTGTGAGTCTACTGAAATGTGTTAGTTGTCCTTGTGTGTTTTGTACTTAAACATGATGTTTAGAATTTGCTTGAGGATAAGCAAAGAGTTAAGTTGGGGGTAGTTGATAAATGTGTAAAAAGACACATTTATCTCACACTTTCATGCGTAAATTGACACTTTTTTGATGAGTTTCTGCTATAAATGGACAAATTTCATGATGTGGATCAAATGCACTTGAAAATGCAAAAAGCTATCAAATAGGATCAAATAGAATGTAAAGGAGGGCCATAATGTTGAAATCAAATCCTTGTTGCAATATTGAATTAACTGTAGTAAATCTTTGCAATTGCTGATTGAATGACCTGAAGGAAAAATGAGTGCTATCCTTAGTTTGCTACGGACAATTTCTTCTGGACAATTATGCAGCTCATGTGCGGCATGTTTGGTTCAATCTTATCTGTGTGATGAATTTAGCAGAACACCATCTTGAAATCTGTCAATTGGAGAATAGCCCATCCATCAACAGCAACATGGACGACCTGCTCTTCACTGATACATATCGAGCTCATCTTCTCCAGCAAAACAACCGAACTGAGCTCCACCAACTTGAACTGTTGTAGCATGAGTGAGCAAGACCAACTGTAACGCATGCCTGAGCTTCTATGAAGCAGAGATCCAAGTTCAGCAGCGAACTCATAATTAAAGCAGTAGATCTGAGCTTTCCATTAAACCAAGCCTTGCTAAATTCAGCTTTCACTGACCTAGCAGAGCAACCAAATTTCCAAGCAGCAGCACAGATACCGACCAACTCTCTACATCTATTCCAAGCAGTTGATTAGAGTTTGATGATGAACATCGATGAAACCGACCTGCAATTTCTGCAAAATGACTCACTTGTTCTGTAATTTATGTGACATATCGAGCCACTGCTACTGATTGAATTGAGCAGCAACACAAGCACCATCGCCTGCAAGTCAACCGAGCTATGGCAGTCCTCTATACCGACCAAACAGCCGTCGAGCAACCACGACTCATGACAGCAACAGACCAGTCACATGACCTCCAACTGAGGGAGTAGCGTCAACATATCGACCAAATCTGTGATTGACCCCAAGCATTCATGTCATGGAACAGAGCAAGCCCCAAGATTTAAGACCCGAGCTGGTTTAAAGCCGAGTAGAGCACGAGCTATCTAAGCAACTGTTGACCAACTTCACACAGCAGAAACTAGCGGCTAAAGTAACACCGAGCGCTCCAGCTCAATCCATGACCAATCTCCATGCCATTAGCAGCTAAACGTAATCTTCTTGACCGAGTAGTATTCGAGCGCCCACCAACATGTATTTGAAGCATTGCTGAGCTGCTTCAAATCATCACTGAGCTCCCTCTACTGCTTAGTGCCGGCTTGCAATATAAGCAACAATGACGAGCTGCTACGTTTTACTAATCAAGCCAGAGTCCAACAGAAGAAAAGCAGTAGCCCAAACAGGAGATGATCAGATTTGCCAAGCTTCATTGATACAAAGCTACCCCAAGTAGCCAATTAAGCATAGTAGATTTCGAACTCTCAGTTACTGCATGATCAAAGACCCGACCTTCCTCGAGTAACGAGCAAGGAGCAACAATACAGCAACTAAAGCTACACCGACCAGCTGCTCCACACCACATGCCGACCAATACTCAAAACAACCTACATTGAGCTCATCTTCTATCCTTTCAACATTTTGGGGCTGATTTGTTTGAAAGCCCATTTTCTTTTCTCCTTTTTTTTAATAAATATTTTAGGACTCATTTTTGTTGTACTTGCTACAGGATTTTGGGCTTCCACTCCACATATCTTTCACTTCATTTACCAACTCACTTTCTACAATACCCTATATAGACATTCCACCATCTTTCACCTCATCCATCTCACCTCACTCACCATGCTCAACCTCACCTCATCAACCTCACATCAGTTCATCTCATCTCTAGCACTATTTATTCTAAACCATCACTGTAGAGTTGGACCCTAGAATTACTAAAAGAAATTCTGCAATTTCTAAGTGATTTTTCTCCTTTATCCTTTGTAATGGATTGTATTCAGATTATATTGAATGAAATTTCACTTTTCGGTATGAGCTAGATTTATTTAGTGGAATTTATGTGAAGTGTTTATAGATTTCCTAAGTGGTTGATTAGTATTTTATAACAAGCTTTGTTAATTTAGAATTTTGGTTATTCCTATTTCAATGTTCATGAGATAAAATTTGTCTATGAATTCTCTTATGAATTAAGATTTGAGATACTCAATCGGGATTTGATGATTTGATTAAAATAGAAAATATAACTTCGAAATCGACATGAACACATGCGGTTTTGGCTCAAGTTGTAAAACTCATGTTCTTGATGAGACTGAAATTGTGGTTTATTGACACAGACTTGTGCTTAAACCATAAATTCAATTAGAATAATATGGCATGTGAGAGGAGTGTGTTATTTAACTGATAATTATAAATGGATTACTCGAAATAGATATCCATGTTATGATTAGAATTTTTGCAACTTAAAAGGGAAGCAAATTCTTGTGAGTTTAGCTAAAATCCAAATAAACAAACGTGATTATAATTACAAAGCAACGAATGGAAATCCTAACCAAAACTATTACATAATCCCTCCTATTTACTGAAGGAGTTTCACCTAGTAGTTTTAACATTAGTTTAGTCTTTAGTGTTAAAATATTTGTAATTTGTAGTGGTAATTTTTAGAAGTATTAGAAATCTTAAATTCCAATTCGGTTGCTTGGATTAGAGAAGAATCACTATAATCTAGTACTTAGTCAATTAGGTCTCTGTGGATCATGACCTTGAATACTCCCGCTTAGCTATACTTGCATGATCGGTACACTTGCTGATGGCTTTCACATTGAAATTGATTTTTATAAAAAAAAATGCATTTAAAGTTGTCTGACAAACGTAAAATCCAACGAAAGCAAAAACATGTTTCAAGCAATTTGGCACCATTGTCGGGGAGCTAATCGGAGTTTAGTTGAGTTGAGCTGAGCAAGTTGACCTAAGAGCTAAGCTAAGCTTCGGTACAAATATTAGATTTGCGATTAGACTTTAAAACTAGGCTTTGTTTGTGTATGTGTTATGTTTTTTGTCATATATAGTAGTATTGTTATGCTCTTAGTATGTTAAAGTGTGTAGTTGCGTTCTTTCAGTGTTTGATGTGTGTTTTAAGTCACGTCCCAACGAGTACCCTAAATGTGATAGCCCACCGTACACAATATTAAAACTTGAGAATGACTACCTTAGTCACCCGGAAGCTTTCATATTGGTAAAAGATGTACGTTCACAACAAAGAGAGGCTAGTGGAGTTATGCATTTTAAGATAATGGCAGCAGAACAATCAAAGAAATGCTATTATGATTCATCAAAATATAAGGTCTTACAACTTCTTCGGGGTATTCCCCTGATAAACCTCCATAATAACATAGTCTTCATAAATCGAATAACTAAACTAAAAGATTTTTGAAGGAAATCTAATCAAAAGTCTTCAAAATAGAATTTCTCCAAAAGCTCCAAAAAAAAAAAAAAATGTAAGTTCTACCCAAATGATCATGGTGATCTCGGCACAAAAACAATAATCTTACAACATCAGAAATCTATTAGTAAATAAGCATAACGAGCTTAGTGAGATATTCCTTATGCAAAAGTACTCATAACAAAGCAGTCAAACAAGTTCTTGAAGCAAGCATATGAAATGTAACAACCATATGATCAAACAATACATACGACTATCTGGTTTTGTGTGTAGGATGGATTTACCTCCATTAGTGGTTAGGGAATGATTTGAACTGAGCCCCAATTAACCTCTTTGAAATTTTGCATGCGTTTTGGGGTTCCAATGAACCGTACTATTAGTCCCCAGGCTTTCCTTACCCAAAGCGATCGATCCGGCTCAACTATACCTTGAGGTCGTATTCCCCGAACATCCAAATTCCTCAAGATGTAACTAGATAGCTTACCTTTCTGGTCTCACTCTGAGGAGTAGTAGCAAAATGCGAAATGATATTCTATGTGATATGCATGAGTAATTTAGTTTATGGGATTTCCAATTCGACATTAATTCATTTAAAACGATCAATCAATATTTGCACACACAACAATATACATAGAGATAATTATAACAATCAACAAATCGGGCTCCGATATTCTTATCATTCATTGATCACACATAGCAATTCACATACATAACTCCCATGATAACCCATATGCATATCAATTTTTATATTTTCCTACTATCTAGTGCTCTATTCTACAAGTACATGCGCAAATACAAAATACGTAAAGGAAAAACTCACTCGTCCATTTTCACAATCTTCTTTGTCGTAGTAGTCCTTTGGAAGGGAAATCCCATATGCTTTGTTGCCTAGAAAAAAGAAATATTCAAGATGAAATTTCACGGAAGTTCTACTCAAACTTTCTAATTTTTTTTTTTTTATGTTCGTCAAAAATCGTATAGAAGGAAATTCCAACTTAAAATTACCATAACTTGCTCATTTTAACTCAAAATTTCACATATTATATACCATTTTCTACCTACTCGAAAATATCTATCTATTTGTAAGTTATTTTTGTCATAAAAAGTCTTTTGGGTCATGAAAAAGGTGGATACAGAATCTCCACGAAAATCCCAACCCTTGAAATATAAATTTCAAACTTTTCTTTATCCAAAAAATCCTTTAGCAAAAATATAGAGATTTGTATAATTGAAAAACCCTTTGAATATATATATTTATATATAGACTCATATTGTATGCATGATTCAATGGTGTAGTCTCAACGATTATTTTTCGTAAAACTATTTATCTTATGGTGTTGAAAACTTGAATCTTTATAATTTCTTTTCCAAGTGTTTTGAAAGAACTTTATAAATTCTTGGGTTGTTACAAAGAAGTGTATTCTTTTTTTTTTTCCAATTTCTTTTCTAAAATAAATAAAATTCTCTTAACTTTGGTTTTGTACGAATTTTACTTCTAGTGATAAAAATGAAGTTTCCAAAAGTTGTTGATAACCTATATTAATTTGTGTTGTATATATATTTTTTCCTTTTTAAAAAATGGTTTTGATAAACAAGTCTTCTTCCTCTTATATTTTAACTTTCTAACTTCTAAAAAAAATAAATAAATAATTTTTTTTCTAAAACTTGGTCCTTTAACTTCTTTATCTATTTTACTTAGAAAGAAATCATTTTTTTTAACATGCTCTTAAGTTGTTAATAATATCTATTGTTTTTTGAATTGACTATGTTTCCAATTTATTTCTTCGAAAATGGGTTTATCATTTAAATTCTTCGCAACCTTTATTTTTCTAAGTGGGTTTATAATTTAGTGAGTTGTTTTATCTTAACTTTGAAAATCAATCTAGTTCTTGGTTGTATTATGGAGTTAGAAAAGAAATCCTATAATGAAGTCATTATAAAAAAAATTTGAATATTAAAGAGTTATTAACACTAAGTTTTAATAAACTTTATGTTACTCATCATAAAAAGAAAGTGTTTATTTCCCTAGTTAATTTCTTTAGTAAAAATCATCTTTGGGTCTATTTGGATGATCTATTTTTCATCTGTATCTATATTTTTTCAAAATGATATGTGTAAATATGTCCGATTTGCATATATTTTATCTATGTTTGATCTTTTGATGAAAACTGCTAACTTTTTTTTTATCTATATCTATTTCTTGATAAATAATTTGTTAGAAAAAAGTTTGAAAAAAGTGTCTGTATCTGCTGGAAAAAGCCAAACAAACAAACCCTTTTATTGTTATTGAAGGGAATTTATGATGGGTTTGTCTAAATTTTTGAAAAGAATTTTATAAAAATATTTTTTCCATGTTTTTTATGATAAAATCTTTGTTTAAGTTCAAAGTTAGAAAATAAAAGAGTTTGGTTCTATTTTTCCTTATTAAAGAGAATTTCCACTTTAAATTTGTTGAGACAATATCATTATAATGATGCATGCACATGATTATATAGTATAGAAAAGATGAAAAGTATCACATAATAATATAAGAAGGATTATTAGAAGCAAAAATGAGTGAAATAATAGAATCAAACATTGGGAACCTTAGCTTCATCAAGGTAACCCAGTCACGTATTGGAAGCCTTAGCTTCATAAAAGCTTCCCGATTAAGTATTGGGAGCTTTAGCTTCATCAATGTATCCCGAGATTAAGAATAGAATAGTTTAAAAAAAAAGAAAAAGAAAGAAAGGAAAAGCGATAATGAAAGCAATAATAAGAGCATTAAGAATAATAATAAAAGTAAGTTAGTAAGACATAGTAAGCATTTAGGCTCTAAGAAATATATATACACACATATAGATAATAATATATATAAGGTTAAGTTAGAAGCATAATAATAACAACATAATATCATAATAACAAAATAATAAAATCGAAATTCTTGGCATGTGCAAGAATAAAACATGAACATGTTGTTGCTTTTACAACTCATATGAGTTTCAAGAAACAACACCATAGTCATACTAAGTTACATGACATGGGTAAATAATTTTTAGAAAATCTTTACCTAAAGATGTGTATGTGTTGATGAAAGAAGGTGATGGTTATAAGAATATGTGGGTGGTAATATGTGGAAGATGGTTTTTGTGTAGAGGAAAAAAAGTTGGAAAGAATTGTTTAAAAATGATTTTTGATTGAGAGAAATTTTGTGGAGAGATTTTGTAGTATTTTGTTATGTAAAAGTGAATGTGTGAAAGGAGTGAAGGGAAAGGGGGTATTTATAATTGAAGTTGGAGGGAAATTAAGAGGTCATTAAATAAATGAAAAGGAAAAGAAATTGTTGGCATGAGAAAAAGAGTAATTAAAAATTAATTTTAGAAGAAAAGTGTAAGAGAAATTTAGTAATATGTGGTGTAGAATTTTTATGAAAAAAGAAAATTGTAAGAAATAAGTATGTAGGTTGTAAGAATAGGTAGTACGAAAAGTAGAGATAGATGAATAGCAATGAATAGTATAGAATAGGATAATGAATAGTAAACAAGACTAATAAATTACCGATAGTAACAAAAATACGCGTAAATAGGCTATATTATTACGAGCTATTATCCACAAAAATTAAGAAACTGATATTTTTGGATTCCTTACCTTATTACGAGTCTAATGGTGTTATTGGAATACTTTTATCGTCCAGCATATCAGGGCATGATTTTCGAAAACTGATCCTGTTTGGATCCAAAATACCCTAAAAATTAGCGAATATGATATTTTTAAGCTTTCCTATATTATTACGAACTATTATCCACAATTATCTTAATTCCGTTGTTTAGGGTTTAAGAGTGTAGGATTGTCGGATCTAAATACTAGGGTTTGTTAAAGACTTTACTAACTTTTAGGGTTCTGGTTTGACTTCCGACTTTTTGGTTTATTCGTAAGATCATAAAATTTTAGGATTTTTGGCCGTGTTATATTTTTTATTCAAAATTTATGTTTTACTTTATCTTTATGATTTATTTAATATTTTTCAGTTACTAGGATTGTTTATTTGAGTATAGAGTTGTGTGATGACTCAATTTGACTTTTGGTATAAATTTAGATTTTTTATTTCTAAATTAACTGATAGGATTAAGGTTCTACAATTTTGTTGTTGAATATTATTTGGATATTCTATCTCGATTTATGTGTTAGAGATCGAATAAATGAATTATCACATGTTCGGGTTTTGAGTCAATCGATTATTGAATTTCTATTTTTTTAAGGTTCTCTTTTTCTTAAAGCAATGAAATTTTGTATTCGATATTGTTTAGGGTTTGGTTATAACTTGGATTGGCTTTTAGGGTTTTGATTTGGTATTTTAATTCCAGGATTATTTCCAAAGAGTAACTAAAAATTCAAGGTTTATATTTTGTGTTTAGTAGAGTAATATTTGCTTTGTTTTTGTTATGTGCATATGTGAAGTAGTTAAAAAAAAGAAGAAGAAGAAAAAGTTGAAATTTGTTTCAAGGGTTGTGTGCTCAATCAATTGTGTTCTTAAGAAATCATGATTGTTTACATTATCAAATTGCTTGAAATTTGTTTTTGCTCTCGATGGATTTTACGTTCATCAAACAACTATAAATACACGTTTTTTATAAAAATCATTTTCAATGTGAAAGTCATCAGCAAGTGTACCAAATGTGCAAGTATAGCTAAGCGGGAGTATTTAAGATCGTGATCCACTGGGAGCTAATTGACTAAGTAGTATATTATAGTGATTTTACTTTAACCTAGGCAACTGAATTGGAATTTGAGATTTCTAAATTAACTAAGCTACTTCTAAAAGTTAACACTGTGAATTACAACTATTTTAACATTAAAGACTAAACTGGGTGAAACTCCTTCAGTAACTAGGTTTGGGATAATGTAATGGTTTTAGTTAGGATTTCCATTCGTTGCTTTGTAATTATAATTAGGTTTGTTCATTTGGATTTTGACTAAACTCTTAAGAATTTGCTTCCCTGTTAAGTTGCAAAAATTTTAATTATAACATGGATATCCCTCTCGAGTAACCCATTTATAATCATCAGTTAAATAATACACTCCTCTTACAAGCCATGTTATTCTAATTGAATTTGTGGTTCATGCACGTGTCCGAGCCAATAAACCACAATTTCAATTGCATTAAAAAAGTGAATTCTATAACTTAAGCCGAAATCGCATGTGTCTGTGTCGGTTTTGAATTTATATTTTCTATTTCAATTGGATCATCAAATCCCTGTGGAGTATCTCAAATCCTAATTCATAAGAGAATTCATAGACAAATTTTATCTCATGAACATTGAAATAGGAATAACCAAAATTCCAAATTAACAAAACCCATTATAAAATACTAATCAACTACTTAGAAAATCCATAAACACATCGCATAATCCCACTAAATAAATCTAGATCATACTAAAAAGTGGAATTTCATTCAATATAATATGAACACAATCCATTATAAAGGATAAAGGAGAGAAATCACCTAAAATTGCATAACGTCTTCTAGTAATTCTAGGGTCTAACTCCATGGTGATGGTTCGGAATGAATAGTACCAGAGCTGAGATGAATTGATGCGAGGTTGATGAGGTAAGGTCGAGTTGGTGAGTAAGGTGAGCTGGATGAGGTGAAAGATGGTGGAATGTCTAGATCCAAGAGGCCAGACTGAGGGGTAAGTTTTTTCAAAATGACAATGAAGTTGTTATATATAAAGCATTGTAGAAAGTGAGTTGGTAAATGAAGATATGGTTATGTGAAAGTTGACTGGGTTAGGTGTATTGTGATGTGAAAGATATGAGAAGTAGATTCCCAAGATCCTATAGAAAGTACAATAGAAATCAGAGTCATAAAATATTTACCAAAAAAAAAAAAGGGCTATCAAACAAATTAGCCCCAAAATGTCGAAAGAAAAGAAGATGAGATCGGAGTAGGTTGTTTTGAGTATTGGTCGGCATGTGGTATGGAGTAGCTGATTGGTGTAGCTTTGGTTGCTCTACTATTGCTCCTTATTCATTACTTGAGTAAGGTCAAGTCTTTGATCGTGTAACAACTGAGAGCTCATAATCTGTTATGCTTAATTGGCTACTTGGTGTAGCTTGGTATCAATGAAGCTTGGCAAATCTGATCATCTCCTGTTTGGGCTACTGCTGTTCTTCGGTTAGACTCTGGCTTGATTGGTAAAACACAAGATAAGTGTCAAAAGTCCCACATTTTTCATGCTTATTTGAACATATTTATTATGTAGTTTTTATGATTTGATCAAGAAAATGACATTTATTTTGTTAAAATTCATTTTCAAGCTTTAATGGCTTATTTAGATGATTATATGATGATTTGAAGCAACAAAAGCAAGATTGGGCCAGATTGTGCAAGAAATAAGCCTTTTATCTTTTCAATCCCTTCTTTAGCATTGTAAGGTTAGGATGGGAAGAGAAGAAATTAGAATATTATAAATACCCTCTTGCCTTCATTTTATGAGAGGAGGAAAAAAAAAAGAATTTAACATATCCCGTACATAGCCACCAATAGAATAGTAGGGTTTTAGAGAATATTCCTCAAAACCTTAGAGAAAAACATGATTTTTCTCTTTAGAGAGAGAACCTAGAGAGAGAAACACAAGGACTCTTAGGGTTTCACAGTAGCTTTGAGCTTAAACGTTTCAATTCATCAAGGATATTGTTCTTTATTGCTTTATCTTACTATGGGTCCTTGCTACTTCTCTGATTCTTTGACTTGTATTATTATATTCATGGATGAGTAGTTGATTTTGTTTAGTTTTGTGGATCCTTATTCGATTTCATGTAACATTACTGCACTCTATCTTGAATATGTGTTGTTTTATTGTGTTCAATAGCTTAAGCTTCATATTTCTTAAATATGTATAGTGCATGATATGGGTTCATGTCAAATTTCGTTAAAATAGGCTGGGAGGCCATTTTAATGAATAGATCTAGCCTATTTGATGAGATTGCTCTAATTGCCTTAGGAGAGGGCTTGGTGAGGTCTTCTGTTACTTGTTTTGAAATTCATTGGGTTGGGTTTTAAAAACAAAGGATTCTTGTTCTTTATGCAAATCGAGACTAATTATAGCTTAAGAAGGGATTCCGACAATTTGGTTTAGATTTAGAGTTTATGACCTTGGGAGAAGCTTAAATTTACATTCGTGAATCCAACGGTTCAATAATTAACACAATATTTTCTAAGAAATTCTTGAGTTACATGAATAGATCTAACATGAAGCATGACCTAAGCAACCTTATGAATTGATTTATCTTTATTCTTGCATGCTGCTGTGTAACTTGCTACTTTGTTTTGCTATTCTTTTTTGTTATCTTAGACTTAGATTAGCTTATGTGTATATAAAACCCTTCTGTTTTTGTTCGGCTAGATAATAGGAAAAGAGCGAGAGTAGAAGTACTCACCAGCTTTTCCTTAGAATATGACCTAGATCTTTTTCTACTATGCTACATCTGATGGGTGTGCTGCCCTGTGGAGACCGTAGTTAAACAATGATTTAGAAAAGAATTTACAAATTTAAAACTCGGTTTTCTCTCCACTAACACAACAGCTCGTCATTGCTGCTTATATTTTAGGCTGGCACTAAGCAATGAAGGGAGCTTGGTAATGATCTGGAGTAGGTCAGCAATGCTCCAAATACATGTTGATGAGCACTCGAATATTGCTTGGCTAAGGAGATTATGTCCAACTACTAGTGGCATGGAGCTCAGTCAAGATTGAGTTGGAGGGCTCAATGTTACTTTGGTCACTGGTTTCTACTGTGTGATAAGTTAATTTTATTATATTGTTTTCATAAGACTTTGAGCTTATTTTGGTGAGTTTTTATTAAATTCATATAAATTTGGTTCTTTTAATGTTAAATTGTTGTTTTTCAGCTCTTAAATCAAATGAAGAAGAATTGAAGTGTTTTTAATCAGATTTAGAGCAAAACAACAGCCAAAGTAAAGAACAGAAATGTCGCGCCTTGTTTTATACCAATTGAGGCCAAAATATAAGGCAAAACAACAAAAAATTATTCTATTGCGCCTCAAATTTGGCCCTTGACATGACCTTGATGATTGTTCTGAGGAGATCAAGCCAAACTTGGAAAAAGCATCTGTTGTGCCTCAATGTCACGCCCTAAATTTGACCCGCGACAATTATTGAAGTGAAGTACAAACCTTTGCCTTGCTTGTGTTGCGCCTCAAACCATCAAGGCAATTGAGCCCTTGATAGCACTCAATTTAGCCCTCGATGGAAGAATAGATAGAAACAATAGCATTTTATTAGCTCAAGTCGAGCCCTATCTTTAATGCAGCATTCGAGCACTTAACTTACCCCTCTATGAGCGATTGTTTTGACAACGATGCAAATGCGTGCATGGATAAAGAATTTGTATTATGTTAAAAAGAATCCGCTACATCTGCGATAAATCATCGTTTCTTTCTGTGCCCTTGTCCTCTAAATAAGCATGTACATCATTGTAATAAGCATGTTGTACAATGTGCAGAATTAACATAGCGTAGTGAGAGAATTCTTAGAGCGAAAGAATCTCGTTTCTTCTTGCTTTAAAGAGTCTCAAGGTTTTCTGGGTAAAATCATTTTAACCCTTTGTTTGTAATTTCTGCAAGATTTTGTATTGAATTATAATATCTTTAGATCAATTTCATATTATTTCTTTAGATAATATTTGTAATTTCTAAATCCATTGAGAAATAATCTCCTATAGCTTAGGGTTTGTAAATCCAAATTTTGATTCATTTGATTTCAAATGCACTTTCAATTCAATATTGAACGGGCATTTGTAATTTGTAGCTTGGTTTTAATTTCGTGTGTCTAATTACATAGTGCACAAGTTAGATTCATATTTGATTTCAACTGAATAGGCCGAAATATCATTCTTTTGAATATATGGAGTTGATCCTGAATATTTCAAGAGAGGGCGGGTGAATACTTTCTGTCACTTGTTTTGAAATTCATTAAGTTGGTTTTAAAAAACAAAGGATTCTTACACTTTATTCGGATCGAGGTAGATGATAGCTTGAGAAGAGATTCCGATGGTCTCATTTAGATTTAGAGCTACTGACCTTGAGAGAGGCTTTACTTCAATGAATCCAACAGTGTAAATACCCCAACAAACAAGTCTCTCTCTAAGTTTGGTTTTTAAGAAATCACATGATAAGGAGTCGGTGAAGCAAATCCTGGGTTGTCTTCCTGCATAGTTGCAAATCGATCCCTTAATTTTGCTTAAAAAACATTTGTGAATACTATTAACATTAGCGTAACTTCTGTTTTCATTATGTTTTGCTAAATTTTTCTTGGCTAAGATAATAGAGGAAATATGAGCATGATAGATGCCACAATTTCCATGGGATTCGACCTAATTCTTTCTATACTACTTCGGTAGGTGTGCTTGCCATTATTATTGATAATTGATAACCAACGTTGGATAGAACTAATTAGTTATATAAATTTTGAAAAGCTTTCATTTCGAGTTGTGCTTTTAAAGTTACATTTTACAAAACCAATCAACAAGCATTTCTAGTGCTGTCGTCGAGGAATGGTGTTGTATTCATTTATTTGAAGCCTAATAGGGCAATATCAGAAAGCATTTCACATATTATTCTAGCCGCCTTTGCATATAATCTTTTTCGTACTCTAAATTTTTCTATTTCTTTATGATTTGCACGTTTTCTTTTGTTTTAGTTTCTTTAGCCAGGATGGAACGACAGACCCATCGAATAGCTCCACAGATTGAAGAAATGATGAAACAATAACACACTGGAGGAGGATTCTACTCACCTTACCAATCACTCAGTTACGACCCCATGGATTTGATGAATCATAACTTTTTGGCAATTCACCCTAGAGCACCTTGGAGTCACCAACAGCAGTGGAGTCATTATACTCCATATCAGAGCATGTATCAAGGAGATTTTTACGCAGGCAGTTACCTATAGAAATCCAATGTGGAGGTATTCTTTATATCCTTCATCCAAAATTCTGAGTACCATTGCCAGCACATAGAGCTGGTAATACAAAGTCATTCTAACTCCCAAAAAATCTTGAAATTCAAATGAATAATGTTATAGACATGCCTAGAGAAACAATTCGAGAAGGAGTCTATGCTATTATTCTAGGAAACAAAAGAGAATTACAAGAAGGAGTATTGAAAAGGAAAGTGAGAGAGAACAAGAAAAAGAACAGACAATTGAG
Source organism: Combretum micranthum (assembly GCA_024138025.1). Taxonomy (NCBI): domain Eukaryota; kingdom Viridiplantae; phylum Streptophyta; class Magnoliopsida; order Myrtales; family Combretaceae; genus Combretum; species Combretum micranthum. The sequence continues at coordinate 312,986 of JAMXBD010001534.1, forward strand.
AAGGAAAAATTCGGGGAAAAAGAAGAAAATGAAAAGAAAGAACAGAGTAAAAATCAAGAAGAAATTGAAAAAGAAAGTGCGAGCGAAAAAGAAACCGAGGAAGATCAAGTATAAAAACAACAAAATGAGAAAAAGAAAGAGAGAGAAGAAGAAAATGAAGTAGAGGAAAGGAGAGACACATCCACTATCAACCTTACAAGCCTCTTTTACCTTACCCAGCTAGAGCCAAGAGAAGAAGAGATGAGAGCAGTTTAATAAATTCCTTGAGCTTTTCAATCAGTTGCACATTAACCTACCCTTAGTAGACGTGCTTTCTCAAATGCCAAAATATGAAAAATTTCTAAAGGAACTACTCTCAAATAAAAGAAAGCTTGAAGAAATATCAATGGTTACCCTCGGAAAAGAATGCTCAACAGTACTTTTGAATCAACTCCCAAAGAAAAGGTAGGATCCAGGAAGTTTCATCATCCCCTACCTGATTAGAAATCTACTTGTGGAGAAAGCCTTAGTAAATTGGGGGCAAGCATTAATTTGATGCCCTATAATATGTTCAAAAAGTTCAGTCTGGGAGAACCAAAAGTTTTTAGGATAAGTTTACAGTTAGCCGATAGATCTACCAGATATTTTAAAGGGGTAATCGAGGATGTTCTTGTGAAAGTGTAGAATTTTATTTTCCCTACTGAATTTATCATTCTAGACATGGATAAGAGAATAGATGTCACATTAATAACAAAAGGAGCCATTATTAATGTGAAATATAGGAAGTTGGCATTAAGAGTTAGGAATGATGAAATGATCATTGAGTTATCAAAGGGTACAAAGCAAGGAGTGATGAATGATGCTGATTGTTTAGCTTTAGAGTTTGCAGACTCTGAAATTTTTAGAGCAATACAGGACATGGCTAATAGCTGTTCAATAGAAACATGTTTTTAAAAAGGAAATTGAGGAAAATTCTAGTTCAATAAAGAAAATAGAAGAGTTAGCACAGTTGGAAGACGATAAAGAGATTGTGGGGAACAAAGTAAAGCTGGAGATGAATTGAGATGAGATAGGAAGATTAAAGCCTTATGTCAAAGAGCCTTCCGAACTTGAGCTAAAATGATTACCAGACCATTTAGAGTATGCTTTCCTCGAATAAAACTTCAAGTTTCCTGTTATTATATCCTTGAAGCTTGATACTGAACAAAAAGAGGAGTTATTGAAGATTTTGAAAAAACACAAAAGGGACAACAACATAGAAGATTGATGATATCAAGAGAATAAGTCCTTCTTACTGCATTGATAAGAGTTTGATGGAAGATGATTTCAAGCCTATTATGAACCACAGAGACGATTGAATCCCAATATGAAGGAAGTGATGAAGAAAGAAGTGGTGAAGTTACTAGATGCTGGAATTATTTATCCCATTTCTGATAGTACATGGGTAAGCCCAACACAAGTGGTGCCTAAAAAGGGTGGGACGTATGTGGTTCCAAATTTTGATACCTATGCATACAGTTATTGGTTGATGGGTCTATATCGATTATCAAAAGCTCAATGATGCCACCAGAAAGGATCATTTCCTCCTACCATTCATTGATCAAATGATAGAAAGGTTGTCTGGTCATGACTACTACTGTTTTCTTAATGGGATATCTGGGTACTTTCAGATCCCATAGCACCTAAGGACCATGAAAAGACAACTTTCACATGTCCATATGGAATATTCACCTATAGAAGAATATTTTATGCAATGCACCAGTAACTTTCTAAAGATACATGCTGGCTATCTTTGAGGAATATATTGAGGAAATCATCGAAGTCTTTATAGACGATTTTTCTATCTTTGGGGATTCATTCAAGAAATGCCTTCAAAATCTCGGTGAAGTTTTGCAAAAATGTGAAGACATGAATTTAGTTATGAGCTAGGAAAAGTGTTATCTCATGGTCCAAGAAGGAAAAGTTCTTGGATATAAGATCTCTAAGAAGGGGATGGAGGTGGATGCAGCTAAAGTTGATATCATTGCCAAACTCCCTCCACCCATAATAGTCAAAGGAATAAGGAGTTTCCTCGGACACGCTGGATTATACAGAAGGTTTATTCAGGATTTTTCAAAGATATCTCGTCCATTGATGAAATTCCTCAAAAAGGATGCCTCATTTAATTTTGATGAAGAATGCATAGGCGCCTTCAACACTTCAAAAGACAAGCTCACACAAGCTCTAATAATGCTTGCACTAGATTGGAACCTTCCATTTGAGCTTAGGTGTGATGTAAATGATTCAGTTGTGGAAGCAATTTTGGGCTAAAGAAGGAAGCGCCACTTCTAGCCCATCCATTATGCTAGCAGAACGCTAACAGTATAAGGACCCGCTATCACCCCTATAATTAAAATAAGCGATAACAGTTCCCTAACCACATATAACCTGTAAGATTATATGTAAGGTTGTTTAAAAAGAAGTGTTTGAGGAATTGTTTGTCTAATTTTACATAGTTAATATAATAACAACCATAATTTTTTTTTCAAAACTTTTAACAAAACATACTACACCATTATCATAATTCCCGCTTAATAAAAAAAAAATAAACTCAAGTCATATATAGCTAAGTACACACACACACATATATATATATACATTACAACCAAAGGCTTCTTACAAGCCTTAACAATATTATACATATAAAATCCAACTATAACCTTAAATACTATCACAAGACTAATACAACTAGTCTAATACAAAATTTGGATTCCATCAAGTCTAAGGTCATCTCTAGTCCTCCAAATCATTAAGAAAATCCTCAAAATCGGTTCCATACCCCATACTAGTGTAAAACTCATCGGATTCATCACCTGAAATGGTTAAAATACGAGCCAAAGGCCCAGTACGCAAGTAACGAATACAAATGCAAAGTGATTCACATGCTTAAGCTAAATACAAAATGCAACAACCAATAATTTATTATTCAATCTTTAGTTAGTCATACATCATGGGAGTATTCAAACTCCGGATATCAAAGATCTAGTATCATGTCCGCCTCCATGAGTGGTCCATACTGTTCATATAGACTAGGCAGCCCAACCTTCTAGCGTAGCCCATAATACTAGGGGATCCTGAGTAACGCATCATGACGCTCAAGGGGTTGATATAAGTAGTTCGGATACTTATATCTCATAGATAAATCTATCCAATAACGAAAAAGTACCATGCCCCCAATCTGAGTAAGGTGCCGCTCTCCGAACCAAATTCAATGGCATAAAAGACAATCAACACTCATCAATTATTAAAATTTTCTTAATTTAGAGCAACTTGAAGTAATGCTTATCCCAACAAAGAAACAAGCAAGTTACCGCGTACCTAAGATAGCTCGGGAACTAATGAGGTTGGCCGAGCGAGAATCTATGACTGTTCAAGATAATATTGAATTTCCCACTAAGTTTAAGCACTAATTAACTAGTTCCAAATATAATTAATCAAAGAAATTCAATTAAATTATTACAAAGTCACAACAGAGCATTTAAACATCCTTTTATATCATACAATACTTAATAATTATTCAATTGATCATATATCAAGCTTTGGAAAATTTTGAAGAAAGTTTTTGAAAATGAAAACTGTAGGGGACATGCCGACCTTCAACGCCGACGGCGTTGAACCGGTGCACAATGCACTAAAACTCAATGCTTCCTAATACTGATAAAAAAAGAAGGACCTTAGAAATTTCAAAATGGAAATCATGTGCGCTTAAGGATAAAAAGTGATTATCATATGATCTTTTGGGAAGTGATAAAATAAGTTGGAAGACTAGCTTGTCATCTAAATGTGTTGGAAACATGCGACATATTCCAAATCTCTATATAATGATTGGTCGAGGAATCAAGTTACAAGAATAAAAGGGAAGTGCTTTTAAAGGAGGACTTTCCCTATAAAGAATACCCAATACAAACATTTATCCCGAAGAATTCAAAAGATAAGAAATGAGAAAATCGATTAAGAGGAATCTTTTTCAAGTAACTTGAGGAGATACGAATGAAGCACAACCCAAGTATTCAAGTTTGGTTGAAACCGCAATTAGAAATTTCCAAGTTTTGAGGACAAAACGTTCTTTGAGAGGGATAGGTTGTAAACCCCCAAATTTTTGGAATCAGTTTAAGCCTAAAATTCTAACCGGAAGTCAACCGGAGCTCTAAAGCTCAACAAAACCCTAGTTTACCGTAACCCTTAAGTCCGACATTGCCGTTTTCTTTGGCCCTAGAAAACGAAGTTGGAATAATTAGCTAGAATAGTTCGTAATAACTATAAGTTATATAAAAATATCAGTTTTGCAAATTTCGGGTGTCCTTTGAACCCGATTGGATACAGTTCCTGAAAAAGTGTCTCGGGGCTCGGAATAGTAAAAATATTCTGAATATACCGTTAGACTCGTAAAAATATAAGATTTCCAAAAATATCAATTCCTTAATTTTTTGGTAGCTAAAAATATCAGATATCGTATTTATACGCGTATTTTCTTACTACCAGTACTTTATTAGTCATATCTACTTTACATTACACTATTCATTACTATTCTACACTATTCTTTTATCTCTACTTTTTCTTACACCTACTCTTACAAACACCATAACCTAGAACCTTTACTTTTTACCTTTCCCATAACTTTATTTCACATCTACTTTATTTATTATTTCATTTAATCTACAAAAAACAAAAATATAAAATTACTCCCCCTCTCATAACACCATGGCCAGCGCCCCATGTTCCCCCCTCTTCCTCAATTTTGTTTCAATTTTTATTTATTTTAATCATACAAAAATCCCTCCATATTTTCTTATAAATACCCCCCATCCTCTTTCACTTCTTTCACACAATTACTACCTACAAATTCATACAAAAACTCTCCCAAAATCTCCTCTCAAAACTCTCTTAAAATACCATCCCAAAACTCTCTCAAAATAGTTCCACAACAATTTCTACCAACAACTAAAACCCATAACCACATAACAATACCAAAGTCTTCTTTAGGTAACCACTACATATTATTTTCTTCTTCTTTATGTCATGTAACTTTACATGACCATAGTGTGAATTTCTAAAGACTACAAGTTATGGAAGCTACATTATGTTCATGTATTGTTCTTGTTCATGAAAAAACTATTTATATTCATGTTATTATTTTTATTCATATTATTGTTATTATAACTAAGTATTATTATCTAAATATATATATGTACATATTCTTTAGAGCATATAATCTCACTTGCAATTTATTTACTTTATGCAATGCAATTTATTTATTATTCCATTGTAATTTATTTACTTATTCCTTGTTATTTTAAGACTAGTCTCTAGTCTTAGACTTGTCCATATCAAGTCAAAACAAGTTTTTTTTTTTTTTTTTTTAATTTTGGGACTAGTTTACTTCTTAGTCCTGGGAGCCTTGAAAAAGCTAAGACTCCAATACTTGACTTTATTATTATGTTATTTTTGTTTACTATTATTTCTCATAAATCATGTTCATTTAGATTGTTGTCCAAAATTTTCAATTTCTAAAAATAATTAACAAAAGAAGATTTTGTCACTTAGAAATAAGTTTATGTAAAGAATAAAATCTATATTCTAAAATAAAATCATTTCTTTTCAAGTTATAAAAAGAACCCACTACAAATTTTAGAAACTACTTTTACTATAAGAAGCTTCTTGAATCCTTTATTATTCCACTTTGTTTTTTAAAAGAAAATAATTGTTGGTACAAGAATTCTTTTTATGAAAAAGATAGACAAAATGAAAGGCTCAGGAATTTTTAAATAAAGACATTTACAAACAAATAGGCAAAGGAAATTGTATAAGAAAAATAAATAGGAAAAGTAGTACTAATATAAGAGAACTTAGAAAATAGAAAATTTTATCTTCAAAAAAGTTACTTGGAAAAAAAATAATAATAAAATCAACATAAAGCATTTTTGGAAAACAAAGGAAACAAGCTATTCATTTCAAGAAATTTACAAAATCAATTTTTGTAAACTATATTTTTCTAAAAACTTCAAACCGACATTGTTTTACTCAAGAAATATAATTGGACAACAAAAAACTTGAGCATACTTAAATATGAGTTATATAGTTATAAAAAGAGAAATTTTCAACTATATAGATAACTAAGTATTTATCAAGCAAGTTCTGAATGAATGAACCAAAGTTGTTTTTGAATTAGAAAATTCGTGGTGGAATTCGTTACCACTGTTTCGGGGCCTAAATAGTTTAGCTTGAAAAAAATAGTTTTAGAAATGGATAGATCTTTTCGAGTAGGTAGAAATCGGTATATTATATGCGCGATTTCGAGTTAAAATGACCAAGTTATGGCCATTTTAAATTGGAACTTTCCTTTATACGAACTTTAACGTTCTTTTGATATTGTTTTGTTAAAATTCAAGAAAATCATCAAGGAATACTCATTGTGGGTATTTTCTTTGGCTAGGTGACTCCGAGGAAGGATACCTCTATCCCAAAGATTATTACGATTAAGAGGAGTATGTGAACGACTCATCTGCATAAAGAGGAATAGTCGACATGGCAACGTGAGTTTATTTCCGTAAATACTATACTTGTTGTGCTTGTAAATTAGTTGCACTAGAATTAGGAAAAGTCAAGTGGATATGTATGTAAAATAATTCTTTGAAATAATCCTAAGAATATCGAGGCCGAAATTGAATTAAGTGTTTGTTTTAATATAACATTTGATGTGTATGAAATTCCTTGATCGCCTTAAATTCAATAATAATTATGTTACGATATCATAAATAAATGGATTCATGCATACCACGAAGTGAGTCACATTGCATATGGGTTATTATCCTTGGGTGAGAAGGATAGTAGGCTCATGTCGAAAGCAACACTTAGCGGAGTATCCGAAAGTAATTGCTTGGCGGCTTAAGGGAAATGCTTGGCGGAAAATCCGAAAGCAAGGTCAATTCAAGTAGATTCGGAATGCTTGGCGATGAGTGCTCGTGAGCATAAAACTTTTTAACTAAAACTACTTGATTTGAGGTTAAGTATCACCAAACCCTGAATGAAGGGCGTAAATCCATTCAACATATAGTTTCCGGAAAGCTATATGCTTGTTTGCCCACGTGTATGTTGCATCACATTTGATTGTTTAAACAACTTGTTTGAAGTCTTGTTACGAGAAGTTATTTATGAAAATAATTCTCACTAAGCTTGTTAGCTTATACCTCAATAGATATCTTTTGCAGTTTCCCTACCTGTGGTTGAGGCCACAAGGACCCTGCGACCAGGTAATTTCTTTTTGGAGCCAAGAAATCCTAGATAAAGTTTAGCTTAGATAAGATATGAAATCTTCTTGTAATAGATTAGAGATTAAGGGAAAAATGTCCCTGAGTTTTGTAAGAATATTATTATAAGTGATGAATATTATGAGTTCTCTTTTCTTAAACATGTTATTATATCTTGTTAAACTTCATAATCCCGGGTATGGTCCTCTAAACTTGTGAGAGCACGCCTTACACTTGATATCAAAGCTTTTGGGAATGACTAAGGTTGTCATACTTAAGCTTTAATATTGAGTATGGCGGACTGTTACGTTTAAGGTACCCTTCGGGGCATGACAAGTAAACTTTTCTTGCGAAAGCCGGCAGCATTTTAAGCGGCTTTAAGAAAATAGGTTCTGATCACCTTCAACATCGCCTCTACACCGACAGCGTTGAAGTACTAGACGCCAGCGTAAGCTAAAAAACAGACCTATTCGAAAATGTTTTGCTTCCCCTATTTTCTTTACAAAAACTATTCATTTCAAAAATCCTCCAAACTTATTCTAAGCTTCCCAAAATTTGTTATATATTCTAAACACCATCCAAACAACACAAACTTTACTTCTAATCATCAAATACCCAACGACAACATTCAAATACCAATTACACTTCAATTCCATACTTCAACTACTCAACTTAGTTCCACTACTCATCAACACTCCTTACAACTTCACTAACACTTAACTAAGCTTACATAATAACAAAGCAAAATCTAACATATATCAATGCATAAATCAATCAACTCAGTTGGCATTTACTCATCCTATCATAAGTTTTACATCCAAATAAAAGAAAGAAAATAAAACAAAGAGATTAGGCTTGCATTAACTTACATGAATAGGCTTTAGCTTGGAGTGAATTTTAAATCTAAAGGCTTGTTGTTGATTTTGGTTTAGGGCTTATGGTTTTGAGACAGAAAGAAGAGAGAAAGAAAAGAAAAGAAAGAAAATTCGTATGGAAAATTGGGCTGCCAAAAAGAATCCATAATTAATCAAATTTGAGGTCAATACTAAGCCAAAGTTTGACTTTATGGGTATGTTTGACTTAGGGTTAATTTGGCTTAATTTGAAATGCATTTGAGTTTAATTTGGGCATAAAAATTAGGCTTAAAATTTGTAAAATTCTATCAACAATTTTCTTAGATAAATCAAAAGTTTTTTTTGACAAATTCTAAGCATAACACACACATATTAATTCACCAAAGACACATACATTCATTACACTATGCACACATTAATATACCTAATACAATAATATTAATTTTATTGCACTACACACATACAAAATGACACATATTCAACACATGCACTAATTATATTGTTCATGCACATATCTCATTTCAAAATCATATCTCATTTCAGTAACACATTAAAATATAAATTAGGAAATTCATGGCTATTTCAAACAGCAACTCAAGCAAATTACACTACAATGGAGTAAGAATTGTTGGCAATTGTCTTCGCAATTTGAGAAATTCAGGTCATACTTAATCCTCTCTGAAGTCATTGTCTTTACTAATCATTCCGCTTTGAAATATCTATTTGCAAAAACTGATGCAATATCACGTTTGATCCGATGGGTTCTTTTACTGCAAGAATTTTACTTAGAGATAAGGGATAAAAATGGATGTGAGAATTTACCACATCACCTATCCAAACTTGATAGCCCATACTTAGATGAACTTAAGGAAGAAATTGATGATGTTTTTAACATGAAAAATTGTGTTCTATTTGCACCATAAATGAATTTAAGCCTTGGTTTTGCTGACACAACTAATTACTTGGTTGATAAAGAGCTTCCATTGAGCTTAATTATTATCAAAAGAAAAAATTTCTTTCTAATTTAAAATATTACTTTTAGGAGGACCCACATTTGTTTTGAATACGCTCAGACCAAGTAATTAGAGATGTGTTTCACACGAAGAAGGCGAAAAGATATTATATCATTGCCATAACAGACAATAGGTGGTCATTATAGTGCAAACAAAATTGGCCATAAGGTTTTAGAAGCAAGTTTCTACTGGCCCTCTATCTTCAAACATGCAAAACTTCTGGTTTCAAATTGTGATGATTGCTAAAGGATAGGAAATGTCTCAAAGAGGAATGAAATGCCTTAGAATTATATTTTAGAATACAAAATCTTTGATGTTTGGGGCGTAGACTTTATGGGACCATTTCCCTTATCTTTTAGTAACAAATATATTATGGTAGCTGTTGATTATGTTTCCAAATGGATAAAGGCTCAAGCTTCCCTTACTAATGATGTCAGAATTGTCACAAATTTTCTAAAAAGATTTTTTTCAAGATTCGGATGCCCACATGCTTTAATCAGTGATAGTGGTACCTATTTTTGCAATGCACAGATTGAAAAGGTTTTAAAAAGATATGGAGTGCATCATAGGGTATCTACCCCTTACCATCCTCAAACAAGCAGGCAGGCTGAGTTTCTAATAAAGAACTCAAGTGAATATTGGAAAAAACAGTTGCATCGAACAGAATGGATTGGACAAAAAGGCTAGATGATGTACTATAGGCTTATAGAACTGCTTTTAAAACGCCTCTGGGAACAACTCCGTAAAGAATTGTTTAATTTTTTCCATGGATACCCACTCACGGACTTACAACTACTACAACTTGCCACAACTCAAGTAAACACTCGATCACCAACATATTGCTCAACAATTTGTTCAAAACCCAACAATTTAGCTTGCATAGACTTCAATAAAATATGTGGCATGGATAATGCATTAGCTACTACATTAGAGTTACCTTTCTTATACTTAAGAGTATAAGCAAATGACTTAAAAAATTCTACCATCAAACCATGCCTCTAAGATAGATTATTTTGACCTCTAGGATACTTTAGAGCTTCATTTCAATAAATATAATAAACTCTTTTGGTCAAAAGATAATGTTGCCATATTGTAAGAGCTCGAATTAAAGAGTACAATTCCTTATCATAGATAGGATAATTTAATGCTGTACCATCAAGTTTCTCACTAAATTACGCTATAAGACGCCTCTCCTACATAAGCACATCTTCAAAACCAGCATTGGAAGCACTCGAGCTCAAATACCTTACTAAAGTCAGGAAATGCAAACACAGGCGCTAAAGTCAACCTCTACTTAATCAAGTCAAAACTCTGGTGTGCTGGTTAACCCCATTAAAATTAAATCCCTTTCTTGGCCAACTCCGTAAAAGGTATTGCTATAGTGCTAAAATCCTAAATAAATTCCTTTAAAAAAGAAGCAAGTCTATGAAAAGTTATGGACCTCAGAAATGTTAGCAAGAATAAGCCACTCAATGATGGTTTTAATCTTCTCTTCATCAACACGAATATCCTTTCGAGACATAACATAGCGCAGCAATATAATTTCACTCTAACATAAAGTACATTTCTTCTAGTTAACATGGCTACCCAAATAAAAAAAATGTAGGCTAAGATGTCATCAAAATAAATGACCATAAACTTCCCCAAAAACTCCCTCAAAATGTAATTCATTAACCACACAAAAGGTACTAAGAGCATTTGACAAGTCAAAAGGCATCACTATCCATTCATAGAAGCCATGAAGTTGTTTTCCCTTCATTTCCAGCCTTCGTTCTAATTTAATGGTACCCCCTTTCAAATATATCTTAGAAAACACCCGAGCACCATGTAATATGTCTAGCATATCATCAAGACAAGGGATAGGGTATCTATATTTCACTACATATGATTAATAGCTTGATTATCTACATACATGTGCCAACTCTTATCCATCTTTGGAACTAACAATGCTAGCACAGAATAAAGACTCATACTTTCTCTCACAAACCCTTTCTTAAGCAACTTATCCACTTACCTTTTCAACTCATTGGCCTTCTTTGGATCCATCCCATTAGTTGGCCTATTGTGTAAAATTGCCCTAAGCATTAGATAAATTTGATACTTTATTCCTCGCAAAGGAGGTAATCTCTTTGGAAGCTCTTCGAAAAATACATCAAAAAACCAAGTTAACAACTGTTGCACATCCTTTGGAATTGGAGAATCATTCTCTATCCCCAAAACTTGTCTGATATGCAATAAGTACATTTGTTTTCTACTACTATTATCCCATCAATTTCATCCTCACTCTCTAAACAACCTTCACGTGCCAATATAATGCGTCTATTTGGACATTGTGCTACCACATAACCGTAATCCAAGCATTTAAAGCACTTAATGTCTATGATCCTCTTCCAGAACTACTAAAATCATAAGATTTCATAATTGACTTACCCTTGTCATCAATATAGGGTAAAAGTTACATAATAAGTAATGGTAATTCAACATGTTAGAGTATGTTGTAAATATGATAATTTAAAGAAAAGTAATCTTGACATTGATTAATTAGTTATAATAATGTGTTGATAGTAATAATTGGAATCATTGATATTTTTAGGGTTATAAAATAGGATTATGGTGATTACTAGTACTTTAAAGAGATCCTTGAGGAGTAATACTTGATATTAATTGCTATACTATACTATTACACAAATGGTTTTCTTTTCAAAAGAGTTCATAAGTCCACTCTACACTAACTCCCACACCTGAGCTTGGTTTCGGTCTTCTTACTTATAATCCTATAAATCAACAGTGTAAAAAAGCGTGAGTACATAAAACTTAGTGAATAACAGAATCTTAACACATATCACTTGTATCAAACAAGTTTTGTTAGCAACCATATGCAATGCACACATCAAACATATGTAGCAAACATGGTTTGAATAACCAGAATTCAAACCTATTGGGATTTACGCCCTCTGAGGGGGTTGAAGGATAGGTTTAGTAGTTCATACCCATGAGAATCTCAGAATTAAAGAAGGAAGACTTTTTCATTCTGTTTTTGTCATTTTCAAATTTGCTTTCACATAAACACCTCAACTTCTCTTAGAACTTGAGTAGTCCCACTATGTATTAACACTCTAAAGTTAACTGCAATACAAACGACCTCCTTCGAAGCCTGCTTTTTATGTGAAGCTAACAATCCTATGGTAACCTCAAGTAGTCTCACCGGACTCAACATAACATTACCACATAATCGAAATATTAACACATAACATGAGTACCATGTTAATGCAGTATGATGTCATGAGATGCATTGCATATTGAATTTAGAGGTCTAATAAGTTTAATTCCTTATTATCTTTTATCATTTCAATTTCAAACACTCGGCAATGCAAATTACACTTTTAATTTCAAGCAAGTAGTTGTCACTTTGATTATTAAGATTGGCCACTCAAGCGTACAACATATGACTTATAAGATTTCCCATCCCGATGCATTTGATTCCCTATAGTCAGCATTAAACTATATTCTACTATTTACAATCACAAACAAAGTGATAGGATTCAAGTGATTCACCCGTGTATTCTCTTTAATCGTTGTAATAGTCCAACGAAAAGTCTGAATCATGATTTAGGGTTTTTATAAGATCGAAAAGCTTGTATTACTATCTTCTTAACAAAGAAAAAAGGATTAAACAAGATTTTAAAGCTAAAGGAGACAAAAAGACACTTTAAGGTTGTTGCAACCCCCCGACGTCCCTACCAAGGGTCGTCAGGACAACACACAAGCTTTGCCATACCTTTCACCATGCCCCATATGGAGGATCACTTGATGACCAGAGGCTACCATGCCCCTTGCCACACCCTGTAGTGGCTAGGTGATCTAACCACATAATCCACCACGGGCTCTGCCATGCCCCGATGTGACCCAGATCTCATGAACAAAAATGACCACGCCCTCTACCACGAGCCGTGTTCCTTCTATAGCAAACATACTTTTACACTTTACAATTTTTACACATTTTAACCAACTCCAATTTTCTTGCATCCATCCAATACACTTATACATCATCAAACAAGTCTCAAATTTATCATCTACTCCTTCAACTCTTCCAACATATCCCTATTTTCCACATCAAATAACCAACCATCAACTTCAAATTTTAGAACTTTAAACCCTCACATCATAAAGCTACTCCACAAAACTAGTAACTAAGACTCATAACCATCTCTATCAGCCATCAATCAACAACAACACAAACTTTACATTACTCAAAACACAAAAAAACAAAGGCAAAGCATGAGTTAACTTACCTATATTTGCTTTAACTTGAAGATGGAGGCTTAACTTGTTGTTCTTTATGATTTGAGAGAAGAAAATGAAGTTGATATGTGGAGTGTGTATATGTGTAATAAACGTTGGTTTTGAGAGAGCAAAGAGAAGGAAAAAGGAAACAAAAATTTCTACCATTAAGAGATAATCATAGGTATATAAGCAAAACCATCCTTTGACTTTTGTGGCATTTCAAAAATAGATATGTCTATGTGTGTGTGCATGGGAGTTGTGGTGAGCTCAATGACTTTTTTTTTTTTTTTTTTTTTGCACCCATTAAGTTCAATTAAATCACACTTTACTCTATTATATTTCTAACACATTATAATTATCAATCATTTAATTTCAAGACAAAGTTTAGTACAATTTAGTTTATAAAACCTATTTAATTAAATAATTTCTTATAAGAATTTATATCAATACTTTTAATAAATTAGGAGTCTATTTTATAAAATTCAATTTTCTAAAAGAGTAAAAAGAATAATTGAAATTGACAATTTCATTAAAACAATTCAATTGCAGATTTTGAACTTCTATTTCTATTAAATTGGTTTTATAAAAATTATCATAATTAAATTTACTCAAGTTTCATACACTATAACATATACAATCAAAACACATTAAATCTTTACTTTCTAATTCTATTTATGAAAAACCTGAGGATTACACCTTAACCTTTCAGTTACAATCTATATATATACTCTAAACCTTAGGAGAGAAAAAAGACGTATTTCAAAGGAGGAGTTTTATTGTTTAATTATGTTTTACTTCTCTAGATCTTCTATTTTCACTATAAAATCCATGGAGGAGTAATTCTTTGTGCCCTAAGTCTTGTAAGACCTTAAACCCACATATGAATTGAATTGTTTTGATTAATGAAAAGTTTATGTCTTTTTATCTATTCATGTGTTTTAATTATCTTGCAATTGATTTATGAACGGAGTTGATTGCATGTATGATTCTCTTTAGATAGAAAGAGACTTCATCTAATAAGATAGATCTTCATGAATAGAGAGATTACATATTTCACCTATAGGTAGGGAAATTTTGATTTTCTACATAAAGATTTGATCTTTGTTTAGGAATCCTGATCTTTAATATAATCTTATATGGCGTTAGTGAGGGAGAGGTCTCCACTGTCTCATATAAGGTTAGGAATTAATTAACTTGAGAGAGGAATTGATTTAATTGTGTGATTCTGCAGTGCAAAGTGTAAAAAACTCATTAATCAATATTTTGTTGTAAGAAATTAGGGATTATGGTGGATCAAGAAGAGAGGTATGTCTTGTAATTGATTAATTATCACTAAAGCATAAATAAGTGATCTTAGGGTTTATTAAATTAGTTAATTTAGAGTTAGTAATAGATATTGCTTCGATACTTAGGTCAAATAGTAGAAAAAGAGCAACACTAGTACTTGTTCCTTAGATCCCCATGGACGGCATACGTTTTAATCCTATACTACTATAGATTGATATACTTGCCTAGGTTGATTGTAGGAATTGATTTAGGTTTATAAATTTTATAATTTGATACAGTCAGTAGTAGCGCATCACATTGCATCCATAGGCGTAATTATCAGAGATGACCAAGACAAATGGATCTCTGGCTTAGCAAGCAGAAATGGGAAAGTAGATATACTTACTGCAGAGTTGTGGGCAATTGCAAGCAAGTACTTCTGAGTTTGGAGAAAAACATCACCCTTTTAGAAATCAACTCAGACTCAAAAATTGCAATACAACTGGTAAATAAACCAAGCAAATCCAAAATTAAGTATGCCAATGTTGTTCTCTTTTGTAGGGAAAAATGTTTGAGTTTGCTAGGGAACTACCCTAGGGAAACCAATCAAGTTGCAAATGCACTTGTAGATAAAGCTCACTCTATTAATCCAGAAAGCATCTACCTTGCCAGCCCACCAGATCACCTTTTGAACATGCTAAGATCTGATATTTTGCCTTTTGGCATGTACAAAGATGTAAAGAGTAATAGCAATCTCTTATGGAATAGTCAATTATAATGTCATTTTGAAGGGGTGAGCTTTTATAATGGTTTTTCACTGCTTATTCAATATATAATGGCATGAATTTACCAAAAAAAAAAAAAAAAAAAACAATATAGCAAACGAATGACTAAATTTAATAGTGTTATAAGTAGCCTATTGCTGCCGTGCAGCCCATCAATAGTATGTTCTTGCAGACCACGCCCACACTGAGGCCTGATTTCAGATCCATGCTGTGGTACAATTTCAGTCTGTCCAGTCCTCACTGCATATATATGTCTTAACATCGGACAAGTTAATCTCACCAGCAAGGGATCCTGTCTTGTCTGCTCGCTCCTTACTCTTCCCTGCTTGTTGAAACCTAGATGTGAAATGCTCATAACAGTGTTATTTTGCAAGGTCTCTTTAACTATATTAAAGTACGATTAAGAATAGATTTTAGAGTTTCAAATGGTGATGCTAGTAGTGATCTAATTTCAGGATACTTAAATATATCGGAATGATTGATAGAACAATAGGATTATATAGACACAATAATTGAGAAGTATAATAGTTATTGAAAATGAAACGGTTGTAGAATGAAATGAATATATTAAATTTGGGATAATGTAATAAAAGGTACCTGAAGTTTAATAAAATATGTAATTAAATATCTAAACTATGAAATTGATCAATTTAGTATCTGAACTTTGAAATTGATTAATTTAGTACATAAAAAGCTTTAAAGTCAATCAATCTAGTACTTGAAAGAATTTAATATGAATACTATTAATGTACACATAAAGTTCTTTTAGGTATTAAATTAGTCAATTTAAAAATTTAAGTACTAAATTGATTAATTTTAAATTTAGGTGTCTAATTACATATTTTATTAGAATTCAGATAATATTCATGACACTAACCCATTAAGTTTTCACAGTACTGTATTTTACAGCGATACAATTACAAATATAAATAATTTAATTCCAAGAATTCATATTAAATTTGTAATATAGGAACATAGTTAAAGTAATGAGATAAGATTGTCTATGTATATTCGTGCTTAATAAATTATAATTAAGTTATATATAAAGCTGTAACAAGGGATTGGTCTCGACGATTATTTAGCAGATTATATTGATATCCAACTGTGATTGTGCTTTTGAAGTACTTAATTTATTGCTTATTATATTTATTTGAGTTAATATTGTAAGTGGTATTTAAACTTTGGTAAAATATATAATTAAGTATCTGAATTTTGAAATTGATTAATTTAGTATTTAAACTTTAAAATTTATCCATTTAGTACTTAAAAGAACATTTTTTATACACCAACAATGCTTCTATGGTATTTGTTAATACATGAAAAATAATATTAGATACTAAATTAATCAATTCTAAAATTCAAATATAAAATTGATCGATTTTAAAGTTCAACTATCAATTATATGTTTTTGATAATATTTAAATATTACTCAGAATATTTATCTTATTTATTTTAATGTAAAATCATCGACGGGTGATAAAAGTTTCCAGGAAATAGTTATCCGTGTGCATGCGCGCGCTGTGGATGCGAAACTTCCCTTCTCTTATGTCATTCCTCGTCTTCTCCTGGCTAACGTAACCCATACGAAAAGGCTTGCGCAAGGCCAATTCGTCCCAGATGACGCCCATAGCCAAAGCAAGAAAAGAAACTTTCCCTTCATAATCCTAATCATAAATAGTGTGTTCACAGTTTAGTTGATTAATTTGTAATTTTATTTTTTGAATCAAATCATAATGATCGGTTTTTTAATATTTTGATTCTTAATCGGTCTATTATTATAAATGGTTAACTATCTTAATAGTTAACATTTTTTTGGTTAATTTTTTTTAATTTTTGGTTTTTAACGATTTCAACAAATCAAATTAATAGTTTCAATAAATCTTCTTTTTAGCATATATCGTATAATTTTTCTTTAAATTATTATATATATTATAAGAGCATAAAAAGAAAAAATCAAATTAAGGAAAAGAGAAAAAATAAGCCTTTGAATGTATTATCACTAACAAAATTAAACCAAATCAATTACGATATTAACTTCCATAAAACATAGGACAGATTATAGTACTTTAATCAAAATTAAAGAAACATTAATATATCTAAATTATATATATTTATATGTAAATCATATGTATATATATATTAAAAAACATAATTGTATGTATATGAATTATATATATAATATTTATAAATATTGAAATAGTTAACCATTAATCGTCAGTTTTTGTAGTTACAAACCAAAACTGAAACTAAAAACTATAATCCTAGATCAAAATCAATGAATTGATTAATCGTATTTTTCATGTTGGTTTTTTTATCTCATTGGTTTTTTTTTTTTTTTTCCGCACCTCTAATTCTGAAGAAACCTCCGTCAATTTGAATCCAGGTCTGTACGTTATCTCATGGTTTCCACTCCAAGACTTTTCATTTCAAAGCTATACCCTTCTATCAACGTCTCGCCAAATCTTATCCAAATTCTTGAGCAAGAATGCGTATTTCCGTTGGATTTCTGGTGTTGTCAGCTTCGCAAGCACATCAAAATTTGCATCAACAGTAACACTTCCTTGAACAGTTCCCGATGATTAGGAATACACATTGAATTATATAAACGAGCGGCGAAGCTGATCTTAACTGGATTAATATTGGAATCATGATTAGAAAACACTTTGTTGTTATAATCATATTGTATTTTTTACATATAAAAAGGATCTCTCAATGATTCTACCTTGGATTTTTGTTTTTTAAATTTTTAATAGTGTAAAAAAATTCGTTTATAAAATTATTAATTTTTTTTAGTATACTTCCTATTATGGTGTATATATATATTAATTTTAACAATCAATTTATTAAATTTAAAATATAACTAATATATAAAACTTTGTGTAACCATTTTTTTTAAATTTTGTGGAACCCTCGCACCATAATTTTGAAATTGATACTCTGGAATCACTTCGTTATACAAAATCCAAATTTTATATAACTAAAAAGAGTTATATTAAGCGCATGATCAGCTTGTATTTATGAAATTGCGGTTTGAGGTAAATGATTATAGTGAAGCAATCAATATTGATTTTGTATTGATTGTGGTCTGGCAATAGACCTTTTTTTGCGGTTCAGTAATATCTGTTCTGAGCCTTTGCACCATTCCCATTTCGTCCGTTTGTAACTTCAGTGGTTATTTGTTGGTGATAAAAGTATAAGAAAAGGTTTTTGGAAAACAATTTTTTATTATTACTTTCAACATATTTCAGTTTCTAGTTGATGCAGTGAAAGATATAAGAAATTATCTTGTTACGTTGATTTGTGCATAATAACATATTAAATATAATAACATATTAAATATTATACTAAGTAATAAATTTTATTATTTATATAAAATAATTTAAATATTAATAATTATATATTTAATATTTTTTTCTATGTTTTTTCAATAGAACTATCGGTTTTAGGCTAAGTAACCGCTTATTAATCGTAAAACCGGTAGTTCTATATCGATTCTAAAATCGGCCAATTGGTCCCGATTCTGGTTATGAAACCGTCAGTGACAATTTTGGTTTGATTTTCGGTTCAGAACCAAACCGTGCCTATGTCTATGTAGAGGGTAAGTTATTACATTATAGATAGGTATTGTGAAAATTTGATTTATTTGGATTTTGTATGGATGAATAATTATGTTCCATTTACTGGATTGAATTTTTAAAAGAGTACAAGTATTTTATATAATTTCGATGTTTCCTAGGTTTTACAAGCTATATATACCTATATTTCAGTGAAATTATTAATATCAATTTTGGTATGTAGGAATGAATGTGGAATGGAATCGCAATTTTGGATTCTATTCTTATTCCTACGTTTGGTTGCATTTATAAAAACTGGATACGATTTCTAGGAATCGTTGATTTCAGCTTTGAGGGGAATCCAATTCCACTCTTGAGAAGATGGAATCGCGATTCCATTCCTTTCTCATAAATAATTAACATTAAATTATATTTTTATTATCTTACTTATTTATTATTCAAATTAATTATTAAGAATATTTTTTATAAATAATATGTTAATTTCATTCAATTTCAAGATATATCCAAATAAAAAAATAAATTTATCATTTTATCTTTTATTGTAATGCCTTTATCGAGACAAGACATGACATCATCCATGTTGATATGGGAACATGACAGGACTCCCCGGCTAAATGGCGGACATATGGAATCTTGGTTCTAGGGATGCAACCAGGGCGGGTCGTTATAGGGTACCCGCTCGCCTGTCCCGCTAAAAACCTTATAGGGTCAGACCCTATAGGGTTTAAGGTCGGGTTTTGGGTTATACTCATAACCCGTTGGGAAAACTCGACCCGATTTAATTAAAAAAAATTAAAAATTTTAGTTTAAGGAATTTACTTATTCATTAGTTGAATGATGCTTTTCATATAATCGTTTTGTTATTCATATATTGAGTCACATGATAGGATATAAATTATATTTTACAATTAATAATCACTGACCAATTATCCAGAGAAAATCGATTTCCATGTGCAACCTTCCCCACTTTTTCAAAATTCATTTCTTTCCCATGCAACACAACAAAGTATAAAAATTAATTTTCTCAGAAAAAGTAGATATTATATATATAATGACAAATAAATCAAGAATATATAGATCGTCGTGTAGTGTCATTATTTTATTATTATTATTATTATTATTTTGAGTTGGATGTATTATATATATATAATAAATATATGTAAGTCTTCTAATAATTTTAGGAAATGACATGTCTTGAGTTACAGACTTTACCTTATATATTCATTTTTCATGTTTAATAATTTTTTACCTGTCTTTAACGTTTTCTAATTTTTTTTTAAATAAAAATTAGGATCTTTATCAACTCCATTGAAATTTTTGCCCTCCTCAACATGCCTCACTACGATAATAATTTAATGAAATAATAAAATGATGCATTTAATTATGTAATAGATTAAACGGGTCGGGTTCGGGTTCCTAAAAATGGGTCGGGTTGGGTTTGAGGACACCTAATTTATAATCGGATCGGGTTTGGGACAGAATGACCCAACCCGTTTACATCCCTACTTGGTTCTGTAATTTAGGAAAAATTATCTATAGGTGAACTGTTGTCCTCAACTTATCTGTTTGTTAAGATGAATAACATTTTAACTAAAACTAAAAATGTTTTTCAGGAATACATATTTTTATTTTATTATGTTTATTTAAAAAAAATGGGATAATTATTAAAAAAAATTCCTTAATTTTGAAAAATATAAACTTAGTATAGCTTATTTTCGATAAAACACTTTACGGATTATAAAAAGATAAGTCATTTTATCATTGATTTACAATTTTTTTCTAACAATCATTTATTATCAAAAGATACTTATTATATTTTTTATTATTTAATTTTTTACTTTTTTAAACTTAAAATATATGAATTGCCATAAAATTATAAAATCTTTTCAATATATTTTTATAAAATACAATCAAATAAATAAAAATAAATCATTTTCTAAAAATATAATTAATAAAATATTTTCTATTAATAATAAATTTTCAGAAAACAAAGGGGTCTTAATATATATAAGATATATTTGTTTTATCTGCATATAAATAACACATAAATATTTTTATATAGATCATTACAAATGAAAAACTGCCAACTTTACTCCACATATTTACTTGTCCAAGAATTCGACAATTGAAAAGGGAGACTATTTGTAAACGTGAAACACGACTTGAGCAATGAATATGTTCATACGAAATTAATAATAGACTTGACACTGACAGAGTACTGAGCTTTTGAACACGCACAGGCACAGAAGTTTGTCTATTTCACACCCTTGGAAGATTTTAACAAAGTTATTGACAACAATGTCCATGCGATGCGCACAAATTTATCCCTTTTTTCAATATGAAATAAAACTTTAAACTGAAGCAGCTGCGCGAGGGAGGAGAAGATGTAAAATTACATCTATAACTGCATATTAGATTAAGGATTATCCATAAAAAGATCAAATAGACTGCATACAAATTAGATATAAATAATATAAAGATAAAATCAGTTATAAATACAAATAAAATATATATCATCTAATCACACCCACAATTTTTGTGTATTTTGATTGATGTCCATTCGATAGCTCCAATAAGTGGATTCGAAGGATGGTACTCCACATATTTACTTGACGAAGACTTTGACATGTGAAAAGGGGAGTACTTGTAAATTAACAATAGACCTTTGGAAGATTTTAACAAACGTTATTGACTACAATGTCAATGCCATTCGCATAAACTTATCCTTTTTTAAGCCATATGTAAAGAAACTTTAAATTTAAGCAGCTGTGCAAGGGAGGAGGAGATGACAAAATACATCTATAACTCATATTAGATTAAGGGTTTCAAATTTTTTTTTTATTTTCCTTTTGCGAAAGGTTTCCCATTATTTTATGCAGGATATTGATGATCTTTCAAATTAGCAAATAAAGGAAACTGAATTTAGAAGGACAAAGCTAATCATATTAGCAACAAAAGCAAATTATACTTGAAGATCACAACATTTGAAGATAATTTCATTTTAGATAACAAAGTTTTGAAAAATTCAAAAGATATCACAATGTTCGAAAAAGTGTCTTATGAGGTTTAATTAAGTATTTCTCTTATTGATACATATCAATGGAACTTTAAAAGAAGGGTTTTTTGAGTTTTAATTAAATATTTTTCCTATTAACATGTACTAAAGATGGTCTCAATTGACTCATTTCTCTAAACATTGTGACCTAGGATGAAGTTACCTTCAAATATTGTAATTTAAAATAAACTTACTTACTAAACATTGTGACTTCTTTTGAACTTTTCGAAACGTTGTGATAAAAAATAAACTTATCCTTAAATGTTATGATCTTCTAGTATAATTTACCAAAAGTGTGACCATATATTGGATTTATATTGGTCCTTAATCACTTTCTTTATATTAGTTAGTCCACTCATGGGATATCACAATTTCACTCATTCGGTTGCACTAGTCATTCAAACGTAATGCTTAAAACAAATAGCAAAGCTGCACAATATCACTTATTGCTTATTAATGATGGGAAAAAAACCTAGTTTTATAAAAAGAAGGCTGGCATACCACTGAAATAATCTACATGTGATGATTAGTAAATAAAAGCACATTTTATGTCACTACAAGCATTGTGTTTGTTGCAAGGGAAACATTTAGTTGCAAAAAGCCTTCAACTTCTTGCAAAAAGGTTCTTGCAAAGAGTTATTTCGTCACTAATTTTTGTCACGCCAGCCTCGTCATTTTAAGTTATTGCAAAGAGCCACTCATTGCAAGAAGTTAGGCGTAGCGAGATGTTCCTTGCAAGAACAAAACTTCTTGCAACGAGCTATTCCTTGTAAGAGCATATGCATTAATACGTACATAGTTCTTGCAAGGAGCCACTCCTTGCAACAAGTAATCTCTTGCAATGAGCATTTCCATGCAACAACTCTATTGACACACATCAAAAACCTAACATTAGGACATATTCGTTGCAAGAAGTTATTTCTTGCAAAAAGCATCTCTTTGCAAAATGTAATACTTTTTTTTTTAAATATGCAATTTGCAGCTATTTCTTTTGACTATTTTATAATCAATCTTTTTGCAATATTAAATATTTTAAAATTCAAAAATATTTCTAATTTTCATATTATATTTTATACATATAAATTCAGTACCAAAAACAATAAATAAACATTTTAATAAAACCATAAGGATAAAATAATGATGACGTCAACAATGTCTAAGCGACATTACAAAACATGAGTCCACTAGTTCATAAACAGCTAAACATGGAAAAAGAAAAAGAAAACGACTCTTAAGATTGTTCCGATAGTTCATAAATAGCATCATATGCAAAAAGGAAAAAACAACCTATCTTGAATAACGCCTAAACGAACGTTCAGCTAGAGGCCTATGTACTCCCTCTTCTTGCGCATGCCCAACCTGATCTGGTGGTTGCATTATACCTTGCCTACTAGGTGATCCCCCTTGCATTTGTGGTGGTGGAAACATCGAATGAAATTGACCCATAGAAGGTTGTGGTTGTTCTCCTGTTGACCCTCCATGCATGGATGACATAGATAAACCACCCATCTGCCCCAAGGATAAGATCCAGGGCCAATATAACCATATGGTGGCATAAAGCCAAAAGGATTACTTGGGCGTTGGTTGTTGATAAATTGATCTACCTTTTGATTTAACTCCATAACTGTTCGTCGTAGATCTTGGTTCTCTGCTTTCAATTCATCTATTTCGGCTTGTGAATTATCAAGAGGGTATTCATTTGTATTGCATCCAACACGCCTTGATGGCGGTTTAGGCCCACTATATCCCATCCCACGTGTATATCCAGATTTATATCCAAGGACCTTTGTAAGAATTTGTAATTCGGACTTTGGCTTCTCCCCTGATTCCCTTGATTGCTCCTCAGACTCAGCCTTCTCTTGTACCATTCTAACCTACAAAGATAAATAAATAATGAGCAAATTATTAGTAACATGAGTGCAAAACAATTTGCTCAACTCTTCATCCAATGTTAAAGACATAATAAAAGAGAGTAGTTCAGTGTCTCTAAACCACACAAGAACTAAAATCATCTAAACCTAGACCTTTAAAAGAAATTCATCCTAACTCCAGTATTAGAATATAACAATATCTAAAATGAAAAAAAAAAAGCAAAAAAAAAAAAGAATGAAGTTCTACATTACATGTCACATAAATTCTTGTGAAGTCAATTCCAAAAATCTAATCTAATTTACATGTAACATAAATTCATCAATCAAGAAACCTTGTTGTTTCTTAAAGTTGGTGAATTGTGAAACTTTTCCATTATTACATGATCAAAATTGACTGAAGCTATATATTCACTTAAAGCATACAAATAAAACAGCAAGTCAAGCTTTTTATCTTTCTCTTTCGCAGTACCAACGATAGAACTATAATGTGTAACCTATCCCATCATCAATCAGATGATTGAACAATCCAAACGTGGAATAACGTATCACTAAAAAATTTACTCATAATTGCAACGCGTGAATGCTGTCTAATAAAAAAATTCTACTTCTTCATTTTTAAATCCAGAGAAATATCACGTTCCAGATGCATATGATGATCAATATAACTACAGCCTTAAGATACATTATTATGCTTTCAATTTACTCGAAAAGAAGAAGGATATAAGAAATATATTTTTCAGCTTGTAGAAACCGAAAAAATTTTAAGCAATGGAGCAACCATATTGCATACGCCCACACAAATACAATAAAGAGAACTAGATCATATGCTTTTTAGTAATAATTCCACATATAATATTTCTTATAATTTCTAAACTTACATGTTTTCCCTGCGCTATATTATTGACCCAATCGGTAGAGCTACCCCTATGCCGATGAAGCTCTTCAAATAAGTCAATTTCCCCTAATTTCTGCAAATTACACAATAATAGTATAAAATAAATGTGAGAAATTTTAAATAAATTTTCTTGCTTTCATGATTGACATGTTAACACAAATTTAAAATAAATTTAAATGTTAACATACATGTTTCTCTTTATGGCGTGCGAAGGACATACTTCCTCCTGTATGGGGATAGGGTAATTTATCCCTATTTTTTTTATTAATCTCCGAACGAGACTAGATAAATAAGATGTAGAAAAAGACAAAAATTAGTGATACATATCACATTACTAATGCAAATAAAACACTTCGATTACCTTATGCACAACATCATTGTCAAAGTAATCACATAAAGCTATCCAATCTGCTGGTCGATGTCGTATACTATCTGGCACATTTTGTCGAGCTAGCTGGCCTCCTCCCATAGCTTTATAATGGGTCTTGTAGTTACATCGAACCAAAGAATAAACTCTTCCTGCCACTTGATTTAGACAGCCCCACCAGTGTTGGCTTTTAGCCCAGTTTTGTGCTTCAAACTTTTCCTATTATATTACAAAATTTAAAGTCATTATATTAAACATCATACATTGTTAGTACAACCACCAAATTATATATTTAGCTATGGAACATTTAAAAGGAGCTACATAAAGACACTATAATATTACTTACCATGACTTTTCTGATAGTCATGTTTCTTATATCTTCTGGCACCGATAACCATGCCAACCCATTATCACTATGAACAGCTAACGGAACATCTTGTCGTATTTGCAATCTAAACTCCATAGACAATATGTGCAAGAAATCTCCCGTAATAGTTCCATTGCCTTTCTCATCAATCTCCATACCAAGTTGAGGCCAATGACCATTCCTACGGTAATAATCATGACAAAACGTACCTTTATATGCACCACGAACTTTCTTTTGCTCCTTAGGGCGGTCAACCTGCTGAAGGGCAACATCATCACCATTATGGTCATTGGAAGCATCGTTGTTCTCAACAGCATCGATATGATCATCATCATTAAGACCCCAATCTTGGTGTTGATCATAGTGGCCTATATTTAACAAGTTCATATAACCAGGTGGTCCATCCATCCTGTATTAAAACGAAATAAATATCATGAATTGACAATTAAAAAAAATAAAAACAACAAAAATATTATATGGAAAAGAATACCAAATATAAGTCAATCTCCTGCTTCTCCATCTGTACTATTCTCATTATGGTCTACTACGATTGTATTTTCACCTGGAGTAGGCAGTCGAGAAAGAGTGCCTAAATCAATAAATATACGATTAATTGGAATTGTCCAAGGTATACTTATATCTTGCTGGAGCTTCATCTGGTTGTGGTTGATCTATTATATCTTCACGATCATCATTCATTGGAAATAATGCTCGATTGAACAAGTGTCGATGGTTGACCTTTTGAACAACTTTCCAATCGCCACTACGCTTCTTTGGGTCTTTCAAGTAAATTACTTGCTGGCACATATCAGCAAGCACATATGGGTCATTGTCATACCATGTGCGATTAGTGTTTATGCTTACCATATCCTCATTTATGCTCTCTGGTTGGTGACGATGTGTGTCAAACCATTTGCATTTAAAGAGGAACACTTGTCGACCACCAAAATAATTTAATTGCATGATACCATTCAATATTCCATAGAAGACGATCGGGCTTCCATTGTGCTCCCCTATAACAGCAACTCCACTATTTTGTGTTTTCAAGCCAGCTTCCCTAAATTCCGTAATAAACCTAATCCTATTCATCACACAAGCATGAAAAACTTGAACATGTCTATATGGACCCCAAGATATTGCTTGGAGGTCATCTGATATTTCTGTCCCACCAAAGGCTTTTAACTGCATTATCTGTATGTCAATGCATTGAGTTAATTGAATTATATGTTATTTTGTTAAAAATATTTTGCATTTTGGGTGAGTTACACTCATACCTTGCTTTAAACCACCCACTAAATTGAGTTGCAATAATTTGGCTTACATCTTCAATACCACGTGATAGCATTTCTTGTTCAAACTCCCTGCTTATTAAAGTTAAAAGTATTAAGCGTACATAATAATGAATCACACAAGGAAAAAAAATATACCTTATGTGTGGTTCGACCTCTTCACAGTTGTTCAATACAGTCCAATGCATCTTATTTAGTTCTTCATCCAAATCGGCATAAGTGAATGCACCAATTGGGCGTACAGGTTGTCTAAAAACTTGCATGCTGAAGTTTAAAGACACATCAGGGCCATCCCATTGCCTATGAGGCCTATTAAGTTTGGATTCCATGTTATCAAAATACATAGAGCAAAATAAATACTTTCTCGTACAACATAAGCTTCTGTGATGGAACCCTCTGGCCTAGCTTTATTCCCAACTTGCCCTTTGAGAACACCTAAGTACCGCTCTACTGGGTACATCCACCTATACTGCACCGGACCAGAAATTCGGGCTTCTCTAGGCAAATGCACCATTAGATGTATCATGATGTCGAAGAAGCTCGGTGGAAAGATCATTTCAAGTTTGCATAATGTTATAACTATGCTTTTCTCCATTGATTTCAAGATATCTACCCTCAACTCTTTTGCACAAAGCTCTCTAAAGAACCGAGATATTTCACAAACTACATCATAAATTTCATCACGAAGAAACCCACGCAAAACGACTGGAAGAATACGTTGAAGTAAAACATGGCAATCGTGACTCTTTAAACCCTTGAGTGTTGCCTCTGATTGACTTAGACATGATGCAATATTGGAAGCATACCCGTCTGGAAGTTTTACTTCTTTTATTAAGCGGCACACCTCTCTTATATGTTGTAAGGGCAATGTAAATTGTGCTGGTGGCTTAACAGTTCGACCCCCTTGACTAGTAAGATGCAACTCAGGTCGAATCCCCATCTCTTGTAGTGTCCTTCTAGACTTTTCAGTGTCTTTAGACTTACTCTTAATATTTAGTAGTGTGCCAACCAAGCTATCACATATGTTCTTTTCTATGTGCATTACGTCTAGGTTATGTCTAACTTCTAATTCCTTCCAATATGGTAATTCCCAAAGAATGCTTTTCTTGCACCAATTGGTACCATCATTATTATGCTGCCTTCTCATCCCATTAGACTTTCCAAGTACTACATTTTCATAATTTGACAATTGCTGCAGAATGTCATTCCTTGAAAATCCCTTGGAGGAGGTCTTGTCTCTACCAATCCATTAAACTTCATGGATTCACGTCGTAAACGATGAGACAAAGGTAGAAACCGTCTATGCCCCATGTAATGAAATTTACTCTGAGAGTGTCCACTAGTGACATCCACATTACAAACTGGACAAGCTTTATACCCTTTAGTAGTCCATCCTGATACATCACCATATGCTGGAAAATCATGAATTGTCCACAATACTGCTGCTTGTAAACAAAAAGATCGTTCTGCAACAACATCATATGTTCGAACCCCATATGACCATAACTCCTTCAACTCATCAATTAAAGGCTGCAAGAAGACATCGATATCCTTACCCGGTGATCTTGGCCCTGGAATAAGTAAGGACATCAATAAATATGGCTCTTTCATACATTTCCAAGGAGGAACATTATAGATAAACATAATTACTGGCCAAATACTATACGTAGTACTCAAATTGCCAAAGGGGTTGAAACCATCGGTGGCAATACCCAACGCACATTCCGAACCTCCTTTCCGAATTCTGGAAACTTATTGTCCAAAGTCTTCCATGTAAGAGAATCAGATGGGTGTCTTAAAATGTTATCATTTGTAACATGCCCTTCACTATGCCATCTCATATCTGGTGCCGTCTTTTTACACAAAAACATGCGTTGAAGGCGTGGAATCAAAGGAAAATGCCTTAATACCTTCACTGCAACTTTCTTTTTTTGTCTACCATTTCTAGGTTTCCACCTACATTCATTACACCTTGGGCAATAATCAAGATTCTCATACTCTTTCCTAAATAATACACAATCATTCCGACATGCATCAATCAAGTTTGCATCCATTCCTAGTGCACGCAACATCTGTCGTGCCTTATAGTAAGAGGATGGCAATCTCTCGCCTTGAGGTAATATGCTTTTCACAAAAGATAACCAAGCATTAAAACTCTTAATGGATTGTTGGCCATCTACCTTCAAGTTCATCATCTGAATAACCGCAGAAAGAAGAGAAAACTTTGAACATCCGGGTATACTTCACGCTTTGCATCTTCAAACAAACTACTCCAATCATTGGAATCAACTTCACCACCAACCTCTTCACTCTCCGAATCATCACCATCATCATCATCATGGTGATCTTCATTCCGAGCCATATCTTCCAACATTTGATAATCCATATTATCCTCAAATGGTTGGTCATTGATTTGTACATTGTTATCCACATTCACTCCAACTACATTTGACTCACCCATGGATGTCGGGAGTTCACCATGATAGATCCACCTATCGTAACCCCAAACCATACCCCTTCGAAATAAATGACGTTGAATAACCTCGATTGGTTGCCACTCCACATTGACACAATCCGACAAGGACAACGAATATGACCATCAGATTCTCTAGCAAACTTCACTGCTACTTGAAGGAAATCCCTAACCCCCTCAACATATGTTCTACTTGATCGGTTATAGGTATGGTGCCATGTTCTTTCTGACATCCTAAAAATTAAACTTCATTATTTTGTTATTTTTTAAACCCCTCAAATGCATGTACCATAAGAATCCAATCATATTTATCAAATATGGTTATAATAGTATTTTCTTTACAAAATGGCAGAAGAATTTCTTACTTCTTCAAAGGTCAAATTTTGGACACCCGTCTCAAACTCAATAAGGTAATATATAAAATATCTCATTTATTTAATGAAATATATGAATATTCAATATATTGTTGTTGTATAACTTGTTATATATAATAATGATGTTGTTTTCTTCTGGGTAAAGTAATTGGAATGGTGATGATATGATATGTCCCTTTTTTGTTGTTGTTTTTTTAAAAAAAGGAAAAAAAATGAAGAAATCATAGATGAAAACAAAATGACAGGAAATTTAATTAGAGAAATAGTATAACATAAACAAAAACGACTTTGCTGTTTTGTTTTTCCGATCGGCTTGACCCAACTTTTCTGAGTTTATGGATAATGACGTCTGTTGAAAGCTGTTTTTCGTTTTTCCCCTTTTTTCCCTCCTCTTAACTAATTTATTATCATTTGCCTTATCAATCATTTTTAATAATTATATCATTTCGATTTCATTGGAGCTGATTAATATTTTATTGCGTATTTCATTGTATATTAATCAAAATATCAATCAAATTAGCAGAATCATGAACCAAATTGCGTAGACTTAAAACGGGGAAAAAAAAAAACTTGCAGTGCATATATATCATAAAAGTTACAAAACAGAAAAATGCACACAAACCATGATAAATATTGATGCCTAACTTCCTACCTTGATGCATTACACAATATAAATCTAAAAAGAGATCCAGAATGCAGAAAAATGTATCCATAATGTACATATATATATATAGATATATAGAGATAAAGTAAGAGTCAAATATCAATAATGAACAAAAATTTAACAAATAACCATTCTATTATAACTCTATCCTATTTACCATAACAACAATCATATTATAATCTTATCTCATCTAGCCACATGATAAATAAAATTAACTTATATAGAATAGAATTTTGCTGTTAATCATAAAACCTCGGGAATTATTTTCTAAATGTGGTCTAAGCTAGCTTCCATTTTTTTTTTTGACATTAATTAATCCATCCCCTTATTTATTTCTAACCGAACACCGAAATGTCAAGGCATATATTTTATTTTTTTTCTCCGCAATAATCTGTTTCATTATAAGTACAACCGACCATACTTCTTAAAGTCCAAATGAAAGAATAAAATTAATCATGAACGTTCTAAAAGCTTCAGAGAAGTGAACTGCAGGATGCATGATGCAGAAAGCTGATGTGATTACAAGAGAACAGAACCACAAATTGGGAGCTGGCTAGTTTTTTTTTTTTTTTTTGCTCACTGGCTAACCAAACAGTCACTTGCAAGAAAAACCACTGCAATAATTTACCCAAGTCTGACTCCTCGCTACTTTATAGTATCGAACTCTGTTATCAAGTTAAAACAGCCAAATTTCACTGGAAGCATCTATCTTTAAAATCTAACCATTAGAAGCTCATATTTCAGAATAACTACTGCAACAAGAGATATTAGCAAAAGATGAAAACAGAAAGCTGTACATGAAAATAACCATTCTATTTCAACGCCTTTATTTTCCGCATGATATTTAGAAATTTTGATACTGTTTGTAAGAAGGCAATTGTTATAGTGAACTCTTGCTTCTGCATCATTAGTATATATCAATCTCTGATCAGACAACTACGTATCCCACAGGACACCCCACAGACCTAGCCTCCTAGCCCACCCTATGTACATTTCTATACATAATTATAACTGGTCTCACACTACTACATTTCACTTTCACAACTTAATTATATGTCTTTGTCTAGCCTTTATTTCTCTACTCTTTCTTCATCATCTTTAATAACATTTTCATTTTCATTACTCTTATTACTCTGCTTTGACAACCGTGTCCTAAAATGCCCTGTTCTACATACTTTCCTTTTCTATAAAACACATTGGAACATGTAAACCTTTTTTTTAGTTTGAAAATCTTAAGTTGACTATCATTCCTGGAATAGCCTCAATGAACTTGGGCATGGGCAACAGTAATACCATAACTGATCTGATCTGGTATATTCATATTCTTGCCGTGCCGAAAGGAAATTTAAAAAGAGTGGAAATGGGAAAGTCACTCTTCCTCTCATTCGATTCAGACTGCATCTCAAATCATTTCGGTAATCAACAACTAACATGAAATTTAACTTCTTACAATCATCTATATATCCCAAGTATAAACACAGACCAAATTAATAAATTTCAAAATAGCCAATTTAACTTCTTACAATCATCTATATATACCTGTATGTATGTATGTATATATACACACAAGAAAAAAGTATAAAAATATTCATGAGTAGTTATGACAACACAACCTAGAAATATTTACCTCACAGCACTCCTGGAATAGCCTCAATGGAGCCAATGCAGAATCTATAAGTCACTTAGCCTTGCAAAATGAGAGAGAAGAATGAGCATAAAAAGTTGGGAGAAGCTGACCATGTTAACAAATAACCTAAGCTCCAAATTGCAATCTTCAAATTTAGGAAAAAACAGACAGAGAAAGAAAAGAAAAGAAAAGAAGCAAACAACAAAGTTGCATTCCAGTAATACTTATAAGCACCTAACTATTCTATTCTTGCCAAAATATAAAAAGCATTTTTTTTTGGAGGTAAGAAATGGGTTCAGGTACACTGACAACAACAATAGTCCAGAAAATGAAGTAATGATCCAATGGTAGTAGATTCCTTTACTTCAACAAAATCCTTTCTGAATTAAGGTCGTGATTGGCATTAAATCATAAAGTTATTGACATCATTTGGATTCAATTGAAAAAGTTAAAAAATCACATTACGTTTTTAAAAGAATAAACTCGTATCCACAGAATCATGATTTTATTCCTATTAACTAATCATATTAATAAGATAACTTTATATATCTACATATTAATCTTTATCTATCGGATGATGCTTGGTCAGACGAAAAAGGTGTATAAAGAAAAAAAAAAACACATGAAGGTCGGATTAAAAAAATAAAACACAAGAATTACGGAGAAGTCGAGCTAGAAGAAACAGAGAAAAAAGGGTATCCTTATCTTTCCTGTACTTGTAATATGTAAAAAAATTGAAAAAAAAAAACCTTAAAATCAATTCACTTTTCAAGTAGCTATTCCTCCTTCTCCACTACCCCTCTTTCCTTTCCTTCAACTTTCTGACCCTATCCATTTATGTCTTTGGAAACCTTGTACTCCTTACTGCCACTTCCCACGATCCATTCCTAGCCCTTGCCACCCTCTCATATTCATCCTTGTTGTTCTATATATCTCATTTAAAAGGGCTTTCCTTTTAGTTTTAGATAACTTTTGTTGAACCATGCTAGTGTAGAGTTGTTCAAGGGTGCAATCTTTTCACTGAATGCGCATTTAAAGTTAATAACAAGCATTTATTAACTGAAAAAAAAAAGTTAATAACAAGCATTGCAACTTCAGTGAAGGAGATTTGTTTTTCAGGTGGACTTTGCCCCATGGATCAATTAAAAAAAGAAACCTTTGGACTTCTGTGCATTTGGGAGTAGCTATCGAATTATCAACACGGTGGTGTAGCTTTTGAACCTGCTTACTTATGTGTGGATTTTCTAAAATCCCAATGGGAAAATTCTACTTTGAGAAGAGAGTCCACTGTATCTGGTGTGAGGACCAAACTATTCTATTCTATGCTAGCAGTATCGGACTTCTCTTAAAGGCTTGTGGTCTCCGTGTTACTTCCATTAAGATTGGTAACTAATCCACTATACTATACTATACTTGCATTTCCCCACTTCCACTTAGTAGTATTAGTTCAATTAATTAATTCTTTTTACCATTATTAAAAAAAAAAATTAACCATTCTTACCTGCAGACCCTTACCTCAACACAGATGCTGGCACCATGTCTCCTTTTGAGCACGAGGTTTTTGTCTTGGATGACGGTGGTGAGGTTTGTACCTTCTCCGCCCATCCATTTCCCTCTCTTCATAAAGTCTTTACTCTCACCAAACGCAAACAGGGGTTTACCTTTTTTTCTGTCCTTTTTGGTTCACTAAAATTCTTCAGGTCGACTTGATCTAGGAATTTACGAGCTACCAGTTGGTCAAATTGGATTTCCCATTTGGAGATGTTTTATACTTTACAGAATTATGTGAATTTGAACATTTGCAATCCTTTTCTCCTACGTTCTGAGATTTTAATCTTAATAATCATTCAGGATTTAATCTCCATCCACGGTATATGCGGTGTGTGGATGGGCAAATATCATGATTACGTTCCTTTATCTGCTCATATTTTTTAAGTGGGAAAAATGAAAAGCTCAAAGATTTAATAATACCGTTCTTCATTAAGTATTCTGAATAAACAACTTCTATTGGAAACTGAACTACATAAGACACGACATATATACAAATTACATTTCTATTCCTCCCTGCTTCTAATCCACTATGTTGCTTTTCCAATTAACATTTTTCCAACTTGAGTAAAGCAGAAAACAACATTTAAGACCTATCTCTATCTTGATAATCCAGGAGCTTGTTTGCCATGTGCCACGTCTGCTGCAACACATTGTCCCGCCAATATGTGATAAAGCTTAAACAAGGTTAAACTGTTCTCAAATGTTTTGAATGGTTTCCAGCTATGCAACCAGAGCCATGAGCTACCTCAAGTCTCCTCTTCCTATCATCATACTCTGTTTTACTGTGTTATGGTTGCCCATATTTCATCACCTTTTAT